>OY804594.1:76463594-76841561 GCA_963680895.1 Fragum sueziense | reverse complement strand
GTTTTCCTCGTGTCCGTCTGTCTGTCCGTCCGTCCGTCTGTCCGAAAACATAACATTTGCCTTTTCTACGAAAGTATTTGACATACAAAGCTCAAATTGGTATGCATCTTCCTTTCTATGATATCTATCTGTTCCATGCACTTTGACCTTTCTCAATGTCATCTGTTAATCCTTATCAACCCTTTACTCTACGAAAAGTGAACATTTTAGAAAAATGGCTATTTCGGGGGCATTGGTGTTTCACAAACACATCTTGTCTTTTTAAAGGGACATTTCATTCCAATTTCAATTTTTTAAAGTATGTCTTGATGCTAAGAATGGTTATTCTAATGAGTATAAATACCCGGTACTATTAGTTATTTGAAGTTGTTGCCAATAAGCGAGAAACACGCATTTAAAGTTGAGATATAATCGATAAATTGCATATAAATCCGAACTGTTGTCCACAACAATTTGTTCAATTTTAACACAAAAATATAAATTACTCGTAAACGGCACAATATTTTGGCTTGAAATTTTCAGAATTTTCATAAGGAAATATGCTTTTTCAGATAAAAATAAAAGTAAAATTTATAACAAAAAATTCTGGAATGTCACTTTAATGTTTTCTATGTAATAAATCACAAATATTCTTCATATGATAAAATTAATTTATTATTTTGCATTCAAACCCTATGTTGTATGTACATGTACTCATTTGAATCGTCTAGATGGAACTATCTGTAGCTGTGGTTATTGTTATGAAACACTTTATATTGTAGATGATGATTCTAGAGTTGTGCTAGAACCAGAGAGAGATGCTGCTTCAGACTTTATTAATGCTTCCTATGTTAATGTAAGTTCAGACCTACAGAAAAGAGGGAGTGAAGGCTTTTCAAAATGCAATATTTCATTTATTTTTCATCAAACCCTATGTTGTTGGTACTCATTTGAATCGTCTCATCGAGACGATTCAAATGAGTACCCACAACATAGTGTTTTGAATTGAAATTACAAAGTTAGAATGTCTTCACCCCCACTTATCTGTAGCTCTGTAAGTTAACATCTTATTAATTGAATATTTGATCAATTAACCCATTCCCACACAGTGACATTTTTTGACTCCTCACGAAAAAGAAGCTTTAGAAAACAATGTGGAAAATGAAGAAATTGCTTGTGAGAAGCAATTTCTTCATTTCCCTCATTGTTTTCTAACCAAAAAGACCAAAAAATGTAAAAATCCATTCACTTTAACCCTTTTCCAAACCACAAAATTTTAGAGTGATTTACTTCAAAAACTGCCACAAATGACAAAATGGGTGTTATTTAAGATAGGATTTGTGTAAAATATGGCACAGAAAATATTGAGACAAAAGGAGAAACTGCTGGTTATCAGCAGTTTCTTCTTTTGTTTTCAATGTTTTCCCAAGCCTTTTCTATTAGGGACGTCAAAACCAGGTCTTGTTTGGGAAAGGGTTAAATTGTCGTCTGCAACATCTTTGAATTTGGAGGAGTCCTAAAACTGTCGTTTGGTAATGGGTTAATACCACAAATGAAATTCTGTTTTATTGCAGTGAAACATTGTATATGTCTAATTAGAAAATATAATAAAAAACAGCCTAGTGCTTGTAAATTGACATGTTACTAGTATGATAAAATCCATTTTATCAAAACATGCATGACATTCTTTATGCTCTTGAACATACTAGCTTCTATCAGAATGTAATGGAGAGCTTCCAGGGAGGGTTGTGAAATTCTTTCTATTTTGAACTTCCATTGTTAGGGCTGCAAAGATTAGTTTCTGTCTGCAAGATCTTTAATCTCATTCATTGTTTATGATTTTACTTTGTTATTATACAGGGATACAGAAATCCGAGAGCCTTCATCGCCTCACAAGGACCTGTAGATGTGAATGTGAATGATTTCTGGAGGATGATATTTCAACAAGATTGTGGAAAAATTGTTATGCTGACCAAACTAACAGAAGAGGGAAAGGTTTGTTTATTAATTATTATACCCCCGCAAACGAAGTTTGGAGTGGGTATACTGGAATCAACCTGTCGGTCCAGTGGTTGGATGGTTGGTTGGATGGTTGGTTGGATGGTTGGTTGGATGGTTGGTCTGTCTCCAAAACTTTGTCCGGACAACTCCTCCTACACTTGTTGACCGATTTTATTCATACTTGGCACAAGTGTTCATTGTGACCTGTAGATGTGCAAGACACAAATTTCACGAAAATCGGACTGATACTTTTTGAGGTATGGCCCCTGATTTGACCAAAAAATGCTTGTCCGGATAACTCCTCCTACACTTGTGGACCGATTTAGTTCATACTTGGCACAAGTATTCATTGTGACCTGTAGATGTGCAAGACACAAATTTCCTGAAAATCGGACTGATACTTTTTGAGTTATGGTCCCTGATTTGACCCAAAAATGCTTGTCCGGCCAACTTCTACAGTTACAGTCAGATTTGCTTCATACTTGGCACAGGTGTGCATTAGGACCTGTAGATGTGCGAGACGCAAATTTCACGAAAATCGGACCAATAATTTCTGAGTTATGGCCCCTGATTTGACCAAAAAATGCTTGTCCGGATAACCCCTCGTACACTTGTGGACCGATTTAGTTCATACTTGGCACAAGTGTTCATTGTGACCTATAGATGTGCAAGACGCAAATTTCACGGAAATAGGACTGATACTTTTTAGCTCCACTGGCCGAAGGCCAGCGGGCTATTGTCATGGTGTTGTGTCCTCCGTGCGTGCGTGCGTGCGTCCGTCCGTTAACTTTTTCTTTAAACATCTTCTCCTCTTATATCAGTGGGCCAATTTTGACCAAACTTGGCAGGAATGTTCCTTGGGTGACCCTTTTCAAAATTTGTTCACAAATTTTTGATTCGTCAAAAAATGTGGGCGTGGCAGGGCGGGGCTTATCAGACTTAGAGAAATCATAAGAAAATTCTTTAAAAATCAACCATTGGGCCAATTTTAATCAAACCTGGCAGGAATGTGCCTTGAGTCATTCTTTTCAAAATTTGTTCACAAATTTTTACATTTGTCAAAAAATGTGGCCGTGGCAGGGAGAAAGGGGCTTATCAGACTTAAAGAAATCATAAGAAAATTCTTAAAAAATCAACCAGTGTGCCAAATTGAACCAAACTTTGCAGGAATGTGCCTTTAGTCTTTCTTTTTAAAATTTGTTCACAAATTTTTATATTTGCCAAAAAAATGTGGCAGTGGCAGGGAGAAAGGGGCTTATCAGACTTATAGAAATCATAAGAAAATTCTTTAAAAATCAACCATAGGGCCAATTTGAACCAGACTTTGCAGGAATGTTCTTTGAGTCTCTCTCTTCAAAATTTATTCACAATTTTTTACATTTGTCAAAAAATGTGGCCGTGGCAGGGAGGAAGGGGCTTATCAGACTTAAAGAAATCATAAGAAAATTCTTAAAAAATCAACCAGTGTGCCAAATTGAACCAAACTTTGCAGGAATGTGCCTTTAGTCTTTCTTTTTAAAATTTGTTCACAAATTTTTATATTTGCCAAAAAAATGTGGCCGTGGCAGGGAGAAAGGGGCTTATCAGACTTAGAGAAATCATAAGAAAATTCTTTAAAAATCAACCATAAGGCCAATTTGAACCAGACTTTGCAAGAATGTTCTTTGAGTCTCTCTTCAAAATTTATTCACAAATATCAAGATTTGGCTGCCGCTGTGTAAGGCTTACAAGAAATCATGGGATAATTCTTCCACTTTAACCAGTGGAGCGATTCAGGCCCTCCTGGGCCTCTTGTTGAGTTATGGCCCCTGATTTGACCCAAAAATGCTTGTCCTGACAACTCCTCCTACATTTACTGTCGGATTTGCTTCATACTTGGCACAGGTGTGCATTAGGACCTGTACATGTGCAAGACGCAAATTTCACGAAAATCGAACCGATAATTTCTGAGTGATGGCCCCTGATTTTATAAAAAAAATGCTTGTCCGGATAACTCCTCCTACACTTGTGGACCGATTTAGTTCATACTTGGCACAAGTATTCATTGTGACCTATAGATGTGCAAGACGCAAATTTCACGGAAATAGGACTGATACTTTTTGAGTTATGGCCCCTGATTTGACCCAAAAATGCTTGTCCTGACAACTTCTCCTACAGTTACTGTCAGATTTGCTTCATACTTGGCACAGGTGTGCATTAAGACCTGTAGATGTGCATGACGCAAATTTCACGAAAATCGGACTGATAATTTCTGAGATATGGCCCCTGATTTGACCAAAAAATGTTTGTCCGGATAAATCCTCCTACACTTGTGGACCGATTTAGTTCATACTTGGCACAAATGTTCATTGTGACCTATAGATGTGCAAGACGCAAATTTCACGGAAATCAGACTGATACTTTTTGAGTTATGGCCCCTGATTTGACCCAAAAATGCTTGTCCAGACAACTCCTCCTACAGTTACTGTCCGATTTGCTTCATACTTGGCACAGGTGTGCATTAAGACCTGTAGATGTGCAAGACGCAAATTTCACGAAAATCGGACCGATAATTTCTAAATTATGGCCCCTGATTTGACAAAAAATGCTTGTCCGGATAACTCCTCCTACACTTGTGGACCGATTTAGTTCATACTTGGCACAAGTATTCATTGTGACCTGTAGATGTGCAAGACACAAATTTCCTGAAAATCGGACTGATACTTTTTGAGTTATGGTCCCTGATTTGACCCAAAAATGCTTGTCCGGCCAACTTCTACAGTTACAGTCAGATTTGCTTCATACTTGGCACAGGTGTGCATTAGGACCTGTAGATGTGCGAGACGCAAATTTCACGAAAATCGGACCAATAATTTCTGAGTTATGGCCCCTGATTTGACCAAAAAATGCTTGTCCGGATAACCCCTCGTACACTTGTGGACCGATTTAGTTCATACTTGGCACAAGTGTTCATTGTGACCTATAGATGTGCAAGACGCAAATTTCACGGAAATAGGACTGATAATTTTTAGCTCCACTGGCCGAAGGCCAGCGGGCTATTGTCATGGTGTTGTGTCCTCCGTGCGTGCGTGCGTCCGTCCGTCCGTTAACTTTTTCTTTAAACATCTTCTCCTCTTATACCAGTGGGCCAATTTTGACCAAACTTGGCAGGAATGTTCCTTGGGTGACCCTTTTCAAAATTTGTTCACAAATTTTTGATTCGTCAAAAAATGTGGACGTGGCTGGGCGGGGCTTATCAGACTTAGAGAAATCATAAGAAAATTCTTTAAAAATCAACCATTGGGCCAATTTTAATCAAACCTGGCAGGAATGTGCCTTGAGTCATTCTTTTCAAAATTTGTTCACAAATTTTTACATTTGTCAAAAAATGTGGCCGTGGCAGGGAGAAAGGGGCTTATCAGACTTAAAGAAATCATAAGAAAATTCTTAAAAAATCAACCAGTGTGCCAAATTGAACCAAACTTTGCAGGAATGTGCCTTTAGTCTTTCTTTTTAAAATTTGTTCACAAATTTTTATATTTGCCAAAAAAATGTGGCAGTGGCAGGGAGAAAGGGGCTTATCAGACTTATAGAAATCATAAGAAAATTCTTTAAAAATCAACCATAGGGCCAATTTGAACCAGACTTTGCAGGAATGTTCTTTGAGTCCCTCTCTTCAAAATTTATTCACAATTTTTTACATTTGTCAAAAAATGTGGCCGTGGCAGGGAGGAAGGGGCTTATCAGACTTAAAGAAATCATAAGAAAATTCTTAAAAAATCAACCAGTGTGCCAAATTGAACCAAACTTTGCAGGAATGTGCCTTTAGTCTTTCTTTTTAAAATTTGTTCACAAATTTTTATATTTGCCAAAAAAATGTGGCCGTGGCAGGGAGAAAGGGGCTTATCAGACTTAGAGAAATCATAAGAAAATTCTTTAAAAATCAACCATAAGGCCAATTTGAACCAGACTTTGCAAGAATGTTCTTTGAGTCTCTCTTCAAAATTTATTCACAAATATCAAGATTTGGCTGCCGCTGTGTAAGGCTTACAAGAAATCATGGGATAATTCTTCCACTTTAACCAGTGGAGCGATTCAGGCCCTCCTGGGCCTCTTGTTGAGTTATGGCCCCTGATTTGACCCAAAAATGCTTGTCCTGACAACTCCTCCTACATTTACTGTCGGATTTGCTTCATACTTGGCACAGGTGTGCATTAGGACCTGTACATGTGCAAGACGCAAATTTCACGAAAATCGGACCGATAATTTCTGAGTGATGGCCCCTGATTTTATAAAAAAATGCTTGTCCGGATAACTCCTCCTACACTTGTGGACCGATTTAGTTCATACTTGGCACAAGTATTCATTGTGACCTGTAGATGTGCAAGACGCAAATTTCACGGAAATAGGACTGATACTTTTTGAGTTATGGCCCCTGATTTGACCCAAAAATGCCTGTCCGGCCAACTTCTCCTACAGTTACTGTCAGATTTGCTTCATACTTGGCACAGGTGTGCATTAAGACCTGTAGATGTGCATGACGCAAATTTCACGAAAATCGGACTGATAATTTTTGAGATATGGCCCCTGATTTGACCAAAAAATGCTTGTCCGGATAAATCCTCCTACACTTGTGGACCGATTTAGTTCATACTTGGCACAAATGTTCATTGTGACCTATAGATGTGCAAGACGCAAATTTCACGGAAATCAGACTGATACTTTTTGAGTTATGGCCCCTGATTTGACCCAAAAATGCTTGTCCAGACAACTCCTCCTACAGTTACTGTCCGATTTGCTTCATACTTGGCACAGGTGTGCATTAAGACCTGTAGATGTGCAAGACGCAAATTTCACGAAAATCGGACCGATAATTTCTAAGTTATGGCCCCTGATTTGACAAAAAATGCTTGTCCGGATAACTCCTCCTACACTTGTGGACCGATTTAGTTCATACTTGGCACAAGTATTCATTGTGACCTGTAGATGTGCAAGACACAAATTTCCTGAAAATCGGACTGATACTTTTTGAGTTATGGTCCCTGATTTGACCCAAAAATGCTTGTCCGGCCAACTTCTACAGTTACAGTCAGATTTGCTTCATACTTGGCACAGGTGTGCATTAGGACCTGTAGATGTGCGAGACGCAAATTTCACGAAAATCGGACCAATAATTTCTGAGTTATGGCCCCTGATTTGACCAAAAAATGCTTGTCCGGATAACCCCTCGTACACTTGTGGACCGATTTAGTTCATACTTGGCACAAGTGTTCATTGTGACCTATAGATGTGCAAGACGCAAATTTCACGGAAATAGGACTGATACTTTTTGAGTTATGGCCCCTGATTTGACCCAAAAATGCTTGTCCTGACAACTCCTCCTACAGTTACTGTCGGATTTGCTTCATACTTGGCACAGGTGTGCATTAGGACCTGTAGATGTGCAAGACGCAAATTTCACGAAAATCGGACCGATGCTTTTTGAGTTATGGCCCCTGATTTGACCAAAAAATGCTTGTCCGGATAAATCCTCCTACACTTCAGGACCGATTTAGTTCATACTTGGCACAAATGTTCGTTGTAACCTGCAGATGTGCAAGACGCAAATTTCACGGAAATCGGACTGATACTTTTTGAGTTATAGCCCCTGATTTGACCCAAAAATGCTTGTCCGGCCAACTCCTCCTACAGTTACTGTCCGATTTGCTTCATACTTGGCACAGGTCTGCATAAGGACCTGTAGATGAGCAAGACGCACATTTCACGAAAATCTGACCATTACTTTTTCAGTTATGGCCCTTGATTTTACCAAAAAATGCTTGTCCGGACAAGTCCTCCTTTAGTTACTATCTGATTTGTTTCATACTTGGCACAGATGTGCATTAACTTCTGTACATGTGCAAGATGCACATTTCACGAAAATCAGACCGACTTTTTCTGAGTTATGGCCCCTGATTTGACAAAAATGCTTGTCCGGACAATTTCTCCTACAGTTAATGAACAATTTGCTTCATATTTGGCACAGGTATGCATTAGGACCTGTTTATATGCAGGATGCAAAATCTATGGAAATCAGACCGATACTTTCTGAGTTATGGCCCCTGATTGGACCAAATTTCAATAAAATGGGATTGACAATTTCTGAGTATGGCTCCTAAATCAACAAAAACACTTGTCCGAACAAAGGTGGTGGCGGGGGTATTTTTATCACCTTCAGTGATAGATTTCTAGTTAGTGATATTTTGACCCTGTCCCAAACAATACCTTATTTTGACATCCCTGAATGAAAAGGCTTGGGAAAACATGAAGGCAAATGAAGAAAATGCTAATAACCAGCATTTTCTCCATTTGCCTCAATATTTTTTATGCTACAATATACACAAATTACATTCTTATTAATGTCCATTTTGTTGTCTGCAGCAGCTTTTAAATTTGACTACCCTAAAATTGTGTCATTTGGGAAAGGGTTAGTAAGGTTTCTATTTAAAAGTTGTTGCAGATGACGCATCAATTCATCTCAAAATCAGGAAATGTTCATGTTATAAATGGGAAATACGAGAATGAGACAAGAATGAAAAAAATCGGGAAAATACAGAATTGCTGATTCTCATGAACTTCTTTTCTCTCGATGTTTTCAGAGCTATTTCAGTGACCAAGGAAAAATTGTAATGATGGCTAAGTTACTTGTGAAATTTTTGGATGATTGATATCAATTATGCTACATTGATAGATTTTTGTTGTATATTGTTATGTTAAATGCCATTAGTGACCCTTTCTCAGATCCTGACTATTGATCAAAGGCCTTATGTCATTTGTATTTTAGTTGAAGTGTGTTCGCTACTGGCCAGAGTTAGAAGAGAAAGAAGACTATGGTAATTATGAAGTAACCATGGTATCAGAAACTGTTTATCCTGACTATACACTGCGACATTTAGAGGTCCAACATGTAAGTGCTTGTAAAACAAAAATAAATATTCACATTTCTGTGGGATTTTTCTTCGGTAACTGTAGAACATAATCAACAATTTTGTTACAAAGTTTCAATAGATTCCTGAAGAAATTGTCTATGATGTACAGATAATTAACCAAAGGCCAAACAATAGGGGAGCATTGGCACAACGATTGTTTTGATTGTCAGTCGATAGATCAATACAATATCACATGCAACGAAGATTTTAAGACAAGCAATAGGGCTGTGGCATATTTCTGATTGTCCTTTGGCTTATCGATGGTTTTGATTGACAGCCGGCGTTTGGTCAATTGTATGATGACTGGTATGGTCTGCAATATTGTTGATCAACTGTATAAGAGGACTTAATTGGAAACAAAACCTAGCTTTTGTTTATCTTTGTCATATCCGCCATTCATATGAACCTTTTACGTCAGTTCTTGAAAGATATTCAGAACATTATTGTACTGTATAAGTTCACTTAACCTCTCCCAAACAAGACCTGGTTTTGACGCCCCTAATAGAAAAGGCTTGGGAAAACATTTAGACAAAAGAAGAAACTGCTGATAACCAGCAGTTTCTCCTTTTGCCTCAATATTTTCTTGGCTATAACAAACATTTTGGCCTTTTTTGATCATTTACATTGTCGTCTGCAGCAGCTTTCAAATTGGACCGCCTTAAAATTTTGTTGTTTGGGAAAGGGTTAATTCATTGTTTAGATGGAGACAAAAGAAGCCAAAGATTTCAAGCAGTACCACTTTACATCCTGGCCAGATTGTGGTGTACCAGAAAGTCCCGGAAATATGCTGAGTTTTAGAAACAGAGTATTTGATGTTGACCCTACGATACCTAATGGACCTATACTTGTACACTGCAGGTATAAAGTTATAAATTATATGTTCAGGAAATATGCTGAGTTTTAGAAACAGAGTGTTTGATGCTGACACTACAATACCTAATGGACCTATACTTGTACACTGCAAGTATAGTGTTTTCTTTTTAACCAAATCAGGTCTCAATGTCTGGGGAGCTAATGTCACAGCCCTAGTGTTGTCTGCATCAGTGTTTGGTGCTGAGACCCTTTCCCAAACGACAAAATTTTAGGGTGATCCACTTCAAAAACTGCTACAAATGACAAAATGGATGTTATCAAAGATAGGATTTGTGTAAAATATGACATAGAAAATATTGAGACAAAAGGAGAAACTGCTGGTTGTCAGCAGTTTCTTCTTTTGCCTCAATGTTTTCCCAAGCCTTTCTTATCAGGGACGTCAAAACCAGGTCTTGTTTGGGAAAGGGTTAAACTAGTCTATATCTTATTGGCCATAGAAGATGATATCTCCTCCCAAGCTTATTTTTGAAACCCTGTTTTTGTAACGTGACTTTGCCCTTTTGGTGAAATACTTTATGTATTTTGCACATGAATATCACCTTATAAGACCTTTTATTACGCTCCAATACCTTTGACCTTGAATTTTTGGAATTGTAAATGGTAACAATTAAACAACATAATGAATATAGCTCTGAATTACTTGCTGAAGCAGGCAGGTGTTGAAAAGTACTTAGATGTATTCAACACAATTATTGTAGTAACAAAAGCTACAAATTGTAATAACAAAGTTACAAATTGCAATAATATATATAGAGAATAGATGGTTCATGTCTTGGATGGGTCAAGTTTATTTGGCAAGGCGGAGGAATATTTATCTTGTGAGCCGAAGGCGAACATGATAAATTCCTCAGCCGAGCCAAATAAACTTGACCCATCCAAGACATGAAACATCTATTCTATTTATCCTGTTACAACCTTAAAACGATTTAGAATTACAGAAACATATTCATAATTCATTGAAATCAATGGATTATTATTTTTGTAAAGCGATGTCACCCTTTCAAAATGTTTGAATGCACACACGTTTGATGAGCGTCAGAAAGTAATCCGCGTGGAAAATTTTCTTTCCCATCAACATTTTATAATTTTACCGAAGCAAAAACAAGCAAGTTATATTTCAATTTTCAAATATAATAACCATGCAGTGTAAATTCAAATAGCAAAGAACTAGAAAGTGATGCGAGTCGACGACTGTGTCTTGACCTGACCGTTGTGTGTGGATTGGGATTGGAAGGATCCGTATCGGTTTTAACAAAAACAGAGTCAAGTTCAACGTTTAAATTAAAACTCGAAAGGTCAAACTGTAACAAGAACATGAAGCGCCTACCACAAATGATTCAGTTCACTATTCGTCCCAACTTTAATTTCCTCAGTCCTAACGCGTTTTGCACTTTCTCCGATGTCGTCCATTTTCAGACAGTCTCCAACGAAGCAAGCTTGTGTTGTGCGTGGTAATGAAGACATTATTTCAAAATAACAATAGCCTGACGTGTAAACACAGGTACTACGGATGTTTTGAAATACGAGAACAAACCACAAATCTCTCCTCCTCATGTAAATCCAAACCATTCCTTGTTAGCTCCACTGGCCGAAGGCCAGCGAGCTATTGTCATGGCGTTGTGTCCGTCGTGCGTGCGTGCGTCCGTCCGTCCGTGCGTCCGTCCGTCCGTCCGTTAACTTTTTCTTTAAAAATCTTCTTCTCAGAAACTACTGGACCAATTTTAATTAAATTTCACAGAAATGTTCCTTGCATAGCCCTCTTTCAAATTCCTTCAAAGAATTCAATTCCATTGAAAACTCTGGTTGCTATGGTAACAAATACGAATTTTTAGAAAAAACTTAAAAAATCTTCTTCTCCCAAACAACTTATCAGATTTCTTTGAAATTTGACAGGCATGTTCCTTTGGTGACCCTTTTTCAGATTCCTTGAAGAAATTTTGATAATTCGAAAAACATGGCCGCTGTGGGCGGGGCTTATTTTCCATATATGGCGCATAGTGTAATTTTAAAAAATCTTCTTCTCAAAAACTACTGGACCAATTTTAATTAAATTTCACAGAAATGTTCCTTGCATAGCCCTCTTTCAAATTCCTTCAAAGAATTCAATTCCATTGAAAACTCTGGTTACATTTGTCAAAAAATGTGGCCGTGGCAGGGAGAAAGGGGCTTATCAGACTTAAAGAAATCATAAGAAAATTCTTTAAAAATCAACCATTGGGCCAATTTGAGCCAAACCTGGCAGGAATGTGCCTTGAGTCATTCTCTTCCAAATTTGTTCACAAATTCTTACATTTGTCCAAAAATGTGGCCGTGGCGGGGAGAAAGGGGCTTATCAGACTTAAAGAAATCATAAGAAAATTCTTTAAAAATCAACCATTGGGCCAATTTGAACCAGACTTTGCAGGAATGTTCTTTGAGTCTCTCTTTTCAAAATTTATTCACAATTTTTTACATTTGTCTAAAAATGTGGCCGTGGCAGGGAGGAAGGGGCTTATCAGACTTTAAGAAATCATAAGAAAAATCAACCAGTGTGCCCAATTGAACCAAACTTTGCAGGAATGTGCCTTTAGAGTTCTATTTAAAATTTGTTCACAAATTTTTATATTTGTCAAAAAAATGTGGCCGTGGCAGGGAGAAAGGGGCTTATCAGACTTAGAGAAATCATAAGAAAATTCTTTAAAAATCAACCATAAGGCCAATTTGAACCAGACTTTGCAAGAATGTTCTTTGAGTCTCTCTTCAAAATTTATTCACAAATATCAAGATTTGGCTGCCGCTGTGTAAGGCTTACAAGAAATCATGGGATAATTCTTCCACTTTAACCAGTGGAGCGATTCAGGCCCTCCTGGGCCTCTTGTTTTTTCCTGCACTGTCCTGTTGTAAACAAACATCGCTTCGATTCCCAGACAACAACGAGTGTGTATTACGTCATCCAAACTTTAATCTACGTCATCGATTTCTAAGATTTAGGTCAATATTCCAGGGGCGGATTCTGTTAGTGGGACATTTAGTCCATTGTTTAGACAAGGGAATGGAAAAGTTTCTTTTGTGCTTTTTATTTCTCGTTTTCTGTAGACCACTTGCCTCGGATTACGAATAAACTTAAAGTTAGCATTTTTGTAAGTTCGGTGCAAGAATATTGATTAAATACGCAGAATTATTTGATTGGGATGATTTTTGCTATTCAAAACAGGAGACTTTGCGAACAATTTGTGTAAGTTTTGTCATAAAAACGGGGATTTCGAGATCGACCCTGCCCAACCTCCGGATAAAATTAAAAGTAGTTTCGGCAGATCACGTGATCATGTGGCATAATAAAGCATGTTATCAGGGGGTATGATAAAGCTAAGTTTATCATACCCCCTGTTATCGGGCAGAATATTTAGCTAGTGACAGGATAAATTACATTTCAGTGCTGGTATAGGCAGGACTGGTACATTTATAGCCTTGGATTATTTACTAAGACAAGCAGACGTAGAACCAACTATAGATGTATTCAACACAATTATAGATATGAGATACCAAAGAACCAACTTTATACAAACCAATGTAAGTTAAAAGAGCAACAGATAAGAGGGGGGTGTTAAGGCATTCCATATTTGTTTTTTCAAATCCAAACCGCTGCGGCCTTAGCGCAGTTGGTAGCGCATCTGTTTCTCATTCGAGGGGTCCTGGGTTCGATACCAGGCCGCGGCTAATACCCTTTCTGACAAAATTATCACCCACCAATGGGTTTGAAATCGTTAAACTAAGTGGGCAAGCAGCTGGAGGCTCGGTAAGAGTGTTGTGGTAGTACTGGTTTGAGAAACGACAGGAATCCATGGGTAGGTGCTCCAGCCGCCGCGATATGACCCTGGCAGTTGAAATGGCTTAAAACCCCAATAAACTCAAACTCATATCCAAACCCTATGTTGTGGGTACTCATTTGAATCGTCTCAATGAGATGATTCAAATGAGTACTCACAACATAGGGTTTAATGAACAATAAATGAAATATTTCATTTTAAAAAACAATTATCCTCTCTTATCTGTACCTCTGAGTTACATTTATTGATTTTTAATGCCTGTCTATCCTTTTATCAAAAATAGAGCAGTAACTGTAAACATGAAGGTTTTTCTCTCACATAAACTCGCAAACATAATTTGAGCAAAATAATTTTCAGCAAACATTTAGATGGCAAAAAAAAAAAAAAGATTGTTTTTATTTGACATGTGTTTTGAATTAATCAAGCAATCTTATAATTGAGACTACTAATATTGGTGTTAAAAAATATACTTCATTCATATTTTTGATAGTTTACAGGGGTTCTGAAATCCATTGCCCGAATTGCCAAGGTTGTGCCAAATAGGTTACGGACTAGTAGAATTTGCCAACATTTTGCTCTTCATTGTTTATACGAACAACCAACATTTGGTAACAAAAAAACACAGACAAGTAGCCAATTTAAAGATTTTCAGAACCCCTGACTTATTGTAATACAGGTGCAATATGAGTTTCTACACAATGCTATATCTGAAGCACTAGATACCGGCTGTATGGAGACATCACAGGAAGAATTCCCGCAGTATTACCAGTCATTGCTGGATGTCTCCGACTTGACGGGGAAAACTGCACTGGAGGACCAGTTTGAGGTACGGTTATGTTCACATATCGTCTCTTTTTAACAAAAACCTCGTAGCTGCAGCTTGTATATGAGGTTTTCGTTTAAAAGCGACCCTAATTCCCGCAGTATTACCAGTCATTACTGGACGTCTCCGACTTGACGGGGAAAACAGCACTGGAGGACCAGTTTGAGGTACGGTTATGTTCATATAGATGACCCGTCACACTAAAAGGGACCTTATCCAAAATCAAAAAAATTAAATTTTGACAAACTTGTCAGACTCAGCACAGGTCAAACAGATACTGTATGTGAAAAATGAACATAATTACAGTAAGATAGGGAAAACATCTTGGATTAAGAAAATTACATAAAAGTGAAAAGTGTTGGCCCTAGTCTGAGACTGACTAGGGTTGATATTTTTCATACTTCCTATAATGTTCCTTTTTGCATGACCGGTCACATATGTTCATATGGTCCAGATTGGATGAAATGATAAAAAGAAAAAAATCTTTTTCCTCCAGTATTGTAAGGTAGCAATCATTTATGTAATGCCTTTGAATTGTTAGAAGTTGGAATACTTTTGTACTTAACCCTTTCGTTTGCAAGCGCGCTTTAAAGCGCGCTTCAGGCACGCTTATACTGTATAGGGGGGCATCGGCTTTTAAAAGCAATTTTTACACTGTTAAAGTTATCATGACACCGGATACATGTTGAAATATTGCGCCATAATGTTATGTTCTCATAAAATGTGAAGAAAAACGAAGTTTTTTGGGTTCGTTTGAGCTGAAACGATGGCCAGGAGGGTTCAGTATTCTGCAGAAGAGGTCCTGCGAATCATCATGTCAGTGCAGGACGATGATGATAGTGATTACCCTGATTTTTTTGAGGAAAAAAGCTGACTTGAACATTAGAAATGTTTTGGCGACTTTGAATAGTGACTCCAATAGTGATTCCGATAACCCTAAACCGAATCCAGTCCCAAATCGTAGGGGTGGGGTGGTTGGGGGTCGTTGCTGGGGGCCTGGTAGGGGTCATGGGGCTAGAGGTTGAGATTTTGATGAGATTCAAATTTTCTATCAGTTACTCATCATATTGTGAAAGGAAATTGAATAAGCTTTCCAATGATATATAGGTTTATGGGTATTCTGCTAGTAAAAACTATTTATTAGGCATGTTTATACATGAAGTGCTTGTAAATAAGGAAAATAGTCATTTCTGGGAAATAATTCTGCAAACGAAAGGGTTAAATAAGCCTGTAGAAATATCTTAAAGGCGTTGATTTTTAGCGCGACTTCTCGTAGAATAGGGGGGGGGGGGGGCTTTTCTAGTCATCCTAGTGTTGGCATTGGTGTTGGTGTCTGCGTAATGCTTTGGTTAAGCTACCATGTCCTACTTGCATATAACTTATAACTATTTTTCCTGTAACAGCTATTGCTTTCCAACTTTGCACATGCTTCTTTGACCATAGTATGATGTATCAGCCTCTAGGCAAAGAGTTTTTACTCTGGTGTTAATTTAATGGAATATTTACCCCTTTCAGACTTAGACTATCACCTCATAGTCGCACTTGACTGTCCTGAGACAGCTCTTGTCACTTTTCCTGTTCAGTTACTCAACACCACAATGTCTAGTACAGATGTAATTGTTTGTGTTCTACAAATCCTTCTATTTCTCCATATTTCAGTTACTAAACAGAATAACACCGAGTGTAGATGCATTTCCCTGTGTTGCCGGCAAGACAGCGGACAATGTATCTAAGAACCGTTACTCTAACTTACTGCCTGTAGACCAACATAGAGCCTACTTGTCTACCCCTGTTAAAGGCTCAAATGAATATATTAATGCTGTGTTCCTTCCGGTAAGTAATTAATCAATCACTAGCTTTATTCATTTTCAATGGTGATAATTTCTTGAAGGATGTATAGAGAGCAGTTTTAATTTTGTTCTCGAGTTCTACTTTCTACTTTACAAACATTTGTGAGACAATTTCTAACACAGACAGTGGCGGATCCAGGATTTCTATGAGGGGGGTTCGGATTATATGCAAATAGAAATCTAGGGGGGTTCGTTTTTCTAGTGTTGCACACTTTTGACTGAAATTCTGCATGGAAATGAAATAATCAGGCTGCAGAGGGGGGTTCGTTCGAACCCCCCGAACCCCCCCTGGATCCGCCACTGACAGATATCTTTCTTATCCACTCAGAAAAACAAACCCCTCATGTGGTGGAGATACTTCGTGGACATATTCATAATATGGACGCATACGAGACAGGAATTGTATTCCTTCCTATGTGATCTTAACAAATACCACCACTCGATAAAATGTCATTTTAACAAACATTTTAAGAGACACCAAACATCGAGAGAATACTACAACTGCGATATTTGCGATAAAACCTTCAAACAAAAAGACTACTTAAAAAAACACTCCATTAACCAACACGGAATCCCAAAAGCGTATTACAAGACAGTAATAATCCACAACAAACCAATACCAGAAATCGTAGCAGTAAAACCCTGGACACCACCTCCCGAATGCCAGCTAAAGACCCCTACATTCAGGATCATCTACGGAACCAAAGACCAGAAGAATAGAGAGAGGAGACAAAACAGAACAAAGAGGAAGAACAAACAGATGAAGAGAATCTTCAGAAAGATGATCAACAAAAAAACTTTAATCTCTCCGATTAAAGATTAATAAACTATAATCTCATTTACTTTAACACAAAAAACAACAAAGACACTCATATTTTCATATTTAATAATGTTTTCTAACTTTTATTACACATACATTCACATTCTTTAATATTTACAATGTGTACTATTTTTAGAACAGAGAACAATCAGATCACGTGACGTGAATAAGTACCGAAAATTTTATACTTCAATAACTAGTTTATGTATCTATTTTGTATTCCCTGAAGAAGACCAAAACGTTGGTCGAAACATTGGAAATAAAAGTACCGACATAACTAGCTGTGGTTGGTGTTTTTCCTACTTACCTCTCTCCTCTGGACAGATATCTTTATTTCATAATTTGTCTCAACAAGCCAAAATAAGGATTTCTATGTACGATATGTCAAGGATACTTATAAGGTCTATATTTATTTGTGGATTTTAATGCAATTTAGTCCAATTAAGCCTGTTAGAGATAACCTTGATTTTTCATACATAGATACCTCATGCCAAGATCTTTCATTCAGGACCATGTGTCCAATAATATTTTCATGCCCCTGTATCGAGAGATCAGGGGCATATTGTTTTACTTATGTCTGTCTGTCTGTCCGTCCGTCCGTCTGTCTGTCCGAAAACTTAACAAACTTAACCTTTGCTTTTGTCCAAAAGTTTGACCTTTCTCAAGGTCATCTGTTAACCCGTATCAACCCTTTACTCTACAAAAACTTAACCTTTTACTTCGAAAACTTAACCTTTGCCGTTTCTCCAAAAGTATTTGATATACAAAGCTCAATTTGGTATGCAACTTCCTTTCAATGATACGAGGGACGGTCGGAAAGTAGTTGGACTTTTCGTGCTGCTGTCTCTCCATTTGCAACTGTATAAACATATTATATATTGATGGAATCTACATCCATTTGCCAATAATGTGGTCAGTTTATTTTCAAAGATAGTTGTATATGTATGTTATTCTGTCCACTTATATGTGATAGGGGTTTTATGTACCATAGACTATTTGTTAGAGGAACAACAAGGGTAACCAAAACAAAAGAACATTCTAGTCATTTTAATCGCGAAGAAGTTAAGTTTTTTAACTAAATTATCACTGAAGATTAAATAAGGGTCCATAATTCCGAACTTGGGATAAAAAACCAGTCAAAGCAGTCATGGAAACGAGCTGGTTCCCCGCCCATGAAAAGATTAAGCTGTTTCCTTCGGCTGGTTGTCATGTTTGTTGCTTTTAGGGATTCACGAGGATTGATAGTTACTCATTTCATGTCAAACGGTAAAAACTGTCATTGCCAAGTACAATTCTGAAGTAATTCAGAAAAACCAAAGAATAAATGCTGAAGTAAACGCCTCCCAGATTAGCAAAGAAAAATTTGTTCTACTTTACGATTACGCAAGGTCCCATACCACCGCATATACAGTGGAGATTATTAACTATTACACATGACCAAAGTTATTTTGCTCTTCTTATAGCCCTGAACTCACCCCACGTGACTTTTATTTGTGTCAAGGACTGATGAAAATGCTTGCTGGGAAGAAATTTGAGACCAGGGCGCCTTTGATAACGGTGGTTACACAGTACCTAATACAGTGGGTCTACATCATGGTTAATAGTGGGAATAGTAAAGCTCCTACAAAGATGGCAAAAATGCATAGGCATAGATGGACAATTTGTTTAAACAGTGCAAAAAGAATTTTGTTAAAAAATTAAATGGTTTTAGAGAACTAGTCAAAAGTCCAACTACTTTCCGACCGTCCCTCGTATCTATCTGTTCCATGCAATTTGACCTTCCTCAAGGTCATCCATTGACCCTTATCAACCCTTTACTCTACGAAAACTTAACATTTTACTAAAATGGCCATTTTAGGGGCATTTGTGTTTCACCAACACATCTTGTTATTTGACTATTTTTCAGACTTGCTCAAGTGAGACTGGTTTCTATTTTTCAGACTTGCTCAAGTAAGACTGGTTTCTATTTTTCAGACTTGCTCAAGTAAGACTGGTTTCTATTTTTCAGACTTGCTCAAGTAAGACTGGTTTCCTACTCACACAGATGCCTTTACCCCAGACTGTGACTGATTTCTGGCGACTCGTCTACGATCAACACGTCACACATGTTGTCATGATGAACAACCTACATGATGATGACGATGATGATGTAAGGGCTTTTCACCATTTTATTCTGTTTTAAAATATGAATCAAAGAATTTTTATCATAGAAAACTGAAATTATGATGATTCAGTAATCAAGATGGATAATCATGTGATACAACAATTTCAGAAAATCTTCAATAATTTTGTTAATATGCGACCGATCTGAATTCGGTTTGCAGCAGAGAAGGTGGACAGACAAAACGCATTAGATGAATGTGTTGGATTTTTGAAAAATCAACCAATAAAAAAGTTATTGAAGATAAACCAAAACTTTGGTTTGTCTTCAATAACATTTTTACTAGCTGATATTTTAAAAATGTAACAAGTTCATCTTATTCCTGTTATTTTCCCACCTATTCTGCTTCAAACCAAATTCAAATTGGTCGAGTATTTACAAAATTATTGAATATTATCGGAAATTATGAGTCACATGATTAAACACCGTGAGTAATAAATCTCACTATTGTGAACTTTGAAAGAGGTGTCAAACCCAAATCAATCAATCAGTCAATCAACTGTCCTAGACACTGAAAGACTTTTTCTTAAAACTAGATATAAACCCTTTCCCAAATACCAATATTTTGGACTATTCCAATGTTGCAGAAGACAACTTTAAGTTGATGAAATTTTATAAATCTTTCCATTTTGGATTAGAAAACATCGTGGAAAACGAAGAAATTGCTTGTCACAAGCAATTTTTCATTTCCCACAATGTTTTCCCAAGCCTTTTTCTTGCGGATGTCAAAAGGCGTCACTGTGTGGTAATGGGTTATATGTCAACTGTTAGAACATGTACATTTAGACAGCAATACTTTCTCTATTTAAGTAAAAATAAAACTTGAAATGGGTTATGTCCTGACTATAAACTTACATAAAATGAAAATAAAAAACAATGTAGATAGATTCAGTTTCAACAATTTTTCGTCACTAATTCCCTCCGTTTATTCTTGTAGGATGTTGGCGAGTACTGGCCGTCAGATGATTGTACATATGGACCATTCAAAATAGAGCTGCTGAGTTGTGAAAATAACTACGACTACTCAATCATGAATATGCAGCTTACTTATACTTCAACTGTAAGTTTGTAGTATTTTAGCTCATTTGATAATGATTTTAGACAAGCAGGTAGTGTAATATAAGATCAGACTTCATGTATATGCAGACTGATTTTATTCTTCACTGCCTGCCAAAATGACAGATAAATTCTGGCACAAGAATAACAGGGGTTTGTTGTATTCCTATTCTATTTACACACACTACGTTAGATGATTGTACATATGGACTGTTTGAAATAGAGCTGAGAGTTGTTAAAATAACTACGACTACTCAATCATAAATATGCAGCTTACTTATACTTCTACTCTAAGTTTGTAGCTTATTTTTACTCTTGTCAAACTGAATTTAGACAAGCATGTAGGCAGGGCTACAGATAAGTGTGGGTGAAGATGTTCTAACTTTGTTATTTAATTTCAAACCCTATGTTGTGGGTACTCATTTGAATCGTCTCGATGAGACAATGCAAATGAGAACCCACAGCATAGGGTTTGCTGAACAATAACAAAATTATTGCAGTTTGAAAAGTCATCACCCCCTCATATCTGTAGCTCTGAATTGTAGCATAGGTTAAGGTCAGATGTAAATGCAGGCTGATCTTATTCTATACTGCCTGCCAAAATGAAAGAAATATTCTGGAACAAGAATAGCAATGGTTCAATGTACTCCTATTTACATACATTACATTAGACGGTTGTTAAAATGGACCATTTAAAGTAGAGTTGTGAAAATTACTACGACTACATGCAGCTTCAACTGTATGTATTGCAAGTGAAATGATGCGTTTCTTATAATCATTACATAGTCTCTATTTCATAAAGCTCTTTTTTTAACCTTTTCCCAAACAAGTCCTGATTTAGATGTCCTTATGTCAGGTTGTCCTCAGACGGGCACGTTGTCCATTTCTCCAATCATCTCTATTCATCATGCATGATCCAAGCTCGTAAGGAGTAGTTGTTCCTGCATTCTGCATCAAAACGTCCACCATGGTTTTGCTGGGGCGTCCTTAAATGTTTAACATTATGAAAACATTTTCTCAATACCATTTAAAATTTTCTATGTTTACAATTGCTGTTTCAGCCATTTTGTTATCTGTAACAGCTTTGATATTTACTTTATATGGGTCATTTTCAAAAAATATGCACTTTTCAGTGGCGGTAAAGATAAAAATGAACAAGTTAATTTTATTTTTCTCTATACTTTATTTGTTGCTTATAACCTTTAAGAATATGTTTCAAATAATAAGCAGATGATATTGAAGCATTTTCTTTAAAAAAAATAGAAAAAAGGATAACTTTCACATGTCAGTGGTGTAACGTAGAAAAAAAGGCATCATAGAAAGATCAAAACGACCATACTGTGCACATTGATGATATGTATTCATACCAAGAAGTTGGAATTTAGTTATAGAATATTTTTATACGCTGCCGGAGGCGGATGTATATTGGCGTCATCTTCTCCGTCTGTCCATGCGTCCGTACGTCCGTCTCGCCGGAGGCGGACGTATATTGGCGTCATCTTCTCCGTCTGTCCATCCGTCCGTCCATCCGTCCGTCCGTCCGTACGTACGTCCGTCCACTTTTCTTGTCAACGCAACTCCTCCTAAGTTTCTGGCTGGATCTTCTTGAAACTTGGTCAATGTTATCACCTCAATTGGTAGATGTGCATGGAGGAAGGGTTTTATGGTTCGTTGATTTTTGCCTGAGTTATGCCCCTTAAAAACTTAGTCTCTGGGGCTTATTGAATTTGCAGCCTTGTCAACGCAACTCCTCCTAAGTTTCAAGCTGGATCTTAATGAAACTTGGTCAATGTTATTACCTCAATTGGTAGATGTGCATGAAGGAAGGATTTTATGGTTCATTGATTTTTGCCAGAGTTATGCCCCTTTTAAACTTAGTCCCTGGGGCTTATTGAAATTGCAGCCTTGTCAACGCAACTCCTCCTATGTTTCTGGCTAGATCTTAATGAAACTTGGTCAACATTATCACCTCAATTGTTAGATGTGCATGAAGGAAGGATTTTATGGTTCATTGATTTTTGCCAGAGTTATGCCCCCTTAAAACTTAGTCTCTGGGGCTGATTGAAATTGCAGCCTTGTCAACACAACTTCTTCTAAGATTCAGGGTTGGGGTAATCGTAATCTGTAATCGTAATCGATTGTAATCAATTACATTTTCTCAAGTAATCGACAGTAATCTGTAATCGAAGGGAGTTTCGATTACATGTTATTATAATTTAATCGATTACAGGCTTAAAAATTGATGTAATCATCGATTACATTTTCGATTACTTTCGATTACTTGCAGAAAAATTATGAATCAAATTAAGATATAAAAATTGATTTAAAGGAACATAGAAATGTTAGGAAGTACCCCACATGAATTTCAGAAAAATCAATATTTGTACATGTATATAGAAAATACATGTACATCGTTTTAAGTTAAGACAAAAGTAAAAACTCTTTATAATTGCAATAAGTCTGTAAAACAAAATAAAATCCCAATTTTGGACTGTTAATGATAAGTAAAAAAAGCTTTGTATTAGAGATCCTTTCCCAAACAAGATCAGGTTTCAACATACCTGATAGTTATTGTTTTTGAAACATTTAGAGAAAAGAAGAAAGTGCATACATAGAATTGCATCATTTGGGAGAGAATTAAAATGACTACTGTTGTTTGGGTTGAAGAACTTCACTCCTTTTTACATGAAGAACAATAGTGATTGCTATAGTGTGAAACCTAAACAAAAAGGTGTTTATTCCCCCAGGCTCATTTTAGTATTATACAATTTCACAACTTTGAGAAATTTGATGAAGTTAATATGAAGGTTCAGGTAATATTCTGGATGCAAATGTTCTTTGGTTTGACATTGTGACAAGAGCTATGTCCTTCATGGGCTATTTTGAAGTTCCTTTCCTAATGAAGAGCTTTGACTACCTTGACCACAGTCTCTCAACTTTCCAGAAACTATTTAGGATAAGATGCAATATTAATTATAGAATAAGCCCTTTCCCAAACAACATTTTTTTTCTAAAACGAAAGGAAATTTGCAGACAGCAAAATGATCCTGTTTCACAAAGAAATGTCCTGGAGATATTGCTGATTACGGCCATTTTCTGTTAAGGCTTTCTAAACCCGCCATATCTAGAGAGGTTATCAAAGTGTGTCACTATTTGAGAATAGTTTTAAGGTATATGTCCCCTTATTAAAAACACCACTTTCTAGTCATGGGCCGTTCTAAACCGTTCAAAATGCTTATGTTTGTATTTGGAATGGAAATATAACACAGATTAGGATTAACTTGCACTTTTCAAATTTCGCCTCTGGCTCTTTGGTGCTAATGATGGGTTGTATACGTTAAATATTCAAAGCTTAAGGAGAAAATAGTGATTCTCATCATTTTCTTCTTTTCACTCAATGTTTTCAAAGGCATTGTCTATTAAAGATGTCAAAATCAGGTCATGTTTGTGAAAGGATAAGCAGGTAATCGAATGTAATCATCCTGTAATCATGATTACTTTAGCAAAAGTAATCGAATGTATTCAATTACATGTGAAAATTAGAGTAATCAATTATTAATCAATTACATGTTTTTTCCAATGTAATTGATTAATAATCAATTACAGGTGACTGTAATCGAACCCCCACCCTGCTAAGATTCTGACTGGATCCTAATGAAACTTGGTTGATGTTATTACCTAAATTGGTAGATGTGCATGAAGTAAGGATTTTATGGTACATTGATTTTTGCCTGAGTTATGCCCCCTTCAACCTTAGTCTCTGGGCTTAATGATATTTCAGCCTCATGAACGCAATTCCTTCCAGGTTTTTGACTGGATATTTATAACAACCTTTTTGTGAACACAACTTTTTACAGGTTTTTGTGTGAATATTTATAAATCCTTGTCAATGTCATTTTTTTGTCTCAAGTTTTATAAGTGGCGGCGTATATTGTGACCATGGCACTCTTGTTTGTTATTATTGAAATCCCCGGATGACAAAATTTCCAAAATTAACCTCTTAATCAAAAATAGTTTTCAACAGTAACACCAGTTACACCACTGACATCTTTAAACTATGTCAGTGGTGTAACGGTTTTAACTAAAACCTTGTTTTGTAATGATTTTGTACAATTTTATCCTGCAAAAGAATTATATCATTTCTTCAGAATGGTATAGAGATAAATTGCCATCACAAAGGAAGTACCTTCTAATAATGCTTTCGTAAAATACTGTTCTGAGCAAAAATGTCAATGGTGTAACAAAATATAGTCAATGGTGTAACAAAACTAGCTATTAATGTTATATTCATGCTACAATTTGTATATTTTCAAAATGTTTTTTGTTGACTGTATTCCTTAGATAGTTACCTTTAAATATCACATACAAGTTCTTTACTCCCCACGTATCAAATGCCCCAAAATACCATTTGTGTTACATGTTTATCGTTACTCCACTGACTGTTACACCACTGACGTATTCAGATTTTATCCAGTGATGCTGAAAGTAATGAAAGATATCTCTTAATTTGATGACTTCATAGACCAGGAGTTTACATGACTTCCAAAACCTCCAAATCTCATTCAAATTCAACGTTCATGTATTATGTAAAAAGGCGTTACACCAATGACATGATAAAAAAGTATGGCGTCAATCTCATCTACTGTTTTGCTCCTAGAGACGGCATTAAGCTACTTGCATTAGATCCGCTGCTGTCGCATGTTTTTATAAAAGTGTCGTTTTAGGAAGCAGTAGTTTTTTTTCAAATTCGTCTGTTCAATTGAATAAAATCTGGCAAAACATGTTACCGTTACGCCACTGACGTGGCGTCATGATACAACATATTTTCAGCTCATAAATCTTATATTACGTCCTATCTAGTCTCATTGGATACTGCTGTCACTAATTTTTGGCTCATTTAATTCAATCATGTAATTTTCATTCGAGAAAGTTTAGTAGTTTTTCTGTATTTGCATGTGAAAGTCAAGGTTACGGCGAAGTCACAGGCAATTTTGGTGATTTTTACAGACTTATGAGCACCAATTTCACTTTATCTGAAAAAGTATGCTATTTTGCTATGGATAAATATTCTAAGACCAACAGTTACTATGTATACGAAAAAAGGCCAGTCACAAAACTCAAAAGTAACCTTTTCATGTAGAAATCACAGAAAAGTGCACACTTTTTGAAATTGACCCATAAATAAAAAGATTTTTTGGAAAGGGTTAATGATAATATTATATTTCATAATTTCTAGAGTCAGACAAAGACCATGGTGGTTCGTCAGTTCCGCTATGAAGGTTGGCCAGACAATCACAATGTGCCTCCAGATCCGAAGAGTTTTGTCAACTTCATCAGCGAGGTGTCAAAGTCGTATCGTACAACTACAGACAGACCGGATGAACCAGTCATCTCACACTGCATGTAAGTAATACATGAATATAAAAAAGGTGAATGGAATTAAGACAAGAGCTGTCCTAGGACAGTCAATCGTGACTATCAAGTGCTGGATAGTGAAAAATTCCTAGTCCAGAAAGGATAAAGATCGCATCAAATTAAAAGCAAGAGTAATGAATCTTTGTCTTAAGGCTGATATCATGGTCACAAAAGCATGTACAAAATTTGAAAACAATAGCTGTTACAGGAAAAAAAAGTTATCACAGATATATGGAAGTTGCACGTAAAAAATTAACAAAGAATTTCTAAGTCCAAAAGTGTAAAAATTCCACTAAATTACATGTAAATAAATCTTTGCCTAGAGGCTGATATTATGGTCACAGAGGCATGTGTAAAGTTTCAGAGCAATAGGATTAGTAGAAACAGATTTGACAAATGTGCATGTTAAAACTTAACCAAAACATTACACGGACACCAACGCTGATGCTGAGGCTAAAATTACTAGCCAATTTATTTTGATTTAGAGAAGGGAGTCAGTGTACTTGCATGCCATATTTTTGTCTGTTTTACATGAAGGTCGTTTTCAATGAACAGTGCTCAGCATTGTACTCTTTATGGAAAGCCATAAAAATACTGCTTAATAATATATTGTAATCATCAACATGAACTTAATACTTTAGCATCTTTTCAAATATAGGAATGGTGCAGATAGGAGTGGTTTATTCTGTGTTTTACACTGTATTTTGGAGCGGTTACAATCAGATAGAAGACTCAACATTCCACAAATAATTCTACACCTCCGCAATAGAAGACCACAACTTATACCTTCACTGGTAAGTACAATTTCTAATATTCAGTATTAGGATACCCATGTAAAATGTAAATAGTTTTCTGTATGGGAATTTGGGAATCATCATGTATGTCTATCCTTCTGCCTGTCTGTCTTTCAATCTGTAGATGATAGAGTGCTGAATGTTTCGTAAATAACTCTACACCTCCACAATTGACGACCACAACTTAAACCTTCACAAGTTAGTAGATGTATATTATATACCCATACATACAAGGTTCTTGAGGTACATGTATATAGGAATCAATCTGTCTATATGTTGGCTGTTTAAATTAAATATTGTATTTATCAAATCTAGCTATGCAGTGACTGAACTATATCATAAAAAGGTTTCTGTAATGCTGGCTATGAAAGTACAATGGACACGCTGATAAACCTCTCCCAAACAAGACCTAGTTTCGACATCCCTTACAAGAAACACTTGAGAAAACATTGAAAAAAAAAGAAGCAATATTCTGATTACCAGCATTTTCTCCTTTTGCCTCTATATTTTCTGTGTTAAAATGTATGTGAATTCTATTTATGTTAATTTAAATTTTGTCGTCAGCACAAGCTTTCAAATTTAGACTTACCCAAGATTTTGTTGTTTGGGAAAGGGTTAGATAATGCACTATAATACAATAATAGATTAATCAAGTACATTTTGTATTCTCATATATTTCAGGAGCAGTTTCACTTCTGTTACAGTGCGGTTAATGAATATTTGGAAAACTTGGAAGCTTCACAGATTTATTCTAATGTTATGTAAATTAATTTTTACCCATGAATGATAAATTTATATCACCTACAAGGAAAAAATATAAAACATTGTTGGAAAAGAAGAAAATGCTGAAAATCAGCATTTTCTTCTCTTCCCAAAATGATTTGTGGTATTCCTTAAATTTATTTGGAAGATGTTTTTTTCATATTGGTGTCTGCAACAATTTTCAATTAACCTCATAAATTTATTTTAACATCATATTATATGAGTGCTCTAATATCCATAATGAACAAAAGAAGAAAACTTTTCAGAAGTGCTGCAAATATTTTGTACAATGTTTTCAAAATGTAAACCTGTTCTTTTTAGTCATTATCTTGAAAAATGTTTTTATTGATAAATGTGTGTAAAGATGTACCAGGATATAAGCTTTTTGGATAACATGCAATAGCCAATACAGAAGAAATGCCAGAATTTAGTATTAACCATTTTCCAGACAACACAAAATTGTACAGGTCCACTTTCAAAAGGTTTGCAGATGGCAATAATTATTTCATAAACCTCATGATAAATGACCTGGCAGAACAGCCCATGCTAATCGAATTGAATGCTCTGCCAGGTCAATTCTTGTATGCTATACATGCAAAAATGTGTAAATATTTTCTGAGCTATACTGTACACAGATCCTAACTTTATCAAGACCAGTTTTGTTATTTGCAGCACCTTTCAAATTGCACCACCTTCAAGTTTTGTTGTTTGGAGATGGGTCAATACATGCTTGTCCTAACACCATGATAGCTTCACTGACTATGTGAGGCTCTTGTTAAAATCTAGTCTATTGTATAAAAGTAGTTTAGAATTCAGATTAAACCAAAGTTTATTGATGTTCAAAAGTTCTACAGCCTAATCTTTGTCATGCTTTCTTAAATACTAAATTCTCCACACTATATTTAACCTTTTCCCAAACAAGACCTGATTTTGACATCCTTAAGATTTCGAAAAAACATTGAGGCATTGGAAGAAAAAGCTGATAACCATATAAGATATATTTCAATAGAATGGACAACTTTGAGGGAAAATGGAAGTCTATATTGTTGATCAGCATTTCTGTCTTCCAACAATGTTTTCCAATTAATTTTGTATTATTGCCAACAAAACCAGGGATTTGTTGGGAACGGTCTAATATTTCAGTGTCTACCAATGCTCTGTCATCTTTGCAAGCCAAAGATTCTACCTCCATTTTGTTCCTTACGAATGTTCTGAAGGAAAAAAGTAGAGTTAGAAACCTCTGCTTAAGAAAATGATACTCTGTACGATTGATGTATGTTTGAAATTAGCATCATTTCATCAATTTTTCAAAAATGTGTTGATTAGGAAGTCATTTGCACCAGATTTTACTACTTTTATAATCGTGAACATCTTTTTCGAATGCATTCGTTTATAGTGCTATCTTTTTTCAATGAAATATGTTTGTATAGTTGTGAAATAACTTGACAGACATTTTTGCTTTCAAAGAAAAGATACAGAATAGGATAAGGGATCTAACAAAAGAGCTCTTGTGTCATATGCACAGTCTGATCATGATCCAAATTGTTCTCTTACAATTTCTTTAATTACATGAATGAACAATGAGAAAACAGCTTGGATCTTCATAAGATTGTATTTAAGCACAAATTAATCTTGAATCATATTTGCCTGAAATGTGCTTTAACCCGAGCTTGCGAGCAGCTGGAGGCTTGGTAAGGATGTTGTGGTAGTACTGGTGTGAGAAATGACAGAAATCCATGGTTAGGTGCTCCAGTCATTCAATATTACCATTTTAGCTGGAAATAGGCGTTAAACCTCAATAAATCAATTGTCTGAAATGCAAAGTGAACCCTATTTCCAAAACCCATCTCATTCACATATGGTTTGAATTATTTAACAGTCATTTATCCCTCTATGTATTTAAAATACATCTATATATGGGGGTAAATGCCTGTCAAATTATTGTCATGGTATATAATTTTAAGGTAGTGAAGTCATACTTGTGATATCTTTGGTTTATTGAATGCAATATGAGGTTTGCTTTTAAATGTAACTTAAGTCATATGTAAGTTTCATCAGTTATGTATTATTATCATTATACAGCATTATATAAAGCCCGGGTCACATAAATTCCATGTCCTCACCACATCATTCTTTAACCCATTACCAGACGACAACATTTTAGGGGGGTCCAATACCAAAGATGTTGCAGACGACAATTTCAAGTGAATGGAATTTAGAAATATTTGGTCTTTTTGTGTAGAAAACAATGTGGGAAATGAAGAAATTGCTTGTCACAAGCAATTTCTTCATTTTCCACACTGCTTTCCAAGCCTGTATTTTGAGAGGTGTCGAAAGGCGTAATTTTATGGAAATGGGTTAAATATGATGTATGACTGACCATTTTTGGACTTGCTCCAGCCATGATATGGATGCAGAATTGCGTTTGTGACAGAGCCTTCACAGGCAGGATAATATGTATTGGGGTATCATAGGTCTTAACAAATGGAATGCTTGAATCAGTAAAAATTATACAAAAACTTTTAAATCAGGATCTGGAAAATGGTCCCTTATGGCATTTGAGAACTACATGGATCCAGATCAGACTGTGCGTACGCACAGTCTGATCAGGATCCATGTTGTTCTCCAATAGCCTCTTATTGACATATAGTAACTTAAAGATAGCAGCATGGATCCTTATTTGACTGCATTTGACCACAGGCTGATGTAGAAACTCAGTCTTCTAAATTGCTATCAGGGAAGTTTTTCCAGATCCTGTCTCATTTAAAAGTATCTGTAAGGATATAAAATTCTTATGATAATCAGTCAGAGTAAGAACTTGTGGTAGTATATGAACAAGATATGCATGGAGTTATAGATCTTAATGCCCCATTACATCAAGTTATTTCAGCTTCATTTTCCATCATTTTTGTGCCATAACATTTGTAATCATAGCCATATGATTTCATATTTTTAGGAAAACTAGTATTACTTAGATTCAGAGAGAATAATCCTGTACGGTATTTATCATAATTTATATTTACAATAATTTTAGACTTTACAGAGCAACAAAAAAGAGAAGGTACTTTCTAAGGGTGGGGTGGGGGGTCCATAATGCAGTTTTCTTGGGACCTAAATTTTCCAATTATATTCTTAGTACAAATAGATACATAAAGGTCCGTTTGATTCAGACTTTTTGGCAAAACATGTCCTCTTTATGTGTCTATTTGTACTTAAAATATCAATGGAAAATCTAGGTCCCAGGAAAACGGCCTTATTTAAAATCCAAACCCTACATGTATGTTGTGGGTACTCATTTCAGTAGTCTCAACAAGACGATTCCAATGAGTACCCACAACATGTGGTTTGAGTGACAATCAATTATATACTATTTTGCTTTTTAAAAAACCTTTAGCCCCTCTTATTTGTAGCTCTGGTTTCATAATAATCATGTGAACGAAGACTTTACCTTTATTTACAAGTTAAGGCATTTATTCAATTGTAACACTATTTATAATTAATTGGCTTACTTCAGAACAGGTGTTGTATTTGGAAATGTGCTTTTAGCTTTTATTTTTGCTAAACTCATCAATTTATTATTAATTTATTATGCATTAATCATCAAAGTGAAACTTAACCCTTTCCCAAACAAGACCTGGTTTTGACGCCCCTAATAGAAAAGGTTGGGGAAAACATTGAAACAAAAGAAGAAACTGCTGATTACCTGATTACTGCTGATTTCTTCTTTTGCCTCAATATTTTCTGAGCTATATTATACACAAATCTTATCTTTAGCAACATCCATTTTGTCGTCTGCAGCAGCTTTCAAGTTGGAGCACCCTAAAATTTTGCTGTTTGGGAAAGGGTTAAAGTAACAGAACTATGCCGTTAAGTTTCGTTGATGGTCGATACAAAATTAGTCTGCTCTGCGAAAGTTGTTTTGTTTATAGAGGAAAACTGTGTCTGAAAAAAACCTTTATGTTTTACCTTGTGCAATGTTTTAAATTCATTGGTGCATTATCTTACCTACCACCCTGTCAAAGAGAATTCTAATTCTTAGCTTAACCCTTTCCCAAACAAGACCTGGTTTTGACGCCCCTAATAGGAAAGGCTTGGGAAAACATTTAAACAAAAGAAGAAACTACTGATAACCAGCAGTTTCTCCTTTTGTCTCAATGTTTTCTATGCAATATTTTACACAAATTCTAACTTTAATAACATCAATTTTATCATATGTGGCAGATTTTGAAATGGATCACCCTAAAATTTCGCCGTTTGGTAATGGGTTAAAATTAATTTTATCAGAGTTATAAAGTAAAATTTTCTCTGTGCCAGGCAAGACTATTTGCATAATGGTTTCAAAGCTCTCTTGCAACCTCCTTTTCTCACAATGATTCAATAATCTTGATTTTTTAAAGTACAACATTTGAGAATGTAAATATTTAAGATTTTAGTTAGTATTCAAGTTGTGAGGAACATTATACATTGTGTAATATATTAGAAGGACTAGCTTGTTTACATATATCTATATATTGCCATGTTTTATATATTGTTTGTTTGTAAGTACTCTTTTTGTCCTTTATACAAAATGTTTGTACCTTTTCTATTGATGTACATGTACAAAATAAATATGAAATGAGATTTTGACTCATATGTTCATACCCCATGCTTCAGTAGATTGTTCAAAAAATAGTTAACCCATTACCAGACAGCAAACTTTTAGACAGGTTCAAATTCAGAGATATTGCAGACAATAATTTTACATGAATGAAATTGAACCTTTCATGGTCTCTCCCAGTAGAAATAATTGTGAGAAAAAAAGAAATTGCTCGGGTCACAAGCAATTCCTTCATTTTCCACAATATTTTCCAAAGTGTTAATTCGAGGAACGTATAGAAGCATTTTTAAAATGATTATGAGTGGAAATGGCTTACACGGCAGCCATGACAAGGACGAAAGCTTTTGATTGTTTGACTGGGACTTAATACTTCTTACAATTTAAATGGACATATCCTGGCGACTGGTGCACCTATTCATGGATTCCAGTTGTCTCTCATACCAGTACTACCACAACACCTTACCAAGCCTCCAGCCGCTCATCCACATACATTAACCATTATCAAACCATTGATGGAAACAATTGTGCCAGAAAGGATATTGAACACAGTCAGTGTTTGAATCTGGGACCTCACGAGTGACAGTACCTTGTGCCACCAATTGTGCTATAACCTTGGCTCAGATGTTAGCAGGATGGGCTTTCTATCATTGCATCCTTGATTTTATCCCCAGCCATAGCAAATAAACTGTCTGACATTTTGTAGCCAACCAATAGGTTTGTAATAGTAAATCTAAACAGGATGAACAGCAAAGCTCGGAACAGGTGTTGTTGTAGAACTGGTGAGCTATAGAGAAACAAGAGAAATTCATGGTGCTCAAGCTGCTATGATATGACAGAAACTCTATTTTACCCTTTCCCAAACATTACCTAGTTTTCATGTCTGATAGAAAAGGCTTGCAACATTATTGGGACAAAAGAAGAAAATTCTGATGACCAGCATTTTTAGCTCACCTGAGCACGAAGTGCTCGAGGGGAGCTATTGTGGTCACTCACCGTCCGTCGTCCATCTGTCCGTCTGTCTGTCCGTCCGTCAACAATTTCTTCAAACATCTTCTTCTCGAAAACTAACAGGCCAATTTTGACCAAACTTGGCAGGAATGTTCCTTGAGTGACCCTTCTCAAAACTTGTTCGCGGATTTTTGATTGGTCAAAAGATGTGGGCGTAGCAGGGCGGGGCTTATCGCACTAAGAGAAATCCTAAGAAAATTCTTTAAAAATCAACCATTGTTCCAATTTGAACCAAACTTGGCAGAATTGTTCCTTGTGTGACCCTTCTCAAAACTTGTTCTCAGATTTTTGATTCGTCAAAAAACGTGGCCGTGGCAGGGAGAAAGGGGCTTAGAAAAATCCTAAGAATATTCTTTAAAAATCAACCAGTGGGCCAATTTGAACCAGACTTTGCAGGGATGTGCCTTAAGCCATTCTTTTTAAAATTTGTTCACAAATATTTTCATTTGTAAAAAATTGTGGCCATGGCAGGGAGAAAGGGGCTTATCAGACTTTAACCACATACACTTAAAGACACTTCCAACGCAACACTTACATTTTTCATCATAACTAAATAAATAATGCAGAATATTTTATGAAATTTTCAGCAAATATCAATCAATAACGTTTACATGTTTTCTGTAAGTTTCAAGAAAATCGACTGATCCGAACATAAAAAATATTTAGGTTTTTCACTAAGACTCAAATATGAAAAGTCACAAAACCCCAGGCACTTGCAGAATTCAATAGCATCAAAGCAGCGTCACCAAATCATGCTCAAAGCTCATATCACTGCTTCATAAGATTTGATAACATGCTTTTTATGTGCGATGCAATACTAGAATTCAGTCGCACCTATTTTGTTTAATGTTTTGTACGTGTCAGCATTGCACAAAATCATTGAATTTGTTACCAGACATTAGTTTTTCGCCCTTTTGCCCCAAGAAATTTTCAACAACTGCAACAGGAACTTAATAGGGACGAGTTAAGATTGATCCCGCAAAGATTCATCATCAATTATGCTTTATCAATGAGAAGGGTGTGTCTTCGTGTCATTTTGGTTCATGACGGACACACAGAATGTTAGCATAATGTCATAAACTTTACTGCTGTTACATTAATAACAGGCCCGTAGGAACAGTGGGGGCTAGGATGGGGGGGGGGGCTTAGCCTCCCCAATGTTGCCCAAAATGCCAAATTTTCCTTATTTCACACTGAAAATGTAGAGAAAATCCAATTAAGCCCCCCAATATCCAGACACAAGGGCTTCAGCCACCCCAATATGAAATTGCTTCTTACGGGCCTGAATAACACGAATTTACATTATCAGCTCGCACAGCTTTTTTGCGACTTTTTGTTTTCAAGTCATATTATATGCACTGCAAATTTAATCATTTCTACTCAATGTTTCTTTATGAAAATTACAGATATTATGCAATTGTGGATGAATTAAATATGTTGAAAATTTGATAGAGAAATGTTTGTTAAATATCAAGTTATTACCAAAAAGGTAAGTGTTGCGTTAGAAGTGTCTTTAAGTGTACATTAACCATTATCTAGCCTGGGTTCAGTCGTCAATATACAATTTGGTCAATAAGATAGCGCATAAAAAATCAATACCCGTTAGATATCGCGGCATCCGTTTTTGATCGTGTTGATATTGACCGGACCGGAGAAAGTAAAGGAGGGAAAAATGATCAGTCTGGAACCCAGTCTAACCATTATCAAACCATTGATGGAAACAATTGTGCCAGAAAGGATATTGAACACAGTCAGTGTTTGAATCTGGGACCTCACGAGTGACAGTACCTTGTGCCACCAATTGTGCTATAACCTTGGCTCAGATGTTAGCAGGATGGGCTTTCTATCATTGCATAGGGTCAATTTGAAACAAATTTGGCAAGGATGTTCCTTGAGTGACCCTTTTCAAAACTTGTTTGCAAATTTTTGATTCGTCAAAAAAGTGGGCGTGTCTTAAACGTCTTTCAGGTGAGCGATATAGGGCCATTCTGGCCCTCTTGTCTCCTTTTGCCTCAATGTTTCCATGCTATTTTGAACACTTATTCAATGTTTTTCAACACCCATGTTGTCTTTTTTAGCAGCTTTTGAATTGGACAACCCTAAAATTTTGCCGCTTCGGAAAGGGTTCAAATGGCATTGCAATGAAATTAATTTCTTAAGGAAATAAAAAGGAAGGTCAGGAAAATTTTAGTCATGTGTCCCTCTCAATGTTCAGCTAAGGTCATAATTCTAAAGATGGGGTTTGGATTTCCAGTCTCGTCCAAAAGATTGTGTGAATTGTAAGTCATGAAATAGTTCAACCCTATCCTAAACTGCCAATATTTGGAAACTCCTACAGATGACAAATGGATGTCAATGAAGATGGGATTTACATACTATGTAGCACAAAATGTTGAGGCAAAAGGAGAAAATGCTGTCTTGTCTCAACCTTTTTCCAAACCTTTTAGCTCACCTGAGCACAAGCTCAAGTGAGCTATTGTGATCACCTTTTGTCCGGCGTCCGTCCGTCGTGCGTCGTCCGTCAACAATTTCTTTAAATCACATCTCCTAAACTACATGGCCAATTTCAACCAAACTTGGCAGGAATGTTCCTTAGGTGACCCCTTTCAGAATTGTTAAAAGAATTGAAATCCATGAAAAACTCTGGTTGCCATGGCAACAGAAAAGGAGAAATTTGACTGAATCTCAATACTATCTTTGAACGACATCTTCTCCTAAACTACCAGGCCAATTTCAACCAAACTTGGCAGGAATGTTCCTTATGTGACCCCCTCTCAGAATTGCTAAAAGAATTGAAATCCATAAAAAACTCTGGTTGCCATGGCAACAGAAAAGGAGAAATTTGACTGAATCTCAATACTATCTTTGAACGACATCTCCTCCGAGACTACTCGGCCAATTTTAACTAAACTTGACAGGAATGTTCATTAGGTGACCCCCTTTCAGAATAAAATTATTGAAATCCATAAAAAACTCTGGTTGCCATGGCAACAGAAAAGGAGAAATTTGACTGAATCTCAATACTATCTTTGAACGACATCTCCTCCTAAACTACCGAGCCAATTTCAACCAAACTTGGCAGGAATGTTCCTTAGATGACCCCCTTTCAGAATTGGTAAAAGAATTGAAATCCATTAAAAACTCTGGTTGCCATGGCAACAGAAAAGGAGAAATTTGACTGAATCTCAATACTATCTTTGAACGACATCTCCTCCTAAACTACCAGGTCAATTTCAACTAAACTTGGCAAAAATATTCCTTAGGAGGTCCTCTTTAAGAATTGCTAAAAGAATTGAAATTGACTGAAAACTCTGGTTGCCATGGCACCAGAAAAGGAGAAATTTGACTAATTCTCAATAATTTCTTTGAACAGCATCTCCTCCTAAACTAATTGGCCAATTTCAACCAAACTTGGCAGAAATATTTCTGAGGAGGTTCCTTTTAAAAATTGCTAAAAGAATTGAAATCTTTTAAAAGCTCTGGTGGCCATGGCAACAGAAAAGGAGATTTTCCACCAAATCTCAATGACATCGTTGAATGATATCTCCTCCTAAACTATCAGGCTAATTTCCACCAAACTAGGCAGAAATATTCCTTAGGAGGTCACATTTCAAAAATTGCTAACAGAATTGCAATTTATAAAAAAAAACCCAACTCTGGTTTACATGGCAACAGAAAAAGAGAAATTACACGAAATCTGTCAGAAGCAATTTCTCAATAACTGCAGAGCCAAATTTGACAAAACTTAATATTTGCATTGCTTATGATATTGCTAAGAGGTACTTTTTTTTTGCTTTTCAAAATAAAACCTTGTCACAGAAAAAGGGGACTTCTAGTAAAAATCTGCTTATCAGGCGCATAGCATCTACATTTATGCATGGATTTAAAAAAATGGATGGGTAAATGTGTTCTTTATCATGAGTAGATGTTCTATTTGAAATATATATTTAGGTAGGTTCAAGGTCATAGATCTAGGTCAATTTGTAAATTTCTGTTTGTTTGTCAATCTGTATGTTTTATTTTAATTCCATCTGTCCAAAGCAATTTCTCCATAACCAAATAGCCGAATTGGATGAAACTTCATATTTGAGTTACATATGATATTGCACTAAGGTAGTTTTCTGGGTTTTCTATGGTTTGAAATCGCATAGCGGCATTCATATGATCTTTGACCCTTTATTGCATTACCTGTAAGAAACCTGATCTGTTATAAGACCCCATCTCAGGTGAGCGACCTAGGGCCAACGGCCCTCTTGTCTATCAAAACCAGGTCTTGTTTGGGAAAGGTTTAACTATATAATAATAATGTGAGATTAAGTGCTATTGTATCCCTAGAGTGCAGAATGTCCACCATGATTGTGGGTTAAGGACAGATCCTCCATTTATTTCCTACGGTAAGATTTTTTTTATTTTTTCTGTACTGATATTTAAAAATATGAGAAGTAAAAAAATGACTTAAAAACTATAGGTCACCAAGCGAATTAAAAAGTTACTGGATTTCAAGGGAGACTACTCTTGTCTAAAATTGCAAAAATGAGGTGTCACTTAAATACCCACAAAAAAGGTGTTCGAAATGACTAGTATTACATAAATAAGTCTTTATTGTGTTCAATATGTTTTATTCTGTCTAAATGAGTATCAATTTTGGAAAATTTAGTGATGATTTTGAAATTTTTAGTAAAACATTCTTTCAAAAGTAGCTGAAATTGCTCTTTTTTCGCAACGTTTCTGGTAATAAAAATTATTCCAGCGGTAAGATTTTTTTCTTTTTTGGTATAGACATAGTACTTGGTCATACCTACAAAAACATAAAAAGAAAAATATATCAAACCAAGCGTTTTTCTTAGTTATAAGTAACATTTGGTTTACTTTTTGCAGCTCTGTCCGAAATTGTTTCACTACTTTTATCCATTTTCTTCCTTCTTACCAGCTTTAGATGATAAAAAGTGTCATCTTTTGTGTCCATCTGAAGCGGACTAGCTCATAAAGACACCACTTTGCTTTTGTTGCTCCGTTTCCTATCGCTAACGCCACATGTTGAACGCGTAACAAAAAGCGAAATGTACCATCCGAGTACTATTACACTTTAATTGACCAAACAGAGAAAATTGAAATAACCGAAAAGGGTCTTGCCATTTATCAACCAAACATTACCTTAATGTAAAAAAATACATTTGCTAAAAAAGCCAATTACTGAAACAGCTTTATTTCGTTATTTAGGATATGCGCAGTAAGTTGCGCAGTAACAACTGGAGGATCTGTCCTTAAAATCTTGCAGTGTTCAACTTGACCCTTACCAAAACAAGACTTGGTTTTGACCACCCTGAGAAAATAGGCTTGGGAAAACATTGAGGCAAAAGAAGAAAATGTTTATGATCAGCATTTTCTCTGTTTGCCTCAATATCTTCTGGGCAATATTGTATGTGAATCCAATCTTATCATCATCCATTTTGTCATCTGCAGCAGCTTTTGAATTGGACCACCGTGAAATTTTGTCGTTTGGGAAAGGGTTAAACCAACAGCAACTGTGGACTTAGAAGCTAGGTATGCCCAACAAATGAGAAGATAAACCAAAGCCCATCTCCACCAATCTCAGCAATTGAATGGGACGTGAACATTTTGTTTGATCAGGCATTCAACAAGGGCTGATAACTAGCATTTTCTCCCTTGTCCTGAATATTATATGCTATGACATTCCTCCATCCTCAGAAAACCACAGGAGTCATAGCTCACGAAACTTCATGAAGCGTGAGCTATGACCGCTGTGGTTTCCGAGGATAACATTCCTCTAAGACAGTCCAAATTGAAAGGAGTTGCTGACTACAGAATCTGTAACAATATGATGGAAAACTTTTAACCTTTTACTGCTGGTTGTTATCAATGACAGGGTTGCCACTAGTCAGTGGAAATAAAATTCCCTGACAAAATTGGAAAATTCCCTGACATGTTTCTATGTGGTAATTGCGGAAACTCGCGACATTTTGAGACAATTTTAAAAGGCGATGTTGACATCATTAATTATATCATGGCAATGCATCTTATTTTTTCAAAATTCCCTGACAATTCACTGACATTTGCCTGTTTTTTTTTTCGAATTTTCCGACAGTTCACAAAATTCCCTGACAATTCCCTGACCTTAAAAAAATTTAAATTTCCCCAACACATGGCAACCCTGACTGAACAGTTTGTAGTGTTGGAATCATGGACCTATAGCCACAGCTTATACCTTTCCCAAAATAGCAATGAATTTTGTGCTAAAAATAGACTTGGTCAACCATTATGTATTGATTAACCGTCGGCCTTGTTATAAAATCTTGTAACTACTGCTCCATTCAAGCCGTAGTTACGAGATCTTATAACAACACCAACGAAAATACTAATGTTTGTCCGAAATTGCATGACGGTTATGTGGATAAAATCGTTCCCTATTGTCTTGCAACAATAGATGGATGATCATAAAGGTAACATGAATAAGCATCTGGATGCTTGGAAATGACAAACTGGTAAAATAACAAGAATCCGTGGTTAGGTGCCCCATGTGGCTATTTGACTCTAATACTGTAAAAGAGTTTTCTCCTTTCCTCTCCATGTTTCCCCATGCGCATGGTCGTAACAAAGAATCCATGTTGTTTTGGGAAAAGTCGACTCCTATCCTCCTTATGTCCACAACTGACTCCTTATTTTTCATGAATGCAGTTTCTAATTTCTATTACTATCATATTGACATGACTGCTATAATAAACACGAGTGTAGGACAAAACCCCACCAGGACAAAACCCCCTCGGACAAAACCCCACCAGGACAAAACCCCACCAGGACAAATCCCCACCAGGACAAAACCCCCTCAATATATAAAATATAGTATAACAAATTTATGACATAGAAAAAAATATTTGGTATGGAAAATATTTTTAAATGTAAGAAATTTGATTATGTTTAACAATTTATTACTTTATAATTTAATAATTTATTTGAAACTTCAAAAAATTTATCTAGATCTATATTGTATTTGTGTATTTATTGTATTTTAAAAGCATGTTGTTTTTTTATACTTATTTCCCATTATGTGTTTATTGAAATATCCAAATAAGGCAATTTTGCTTTAAAAATGGAAACAATTGTGGGAAAAGGAGAGGTTACTGGGAATAAGATAAAGCCAAATATTATCTTGACATAACATTTTTGTCACCTAAATAAGTCATTTGGCATGCATTATATATCGTTCCCTTATCTACGAAATCAATTATCACCTATCATAATCAGGACAAAAGATGACAACAGAAGACTTAACACCTCAGAATAAAGTAACACTTCTAATTTCAAATAAGTTTATTCCCATGAATCATGCTTGTTAATATTTATCAAAGGCATTCAATTGAAACTTTTTAGGGGAAAAATCATTTCATATTCATGATATTCAGGGATAACTTCTTCATTCATTATCAATTTATGATTTAGCAATAAATACTTTTTTGTTCCAAATAAATCAATGATAATATATACCATGGAAAAAATAACATAAGTCCTACATTATAATAGTATTATGAGTGTTATTTCTTTCCTGTAATTTTCATTCATCAAACATCAAAAATGAGAAAAATAGAAAATAAATTATCAAAGCATAACTATTACAATACTTGATCAAATGCAAATTCATTTGATTCAATAATGATTTATTGTTGAATGATTTGGAAATGAATAAAATATAAGACTGGTGGGGTTTTGTCCGTCTTGCCAATTTTAGTGGTGGGGTTTTGTCCGAGGGGGTTTTGTCCGAGGGGGTTTTGTCCTGGTGGGGTTTTGTCCTGGTGGGGTTTTGGCCAATTTTAGTGGTGGGGTTTTGTCCGAGGGGGTTTTGTCCGAGGGGGTTTTGTCCTGGTGGGGTTTTGTCCTGGTGGGGTTTTGTCCGTACCCCATAAACACATAGAGGATAATCATTTGTTTCAGTGTAAGATCGATTTATATTTCATTGAGTGAACAACAAGCATTATTTTCATGAGTGACGAAGCCACCAGTGAAAATGTAGCTTTCGTTCTTCACGAAATGAAATATAAATCGATCTTACTTGAAAAACAAATGATTATTCTATTTCTTAAATGCAAAAACTAGACAAAATGCCAAAGGACCTCTATGGATAAGGCGAGACATCTACCTAAAAGGCTGAGCTCGATGGGTCAATTTTCAAAACTTACAAATTGAGAGTCAAAATTAAGCTTTATGGTTAGGTAGATAAATAAATGAAATGAATACCTATTTTATGTCATTTAAAAAAGTTTTATAGGTTCAGATAACTCTTGTTTTTTGCACCCACCTAAATGGTTTCATTTTCTTACACTACCGGTATTCATAGAGGTAAAATGAAGTTTCTTTTTGTTTTATTTGCAATTTATTGTCTACACATACAAGGATAGAAGGTGTTGACATCATATGGCAGCTTTGGTTTTGTCCGTATTGCGCATGCTCATCATTGAAACAATTTTAAAAGCGCACTTTCCTGCCAAAAACAGAGGAATACCTACCTTCCGTGGGCTGGCGAACATCGTTCCCCCCTTGACCCAGCTTCCCATTGACATATGTTGTGTAACTTGACCGTAGGCTTCCTTGAAGAAAAGGATTTCCTGGGTCAAGGGGGGGAACAAACTTTTATACTATAAATAGTACTCATATACAAATAGCCATATTTTTGGCGGGAAAATTTTGCCTTTAAACTCGTTTCAATGATGCGCATGTGCATTAAGGACAAAACGAAAACTGGTTTATGATTTCAACACCAATTGTCCAATTGTTACATCTACAGAAAAATTCTTGCTTATAAAACAATAGAAAACTTAATTCTGGTTAAATGAATACCAGTGGGGTAAGAATATGTAGTTTTAGGGGTAGGTACAGAAACCAGGAGTTATCTGTACATGTCGAATCGTTTTGATTGTACAAAATCATTTTTCATATGATATAGATATACATCTAACAATACAGATCGAAATGATTGTCAATTTGCATGTTTTCAAAATTGACTTTTCCATTTGAGCCTTTTAGGGAGATTTCTGGCCTTATCCATAGCGGTCCTTTTTGTGACAAATTTTCTTAAAGCACATCCTTTTGCATGTGACTGCTATGCAATGCTTATGATGACCTCACTTATTTGACCCTGCTTAACATCAGATAGGGTGAAATGAACAAAAGCGGGCATTAATGTTGTGGATAATATCGCTGGATAAGCATTGAGTTTATCAAAAGATAATCTAATGTTATTGCTAGATAATCCACCGAAAAGCATTAAAGAAAACATAGTTATCAGCATTCAAGAACTTTATTCAATATAAACCATTTGTTATAAATCACATGGAAACAAACATGCAACAGAATGATCACAAGCTTAATTAAAAGGCATATGAACACAATGACGGGGTTGCAGAGAGGGTTAAGCTCAGTTTTTTGACAAACTCATTTTACCGCCCGGTGTGAAATTCCTTGTTATTATTGAAATTAGAACTTACAAAACACTCTTTGTCTCAAGGTCATGGGGGTTGTGAAATTAATATTAAGATCTCCAAACTTTAAATCATCCAATATCTCACTTAGATCAATATATTGTTACTTTTGTTTGCCTTAATTTGTAAGCAATGTTACAAGTATGTTCAAAAGATAGCAGACAAAGCAGAGAAGTTGTTCATTTTTCTCAATTGTCCACAAGTCAAAATGTGAAAATGATCAAGTTAGAAAGCACTTTGTTTCTAACAACCCCTTTGGAATAAGTTTATTGACAACACATTGGGAAAAATGTCCTGACAATTGGCATTTTCTCATATTATACCTTCTATCTTTTCTAGCCTGTTGATTAGAAATTTCTTGTCAATTATTAACAGCATTTCTTCCATCTTGTTTGGTTTAAATATGTCAATGTTCATTCATGACAATTGGACCAGTGTTAAGTTCTGTAAAAAGTAACTGGTCATAAAAACTAATTGTTGAAATTGGTCAATTAATCAATTCCAAAATGTAGACGCCTTCTGACGACCATAACAGAAAGACAATCGGAAAACATTTGACAGGAAAGAAGAAAATACATCAGAATTTTCTCCTTTTCCCTCCTTGTTTTCAAATCCATAACATTCATATTTCTACCTTTAGTTTAAAAAAAATGTCCTTTGCAATGGCATGCATGCAATGGCTGCATGCAATCAGCCCACACTAAAATTTTGTTGTTTGGGATAGAATTAACCTTTTCCAAACGAAAAAATGTTGGGGTGGTCCTATTCAAAAGCTTCTGCAGACGACAATATTGATAAAGATAGAATTTGTATAGAATATAGCTCAGAAAAAATTGAGACAAAAGGAAAAACTGCTGGTTATCAGCAGTTTCTTCTTTTGTCTCAATGTTTTCCCAAGCCAATACTATTAGGGATGTCAAAACCAGGTCTTGTTTGGAATAGAGTTAATCAAAAAGCACTTTGTTTGATGTTAAATAGTTTCTGTATAGTAATAGTACTAGGACGAAGTTTCCATTTGTTCCTCTATATCTGTCTCTAGTACTCGTGGTCCATATAGTAGTACATACGCACAATGCCAGTCACCTTAAAAGAAACACAAATCCAATAAATAAAATTAATACAAATAATTCATTTCCTGAAACAATGTCTAAAACTAGAATCTCAAGATTATAGACAAATAATGGGAAAACAGACATAGGTTAGAACATGCTTTGACTTATAGCCTTGCGCTAAATACTGTAACAATTATACCTTTCCCAAACAACAAATCTCGTACAACCCCAATTTGAATGGTGAAGCAATTGTACAATAAAGCTTTGTTAATATGAATATATGGTATTTTATTAACATAAAATGTTGCAGCAATAGAGAGACTATCATCATTAATGTTGTTTGCTCTATCATTAACTCAAAACATTTCCAATTGGTAATATCAAATCAAGCTTTTGTTAGACACAGGGTTAACTTAAGAATCTTCTACGGTTGAGAGTTATTTTGTACCAAACATAAGCACATGGAAATACACATACCTCCTCCTGACAGTTTGAGCACATCCTCTGAGGTGATGGACGTCACATTATCATCATCAAACATCAACCACTCATCTGAAACAAGTTTATGAAATAAAAGTTCATTGGCTGATCATTCATTTCCAACTCACCTCAACTATTTTTCCAAACAGATAGACACTTGCATAGAAACATTTGAAAATGGACTCTACATAATTTTGTCTCTATATCATTCACTAAAGTAGACTTATAAAGACAATCAAAATCTCCAAGATTTTAACCCTTTTCAAAGCAAATATTCTAATTAAAGCATTTAACCATTTCCCAAACAAGACCTGCTTTTGACTCCCCAAATAGAAATTGCTTGGGAAAATAATTAGGAAAAAGAAGAAAATGTTGATAATCAGCATTCTCTCCTGTTGCCTCAATATTTTCTGTGGTATAATGTATGCAAATTCCATCTTTAACAACACCTATTTTGTCTTTTGCAGAAGCTTTAACACGGGAACAGTCCCAATTTTTGCAATTTGGGAAAGGATAAATGCATACTTCAACTCAAACAGTACATCTGATAACTATTTTCAAATACTGCAAACCACAATTTGAGAGAAAAGAATACTGAACATCAGCTTTTTTCTGATGCTTTCTAAGGTATTTGCTATCACATTTGTCTATTATGGATTCCATTGTAAAAAGGATAGGTAGATGGAATGACAGATACAATTGGGGCCTTTTATAAAGCATGTCATAGTTCTATGTTATCTCGGTTAAGGTAGAATACTCGTAATGTGCCCATTTTGAGATTCATAAAACATCAACTTTTCAAGCGTTGTCTTTATGTATCCCAACCTATTCGAGCCTGGTCGTAAACATTCGGCAGTGGAAAGTTCCACCTCCGAATGTATTGGACGTCACCTGTATAATTCTGACGTCATGGGATTCTCATTAGGGGTGGAATATCATGAGTGTTTACCTCCTTTTCTGCGTACCCATGCCACATAATGTCCACTAGAACTGGATCTACCCTTGTGTGTTAGTACAGCCTGTAACTCATAGTATCCACTATTGTTGGAACCCACATCTGTAACAAACAGGGTTAAAGTACATTAGAACACGGCATTCTAAACTTGTCATTTTCAATTTTAATGAGTTTTGTTGCGTCCTTTCTCTTTACAAATACCATAGTTATTCTAAGAAGTGCCTATATTCTTCCATTAAATGTCCATCCTCAAAAACTTGGCTGAGAATCACTCTATTTCACACAAAAATGATGACATAAGAGTGCTGTATGATGAATATTTCGCTTAAAGGCTACCAAGCTAGGCAATTGATTTCACCGTATATTGGAGGAAAATCATTAAATTAACCTGTTTTATAAAAGATCCGCCAAATTGGATTGTTTTAAAAGTTTTATTTGCTTTTCTTTACGTCATTACTTTGATGATTTTCAAGAAAAAAAGATCCGTAATTTCCTTAAAATTGCCACGGATTGACGTCATACAATGGCTTGACTTCGCCCCCAATCTAGAGCATGAAGTTTCTGACAAAGATAAAGTGTGCGACTTTTCTGTCATAAAGCGAAATCACAGTTTTTGTCCATTTCTCGATCGTAAGAGTAATACAGACAAATTTAAACCGTTCTTTGGCACATTCCTTCACTCACTAACGACCTATTCTTTGACTGTTTTAACATTTTTTCTAACATTTACCCAGGATGAATTCCGTGTTTTGAGTATTGATTGGGGAAGTCGCTTTGTGACAGAAAAGTCGGGCATTTATCTTTTTTTCAGAAATCTCAGGCTTTCCGAGAAATGACCCAAGGCTTCCCGTTTTTCCCGCCATGACGTCATTAAGTGGCCGATATGACGTCATAACTTCAAGTCGGAAGTTAAGCGTTATTTCTTAGGTAAAGATCGGAAAAGACCAGAGTATCCAATTTAAAAGACGAAATAAAAACACTTCTAATCTTTGAAAATTGAAGAAACTTTGATATTTGGTTATTAGGAAGGTGTTTTTTCGACAAAAGAGTTTAATTTTGCCAATCAACAGACACTTCAAGATCACACTAAAATAGTTTTTTTATTCACACTGTTAGACATTGCCCACCAAAGAAATAAGTTTTCCATTCAGCCGAAGAAATGTGTCTTCAATGATCTAGACATAAGTTGGAAAGAAAAAGAGTGATAATGTTATACACATAGAGGATAATCATTTGTTTCAGTGTAAGATCGATTTATATTTCATTGAGTGAACAACAAGCATTATTTTCATGAGTGACGAAGCCACCAGTGAAAATGTAGCTTTCGTTCTTCACGAAATGAAATATAAATCGATCTTACTTGAAAAACAAATGATTATTCTATTTCTTAAATGCAAAAACTAGACAAAATGCCAAAGGACCTCTATGGATAAGGCGAGACATCTACCTAAAAGGCTCAGCTCGATGGGTCAATTTTCAAAACTTACAAATTGAGAGTCAAAATTAAGCTTTATGGTTAGGTAGATAAATAAATGAAATGAATACCTATTTTATGTCATTTAAAAAAGTTTTATAGGTTCAGATAACTCTTGTTTTTTGCACCCACCTAAATGGTTTCATTTTCTTACACTACCGGTATTCATAGAGGTAAAATGAAGTTTCTTTTTGTTTTATTTGCAATTTATTGTCTACACATACAAGGATAGAAGGTGTTGACATCATATGGCAGCTTTGGTTTTGTCCGTATTGCGCATGCTCATCATTGAAACAATTTTAAAAGCGCACTTTCCTGCCAAAAACAGAGGAATACCTACCTTCCGTGGGCTGGCGAACATCGTTCCCCCCCTTGACCCAGCTTCCCATTGACATATGTTGTGTAACTTGACCGTAGGCTTCCTTGGTGAAAAGGATTTCCTGGGTCAAGGGGGGGAACAAACTTTTATACTATAAATAGTACTCATATACAAATAGCCATATTTTTGGCGGGAAAATTTTGCCTTTAAACTCGTTTCAATGATGCGCATGCGCATTAAGGACAAAACGAAAACTGGTTTATGATTTCAACACCAATTGTCCAATTGTTACATCTACAGAAAAATTCTTGCTTATAAAACAATAGAAAACTTAATTCTGGTTAAATGAATACCAGTGGGGTAAGAATATGTAGTTTTAGGGGTAGGTACAGAAACCAGGAGTTATCTGTACATGTCGAATCGTTTTGATTGTACAAAATCATTTTTCATATGATATAGATATACATCTAACAATACAGATCGAAATGATTGTCAATTTGCATGTTTTCAAAATTGACTTTTCCATTTGAGCCTTTTAGGGAGATTTCTGGCCTTATCCATAGCGGTCCTTTTTGTGACAAATTTTCTTAAAGCACATCCTTTTGCATGTGACTGCTATGCAATGCTTATGATGACCTCACTTATTTGACCCTGCTTAACATCAGATAGGGTGAAATGAACAAAAGCGGGCATTAATGTTGTGGATAATATCGCTGGATAAGCATTGAGTTTATCAAAAGATAATCTAATGTTATTTCTAGATAATCCACCGAAAAGCATTAAAGAAAACATAGTTATCAGCATTCAAGAACTTTATTCAATATAAACCATTTGTTATAAATCACATGGAAACAAACATGCAACAGAATGATCACAAGCTTAATTAAAAGGCATATGAACACAATGACGGGGTTGCAGAGGGTTAAGCTCAGTTTTTTTACAAACTCATTTTACCGCCTGGTGTGAAATTCCTTGTTATTATTGAAATTAGAACTTACAAAACACTCTTTGTCTCAAGGTCATGGGGGTTGTGAAATTAATATTAAGATCTCCAAACTTTAAATCATCCAATATCTCACTTAGATCAATATATTGTTACTTTTGTTTGCCTTAATTTGTAAGCAATGTTACAAGTATGTTCAAAAGATAGCAGACAAAGCAGAGAAGTTGTTCATTTTTCTCAATTGTCCACAAGTCAAAATGTGAAAATGATCAAGTTGGAAAGCACTTTGTTTCTAACAACCCCTTTGGAATAAGTTTATTGACAACACATTGGGAAAAATGTCCTGACAATTGGCATTTTCTCATATTATACCTTCTATCTTTTCTAGCCTGTTGATTAGAAATTTCTTGTCAATTATTAACAGCATTTCTTCCATCTTGTTTGGTTTAAATATGTCAATGTTCATTCATGACAATTGGACCAGTGTTAAGTTCTGTAAAAAGTAACTGGTCATAAAAACTAATTGTTGAAATTGGTCAATTAATCAATTCCAAAATGTAGACGCCTTCTGACGACCATAACAGAAAGACAATCGGAAAACATTTGACAGGAAAGAAGAAAATACATCAGAATTTTCTCCTTTTCCCTCCTTGTTTTCAAATCCATAACATTCATATTTCTACCTTTAGTTTAAAAAAAATGTCCTTTGCAATGGCATGCATGCAATGGCTGCATGCAATCAGCCCACACTAAAATTTTGTTGTTTGGGATAGAATTAACCTTTTCCAAACGAAAAAATGTTGGGGTGGTCCTATTCAAAAGCTTCTGCAGACGACAATATTGATAAAGATAGAATTTGTATAGAATATAGCTCAGAAAAAATTGAGTCAAAAGGAAAAACTGCTGGTTATCAGCAGTTTCTTCTTTTGTCTCAATGTTTTCCCAAGCCAATACTATTAGGGATGTCAAAACCAGGTCTTGTTTGGAATAGAGTTAATCAAAAAGCACTTTGTTTGATGTTAAATAGTTTCTGTATAGTAATAGTACTAGGACGAAGTTTCCATTTGTTCCTCTATATCTGTCTCTAGTACTCGTGGTCCATATAGTAGTACATACGCACAATGCCAGTCACCTTAAAAGAAACACAAATCCAATAAATAAAATTAATACAAATAATTCATTTCCTGAAACAATGTCTAAAACTAGAATCTCAAGATTATAGACAAATAATGGGAAAACAGACATAGGTTAGAACATGCTTTGACTTATAGCCTTGCGCTAAACACTGTAACAATTATACCTTTCCCAAACAACAAATCTCGTACAACCCCAATTTGAATGGTGAAGCAATTGTACAATAAAGCTTTGTTAATATGAATATATGGCATTTTATTAACATAAAATGTTGCAGCAATAGAGAGACTATCATCATTAATGTTGTTTGCTCTATCATTAACTCAAAACATTTCCAATTGGTAATATCAAATCAAGCTTTTGTTAGACACAGGGTTAACTTAAGAATCTTCTACGGTTGAGAGTTATTTTGTACCAAACATAAGCACATGGAAATACACATACCTCCTCCTGACAGTTTGAGCACATCCTCTGAGGTGATGGACGTCACATTATCATCGTCAAACATCAACCACTCATCTGAAACAAGTTTATGAAATAAAAGTTCATTGGCTGATCATTCATTTCCAACTCACCTCAACTATTTTTCCAAACAGATAGACACTTGCATAGAAACATTTGAAAATGGACTCTACATAATTTTGTCTCTATATCATTCACTAAAGTAGACTTATAAAGACAATCAAAATCTCCAAGATTTTAACCCTTTTCAAAGCAAATATTCTAATTAAAGCATTTAACCATTTCCCAAACAAGACCTGCTTTTGACTCCCCAAATAGAAATTGCTTGGGAAAATAATTAGGAAAAAGAAGAAAATGTTGATAATCAGCATTCTCTCCTGTTGCCTCAATATTTTCTGTGGTATAATGTATGCAAATTCCATCTTTAACAACACCTATTTTGTCTTTTGCAGAAGCTTTAACACGGGAACAGTCCCAATTTTTGCAATTTGGGAAAGGATAAATGCATACTTCAACTCAAACAGTACATCTGATAACTATTTTCAAATACTGCAAACCACAATTTGAGAGAAAAGAATACTGAACATCAGCTTTTTTCTGATGCTTTCTAAGGTATTTGCTATCACATTTGTCTATTAAGGATTCCATTGTAAAAAGGATAGGTAGATGGAATGACAGATACAATTGGGGCCTTTTATAAAGCATGTCATAGTTCTATGTTATCTCGGTTAAGGTAGAATACTCGTAATGTGCCCATTTTGAGATTCATAAAAGATCAACTTTTCAAGCGTTGTCTTTATGTATCCCAACCTATTCGAGCCTGGTCGTAAACATTCGGCAGTGGAAAGTTCCACCTCCGAATGTATTGGACGTCACCTGTATAATTCTGACGTCATGGGATTCTCATTAGGGGTGGAATATCATGAGTGTTTACCTCCTTTTCTGCGTACCCATGCCACATAATGTCCACTAGAACTGGATCTACCCTTGTGTGTTAGTACAGCCTGTAACTCATAGTATCCACTATTGTTGGAACCCACATCTGTAACAAACAGGGTTAAAGTACATTAGAACACGGCATTCTAAACTTGTCATTTTCAATTTTAATGAGTTTTGTTGCGTCCTTTCTCTTTACAAATACCATAGTTATTCTAAGAAGTGCCTATATTCTTCCATTAAATGTCCATCCTCAAAAACTTGGCTGAGAATCACTCTATTTCACACAAAAATGATGACATAAGAGTGCTGTATGATGAATATTTCGCTTAAAGGCTACCAAGCTAGGCAATTGATTTCACCGTATATTGGAGGAAAATCATTAAATTAACCTGTTTTATAAAAGATCCGCCAAATTGGATTGTTTTAAAAGTTTTATTTGCTTTTCTTTACGTCATTACTTTGATGATTTTCAAGAAAAAAAGATCCGTAATTTCCTTAAAATTGCCACGGATTGACGTCATACAATGGCTTGACTCCGCCCCCAATCTAGAGCATGAAGTTTCTGACAAAGATAAAGTGTGCGACTTTTCTGTCATAAAGCGAAATCACAGTTTTTGTCCATTTCTCGATCGTAAGAGTAATACAGACAAATTTAAACCGTTCTTTGGCACATTCCTTCACTCACTAACGACCTATTCTTTGACTGTTTTAACATTTTTTCTAACATTTACCCAGGATGAATTCCGTGTTTTGAGTATTGATTGGGGAAGTTGCTTTGTGACAGAAAAGTCGGGCATTTATCTTTTTTTCAGAAATCTCAGGCTTTCCGAGAAATGACCCAAGGCTTCCCGTTTTTCCCGCCATGACGTCATTAAGTGGCCGATATGACGTCATAACTTCAAGTCGGAAGTTAAGCGTTTTTTCTTAGGTAAAGATCGGAAAAGACCAGAGTATCCAATTTAAAAGACGAAATAAAAACACTTCTAATCTTTGAAAATTGAAGAAACTTTGATATTTGGTTATTAGGAAGGTGTTTTTTCGACAAAAGAGTTTAATTTTGCCAATCAACAGACACTTTAAGATCACACTAAAATAGTTTTTTTATTCACACTGTTAGACATTGCCCACCAAAGAAATAAGTTTTCCATTCAGCCGAAGAAATGTGTCTTCAATGATCTAGACATAAGTTGGAAAGAAAAAGAGTGATAATGTTATCGTTTATCATGTAAAAGTAACAACCGACCTTCAGGGAAGGAGTAAGGATGACTTTTTGTTGGTTTCTTGTTCTCTGTGTTGGTCTTTTGGTCACCCGTCTTCTTTATCTAGTTATAAATAGAAATCGTAGAAGCATCCAGCAATCATTTCAGCATAGATCTAACGACCAAAATTCATCCAGGGGTGGTATTCACCAACCAGTCTAATTCCAAATTTATCTTTCAATTTACACAACAAACCATGTGATTGGCTGAGACATTTGTCTCGTCCAATCAGATGGCTTGTAATGTCATTTGGATTTAGACAATAATTCCATCTAATTCACCAACAATTCTAAATCAATTTTCTACATCTACCGGTAAATTACATTTCAAAAAGAAAAACCATAATTGTAAGTCTTGACCAATCGGACTGATGGTATTGTAATTTTACAATCAAACTGGGATTTATTCATGTTGTTGACTACTATCCCAGAAAATCATATCCCATTGCCAGAATGCAAAATTTTAGACAACTACAAATTAAAAGATGACAATTTCAAGTAAATAGAATTTTACTAGTTTGGGTAGAAAATATTGTGGGAAACGAACTAAAGGCTTCTCTGAACTAGAATTTTTCTAGGTTCTTTTGTTGCTAAAAAAATCTGAGAAAAAGTCTTCCTTAACCCTTTCCCAAACGACGAAATTTTAGGGTGATCGACTTCAAAAACTGTCATAAAAGACAAAATGGGTGTTATTAAAGATAGGATTTGTGTAAAATATGGCACAGAAAATATTGAGACAAAAGGAGAAACTGCTGGTTATCAGCAGTTTCTTCTTTTGTTTCAATGTTTTCCCAAGCCTTTTCTATTGAAGACGTCAAAACCAGGTCTTGTTTGGGAAAGGGTTAAGAAATATAAAGAAGCTTTAATATTGATTTGCATTACAATATTTATTGAGAATTTCAAATATGAAAATAGAGAGTGACTAGATACTGCTTTGTTTCCAAATGTTCTTTATTTGTTTGTAAAAAAGGCTGGGCATATGTGAAAACAGTAATATAATTCTCAGTTGTTGTCAAAGAACAATATCACACTATGTAAACTAAACTGTGATATTGTAATATGTTTTCATCACTAGCTATCTTTAATTATCACTTGGCAAACCCTGCACAGTATGAACAAGAGCTTCGCAGAGCGGCACATATACGCTCGAGAGGGGCTTGTCAGTAAAAATGGCCATTTTTTCAATATAAGGGCAGATAATTCAAACATGAAATGTTATCAAAATTTTGTTTGTAAAACAAGACACCATAAAGATTCATTGTGGCTAGTTTGATTAAATTCTGGTTGAAACTGTAGGAGTTGCGCACACGAGAAAATGTGCATTTTTGAGAAAATGGGCATTTTCCTTAAATACAAGGGCAGATAATTCAAGAACAAGAAGATTTATCTGAATTCAATAAGCGGTGTGCACATCTAGACACCATGGAGATTCATTGTGGCAAGTTTGATCAAATTCCGATCAAAACTGTAGGAGGGGTTGCGCACACAAGAAATTGCTAATGGATGGACAGACAGACAGACAGACAACTGGGGCCATAACATATGACCTTCGGGCCTATAAAAACCTATCAGTTTCATCAAAAGTTCACGATAGCAACCACTGCCATGCTACTACAGTATTATTCACAATCAAGACCCTGATCATGGCTGGAAAAGTTCCTACATTCTTTAAGTCAAGCTACAAATAGTGCAAAAACTGTAACCCATTACCAGATAGTGACTCTTTTTTATGACCTACAGGATAAAGGCTTTGGAAAACATTGTTGGAAATGAAGAAATTGCTTGTTACAAGCAATTTCTTTATTTCCTACAATGTTTTCTACCCAGACAGACAAAAAAATGTAACATTCAATTACTGTAAACCAGGATAAGTTCGCGTCAAGAAATGTTCGCGTTTTCATGCACTCTGGCTTGTTCGCGACGTTTTAAGTTCGCGGATCAATGCTGTCCGCGAATCGCACGAAACAAAACATGCTATGAGGAAGTTGAAAAATTGATATGTTGAATAATATGGAGAATCAGATAATTGGATAATTACATATTGAATTATGACTGTATTTACGATATTTCAGTCGCCATTGACAGTTTGGTCAAAGTAAGTTTCAATCGACCCATTGTTTTATTTCACACTTTATAGTATACTGGATTACAGATTGTAACACAATGCATAGAATTTGAGTATTACATTAACTTCACACCTATTTACCTATAGCGTCTAGAAGTGATAATGACAGTTTATTCAATATCATCGAAGGACGATTCAAACCTCGTAGCTGTGGCTAATTTCAAACTACAGTTACAAGGTTTTAAACGTCAATCGACGTTTGCTATCAAACTCGGCATTCAATGCCAAACAACCCCTTTTCTTAATTTCAGGCAGGTATATCTAGTTGAATAAGTTGGTTCATCTTTTGATGTCATGTTTTTCAATATGTCACAATATCTATGTATTTTTGGATAAAAACGAAAGTAGTCTGAAATAAAGAAAACTTTTCACTTATATCATGTTATGAAAAAGCCATTTCCCTTGATTACATAGTAACAAATAAATCTTGTGTAAATAAAACATCTCCCCATAGGATTTCCCCAACCAAAAACTATCAAAGCGATTAAAGTTTTATCGAAAGTAGCCTATTCGCGGAGTTCTAAAATCGCGGATCACACCCACCCGTGAAAGACGCTAACTTAAAAAGCGCGAAATAATTTCTTGGTTTACAGTAACTTGAAAATGTCATCTGAAACATTCTTGAATTTGGACAGGTCCAAATTTTTGCTGTCTGGTAATGGATTAAGGCTGTTTTATCAACCCCTTCCCAAACAACACAATTTGAGCATAGCTTAACTTGAAAACTGCTGGACACCACATTGAAGTATATAATGAGGGACTTTGTGTACATTTTATTACAGAAAATATAATTCCCACAATTTTTTCTACACCAAAAGACAGAAAAAATGTTATTTGTCTGCAATATCTTTGAATTTGAACCAGCATAAAATTTTGTTGTTAGGGAAAGGGTTTAAACCGCTTCTCAAACAACAGATTTAGACTGTTCCGATCTGTAAGCTGATTCAGACTCCAAAACAGAAAATATTGAGGCAAAAGGAGAAACTGCTGGTTATAAGCAGTTTCTTCTTTTGTCTCAATATTTTCTCAAGTTTTTTTTTTAATTCTGAGGTCAAAACCAGGTCTTGTTTGGGAAAGGGTTAATGCCTGGCAGTAACATACCTTAGAAGCTTCTTCAGCCAGTTTATCTTCTTGCTCTTTAAACTTCTCTCTGGCTGGTATCAACTTTTGTTGGAGGTCTTCTGAACACAGCTCAAATACATCTAGGCTCATAGGGAACTTTACATCCTGGAAGAATGAATTTAGGGTCACTCAAATAGTATTCCTAAAATCAATCAATTTCGCATTCATCCTTTTATGTTCTGTCGGTTATTACTCTATTATACAAGATAAATACTTTGCAAAATATTGTGGAAAATGAAGAAATTGTTTGTGACAAACAATTTTTTCACTTCCCAAAATGTTTTCTACCAAAAAAGACTAAAAAATGAATAATCATATTTACTTGAAATTGTCATCTACATCATCTTTGAGTTTGGAACAGTCCAAAATTTTGCAGTCTGGTAATGGATTAAACTAGAATTCAATGCGAAAGGTTCTGAGAAAATTACATGAAGACTTGTAGGGATAAAACAATTACAAGAGTACCCGTAAGCAGGGTTAAAATCATCAGAACCCTGGTACAAATGAGCCTGGATCTGGGCTGCGTTCAGTAGACAAAAAGTTAGCTAACATTAGCAACAGTCGCAACTTCTTTGACACAAATTTCACAGAATTGACAGAGTATTCCGAAAGAAACGGCCAACATTAGCTAACGTTTTCTCTTACTGAATGCAGGGCTGGAAAATTATCCCTTATAGCATTTGATACAGCCATGTTTCAAGATCAGGTGCAGTCTGACCTGGATCCATGTTGCTCTCATGTGGTTGCTACAGACAATGACGAAGCTATTGGAAAACAACATGGTTCCTGATCAGACTGGATGTATATGCAGGTTGATCTGGAACCATGTTGGGCTCAAAAGCCTTAAGGGACATTTTTCCTAGTCCTGGTTCAAATATATTATCTGATATAGAGCAACAGAATTAATCCTAGACATACTATTTATAACAAACTTTGTGCATGTACTTTTTTCATCCATTAACACTTGTAAAATGCTAAATGTTCTATTACTTATTTATAATACCTACCTTTAAAATCTTAGCATTGATGGACTCCTTTTCTTTAAAATAAAATCTCACAAACTGTATGGTTAAATATCCAGGCAATCTGCTGATTTTGTTCTGAAAACAGAATATATAACATCTCAAAGCTACAGTTAACCCTTTCCCAAACGTAAAAATTGTAGGGTGATCCACTTCAATAAATGACACAAATGACAAAATGGATGTTATTAAAGATAGGATTAGTGTAAAATATGGCATAGAAAATATTGAGACAAAAGGAGAAACTGCTGGTTATCAGCAGTTTCTTCTTTTGTTTCAATGTTTTCCCAAGCCTTTTCTATTAGGGACATCAAAACCAGGTCTTGTTTGAAAAAGGGTTAAGAGCGGGTGAAGAATTTTCAAAATGCAATATTCCAATTACAGTGATCTGCCGAGGTTTTGGGACCAAGGGGACAATGTCCCCATGGAGTAAAAAAAGTGGGGACATTTTATGAAATGGATGGGACACACAAAAAAATGTTTAAACAAAAAATATCAAGTATATCTTTAGACTGTATTACAGTATTCAGTGTCCAACCTTTGGTATAATGCAATGGAAACAAAAGACACTATCATTATGAACAGTGTTTCCCAGGATCAATTTTTTGGGAATGACCCCTGTATTCATTTAAAAAAATAATTTCTTTCTCACAATGTTTGATATGCTGTATGCCTTCATTAATATTTCTATTAGACATTCTTATTACTTTCCTAATTGTTTCATGTGTTGTTTTGTTCAAATTGTTTTAAGAAATGGGGAGTTAAAGATATAAAATTAATTTTGGGGTTGAACTATTTTAGGTACGAATGTAGAGAAACAATTCCCTTTGTGTGTGTCAAAACGAAGTATTAGAAATTATTCTTTAACAACATTTAGAAAGCAAAATCAGATTTTCTCTCATGAATATTTACCATTCAGTCTGTTTAACATGCTTTCCGTCAAAGAAAAGAATTTTTCAGGTTGAAAAAAAATAAGATTGCAGGTCGGCAAAAATAGTAGATCTAGAAAGATTATATACAGGAAGAAAAATATTGATAATGCAGTTTATAATTATGTTCAATTCAACTTCATAGGAATTGTATTTCAAAATGATTTCTTCCATTAAAATGAGTAATAAATGAAAAATCGATATTAATTAGAACCCCAGCTGGACCCGGGATGCCGGAAAAAAAACACCAGTATAAGAACAACAACAACAACATTGTTGACAGTTTTCTGCGAAATTCAATTTAATGGGTTCCATAGCAGATTAGCTGAGACCATTAAATGGAATCAAATTCATTATTGGAAAATCGTATTTCTAAGTCATTAGGTAATTATGGGAAATACATATTAACAATTCACTAAGAGTCTCCCAAGCAAAAATCCAATGCGCCGTAGGCGCATCGGTTGGTATTTTCTTGCGACATTTACGATTCTTTAGCGACAATGGCGCAAAAACGCAGCCTTGGCAGATCACTGCAATTATTGTTTATCAAACGATTAAAATGTGTACCAACAACATAGAGCTTAGACTTGAAATAAAATATTAGGAATGTCTTCATTCCCTCTTATATGTTGCTTAGACATCTGTACAAGAATTCTAAGAATAGATATCTTTAGCATTTCCATAAGGTCCCTGACAGATCAAAAAGAGCTGTCCGAAGACAGCGCGCTCAACTTTCTAAGTTGCTTAGTATAAAGGGGGCATAACTCCAAATATAGTGGAGTTTGAGTTTATTGGGGTTTTACGATGTTTTCAACTACCAGGGTCATATCGCGGCGGCTGGAGCACCTACCCATGGATTCCTGTTGTTTCTCAAACCAGTACTACCACAACACCCTTACCGAGCCTCCAGCTGCTCGCCCACTTAGGTTAATGATTTCAAACCCATTGGTGCCACATGTAGTGGAGCCAAGGTCATGGGCCCTGGTAGTAAGGTAGAGGGTGTGATGGTGAATAAGTATTCCAAGTTTGGGTTGAATCCCTTTAATAGTATGGAAGTCATTGATGTTTGAAAAAAATTCAACCTTTGTTGCAACACAGACGCCAATGGTGACGCCTGGGTGACAGTATAAGCTCTCGTTTTCTTCGAAAAGTCAAGCTAAAAATGTAAAACCAAAATAGACTTACAGATTTTTTATAAACTGCATCTCTTCCTAAAGATGGTGATTGTTTAGTTATGTGTTCTTCTAATCTCTGAAATAGTCAGCATTTGAATTATATTGGGTTAAATATAATAATCTATAGAGCACAAGATAGCAATATTTTCTTTCTTCTTTTTTCAGAAGTATTTTATAATTAGATTTGGATGTCAGTCTCACAAGCTAATGGCTCTTTTTCTTTATTTTTTTATCATTATTCATTTATTTATCTATTCAATTTTTACAGTGTCTAATAAGTAAATACAGTAGACAAACAGAGTAAATTTTCATATAAAAATTAATGTAAACATTTTGTTGGTTGAACTACATGCTGCAGAACATGTTTTCAAACAAAACAAGGATAAACAACACTTAACCCATTACCACACATTGACTCTTTTTGACTCCCCACAAGATTATAGCTTTGGAAAACATTGTGGAAAATGAAGAAATTGCTTGTGACAAGCAATTTCTTCATTTTGCACAATGTTTTCTCACAAAAAGTGTCGAAAAATGTAAAATTTAGTTCACTTGAAATTGTGGTCTGCAATATCTTTGAATTTCGACAAGTCAAAATTTTGTTGTTTGGTAATGGGTTAAAAAGGAATCTTTAATCTTTCTTAAAAGACTAACTTCTATACTGGTCCACTTTGAAAGAAGATGAAGATGACAAAATTATTGAAGTCAAAAAGAGAAATTGTGTATTTTACAGCATGGAAAATATTGAGAGAAAAAGTGAAATTGCTTATTATCAGCAATTTCTATGTTTTCCTCAAATTCGTCGTCATGCATGTTTATCATTATGTTGTGACTATGAGCCTATGTGCTTAATGTCGTAATAAAGAATGTTCTGTTCTGTTCTATGTTCCCCAAACTGTTTCTACTAGGTCTTGATTGAGGAAGAATCTTATATTTTCGTACGAAGCTTTAAAATATTGGAGTCATTGTTTTCAAAAATCAGAAGCTAACACTTACAGATCTGAGCCCTGTATGCATATATTTCACCTCTGAAACGAAACATACATAACTATTAACCCTTGCCTTGCTGACTTTAACCCTTTCCCAAACAAGACCTGGTTTTGACGTCCCTAATAGAAAAGGCTTAGGAAAACATTGAAACAAAAGAAGAAACTGCTGATAACCAGCAGTTTCTCCTTTTGTCTCAATATTTTCAGACCTATTTTGCACACAAAAGGTTTCCTTCCTTACATTCAATTTGTCGTCTGCAGCAGGTTTCAATTTGGACCACCCTAAAATTTTGTCCTTTGGAAAAGGGTTAAATTCTGCTTCAAACAATAGGAAATTGCATTGTACTCAAAGAACATTGGGGCTAGGGCTTTTGAATTCCCTCACAAGAAAATGCTAGGGAAAACATTGTAGAAAATGAAGAAATTGCTTGTGACAAGCAATTTCTTCACTTCCCACAATGCTCTTTACCCAGAGAGACAAAAAATGTAACATTTAATTGACTTAAAATTGTCGTCTGCAGCGTCTTTGAATTTGGACCAGTCTAAAATTTGTCGTTTGGTAATGGGTTAAAGGTATAGAATATGAAGACCAAACGCAACTTTTATAATCAATATCTTTTTTTAACTTTTTCTACAATTTCATTTATTTATTTTGATTATTGCATGAATTGTACTCAAATGAGTACCTGAGTACGCCTGTCTACGCCCGTCATTAGAACTGTCTCATCAAGACCCACAGAATAGGGTTTGAATTTGAAATTAAAAAAGTTAGAATGTCTTCATCCCTCTTATTTGTTGCTCTGCAGTAGCTGTAAATAGTCCCTGGACTTATGCACATTCACTGAAAAATCTTCACAAAATCCTCTGACATTTTTATGGCTATTCAATTATTTGTTTAAGATCTGATAAGCCCAATGCTGCCCATCACACTGTAATTAGAGATATCAGGTTTCAGGCAGTCTACTGGTCAAATACACACTCAAACTCTGTTTCATAGGGTTAAATATAAATTCTCTCTTGAGGTATGGGCTCTGGAGATTTTATTTGAAGTATTATGTTTAGGCCTACATGTTTGAGTGAAGGTCCTGTCATTTGATGAAATGATTCCCTAATAACAAAGGCAAAGCATATCCTACATTTCAATTTATTCAAATATGAAGGTCGTCCAATTTTAAATCTGCAAGTGACAAAATGAATGTTTATGTGTATAGCTTAGAAAATATTGAGGTTAATGAAGAAATTTCTGGTTATCAGCATTGTCTTCTTTCGCCTCAATGTTTTCTCAAACTTTTTTCCGTTAGTGACTTCAAAACCAGGTCCTATTTTGGAATGGTTTAAGGGGGAATGGCTCCAGTTTCCTAATTTTTTCCCCAATAATAGAATTTATTTATATTTTGTATGTTGAAATTACATGTTATTACCAATTGAAAAATGAAATAAAAATGGATGGTCAGCGATCTTGTTTGAATTTTATAGGCATTCGTATCACATACCCCTACATCGAAAAAATGCACAATTTCTTGCACTTGTCCAAGGTCACTAAAATGTTAATAAAATGCTGAGTTTTCATCGTTTAGTCTCGAAAACGGATTTAAAGTAACGTCTTACATTTAATAAGAACAGAAAACCCAAAATATGTACCATTATAAACGCGTAGATGTATAAAACAGCATGCTCGAGTGTTAGGTTAGATCAACGAAGCTGGAGTGTTTTATGTCAAAATTTGCATATTTTTGGAAATATTTCAAGTTCTACATAATAGAATTTGATAAAACTCCCTCATTGTATTAAGCAACATGTCCTGGTAATAATTCAAAAAGAAAATGTATAGGTCAGCGCACTTATTAGTGAAATACAGCAATTTTTATCGGCTACACATGAAAAAAATGACGCAAAACAGTGGTAACTGCATACACACTTACGACTGTCTTGCTCTAAATAATCGATTTCCAACTTGAGGAAATCAGTTTTGCATAATAAATACTCTTTTACCGTCGTAAATGATAAAGTGTAATGATGTGTTATATTATTGAAAATATGGTAGAGAAACATATTGGTACGAAACGTTTTATTTACTACAGTAATGACCGAGTGTTCCGAAAAACTGGAGCATTCCCCCTTAAGACCTTTATACAATTTTATTTTATGAAAAATGCGTGGTTTCCCTGAAAGAGAAAAGATTGACATGACAAGTCTTAATTTTCATCTATCACTCCCTGCATTATGAATATTGTACAATAATCTACTTAGTGAGCCAGTGCATCACAAGTTACATTGGAAAAGGGTCATTTTTGGTACATAAAAAGAAATTTATATGGATCTGTACAGATAACTAAAATTTGCTGTTATGCAACCGTTTTAATTATTGGGGAACATGGTAGATCTTGATCAATTTGCATGTATGCACAGGCTGATCTTGATGCATGTTGGAATTAAATGCCTTATGATTGATGAGGTTGATTAGGACAGGATTTGCACATGAAATAGTACAGAAAAGGTTTTTTTGAGGCAAAAGGAGAAATGCCGGTTATTAGCATTATAATTATTCTTCTATAAAGGACACAAAAACAATGTTTTGTTTTGGAAAAGATTAAGGACGAACAAAACTTAGAAACTTATTGCAATGAATTGATTGATTTATTGGAATTTTATGTCGTTTTCAACTGCTATGGTCATATCGCGGCGGCTGGAGCACCTTACCTTGGATTCCTGGTATTTCTCTCACCAAAACCACAACAATATCCAAATCGAACCTCCAGCTGCTCTCACATAGATGACTTACATCCATTGGTGAAAGACAAATGACTTTTGTCAAATGTAAGAATGGATACAAGCCGAGCCGAGGTTCGAACAGGATTGAGAGACTCCGACGTTACCGATTGAACTGTCGGGGCTCGGCATATTGCAATGAATGTTTTTTTCTACTTTTCCCTCATCATTTTACCTTATCAAAATTAATAATCTATATCAGTCTTCAACTTGAATTTTATTTTGTTGTCTGCAACCCCATTCATTTGCTATGATATAAATTGTGGAGGTATTGTCACCAAAACTCCTTTTAAATCAATACATCTTGTCCACAAAGATGCATTGCAAAAAGACATTTTTTTAGAGAAAATGTGCACAATGTCCCTAGCAATGGTTAACACTTTCCAAAATGGCACAAAATTAGACCACCTCAGCAGACGACAAAATACATGTAGATTTATATAAAGGTGTTAAATATACATGTTGCGCAGAAAATACTGAGGTAGAAGGAGAGAATTTATTTTCGTTTGCTTAATTTTTAGCGAGCCGGGACTTTAAGTCCGGGGAGTTAATGTCACAGCCCTAGTGTCGGCGTCGGCATCAGCGTCGCGTCTTCAAAAACATTAACCTGGCCTATATCTTGGGTACTATTAGAGATACAACCTTGATATTTCACACATGGATACTTCTCGGCAGGCCTTTCATTTGGGACCTTGACCTTTGACCTAGTGACTTTGACCTTGGAATTTGACCCACTTTAAAAAAACTGTAACCTGGCCTATTATAGATAGAGCCTTGAAATTTCACATATGGATTCCTCATGCCATGACCTTGACCTTGAGATAATGACCTTTGACCTAGTGATCTTGATCTTTGACCTTGGACTCCTTCTTTGCGACAAGCTCTGGTATAGGCGAGCTACGTTGTCCGCGGACAACTCTTGTTTCAAGCTTTTTTCCAAGAGGGATCTCAAAGCCATGTTTGTTTGGGAAAAGATTAACAAATGTTAAACTAACAATAATACAAAATGTTATCAAATCTTAAAAAATAGTATGGACCATGACCAAAGCGTTTGTATAATTCAGGATGATCTATGTTTCTTGAGAAAATAAAATTCTTTTTCGTTACATTTCAACATGAAAATGGGTTTTTCCCTGTTCTCAAAATGTATGCTTTCCAGTTTCGGCATTCTGTCCTGCTAGCATACTTCTCATATTTCATTAGTCTAAACAAATGGTCAGTGAGGTCAGCATGCTGACTGTTAACTGGTATTTTATCACCTATAATGATCTGATTATTGAGATGTGGGACTGATAACGCAGAGCACCGTGAAGGTGCTGTTTGCTACCCAAAGTCTAGGGGGTATAAATACTCCCTACCTTTTTCTATAAAATAACTGAGCTGATAGAACACCTCAGTGGATTACTGGATTTAGTTTCTCCTTCTGTTGAAAAGAGATTGGATATTCATGTAACACTGAAATGCTAAACCCATTACCTGATGGCAAAACTTTTGACTGTTTTAATTTGAAAGGGGCTGCAGATGACAATTTTGTGTTGGTAAAATTACAAACGAAATGCATTTTGGGTTAGAAAACATTGTGGATAATGAAGAAATTGCTTGTCACAAGCAATTTCTTCATTTTCTACAATGTTTTTCCCTAGCATTTGTCTTGAGGGGCATCAAAAGTCTCACATTGTGGTAATGGGTTAAATATAATTATATGAACATTCCCTACCTTTTTCTATAAAACAACTAAGCTGATAGAACACCTCTGATGATTTAGTTTCTGCTTCGTCTGAAGCTTCTTCACATTTCATACTGACAAATAGGTTAAGGTCATTATGTAATACCAATGTTGCTTCATACACACAAACATGTACAATGTACAACAAGAGCCGTCACAGACGGATTATGCTCCCCAAACAAGTGTTTGTCACAAAATAACAAGAGCTGTCCGAAGACAGCGCGCTCTACTTTCTAAGTTGCTTAGTATAAAGGGGGCATAACTCCAAATATAGTGGAGCCAGGGTCATGGGCCCTGTTAGTAAGGTAGAGGGTGTGATGGTGAATAAGTATTCCAAGTTTGAGTTGAATCCCTTTGATAGTATGGAAGTCATTGATGTTTGAAAAAACTTTAACCTTTGTTGCAACGCCGACGCCAACGCCCGGGTGACAGTATAAGCTCTCATTTTCTTCGAAAAGTCGAGCTAAAAATTATCATACATTAAGCCCTCTTTTCCCATGGTGGATTTTTTGTACACACATTATTTATAGAATAAGGTCTAGCACATCTCATTTATCACATAAATACAAAATTTCATTAAATTCTGCCCATTAGATGAAGAGAAATTAAGAGAAAAACTAATTCTTACATTAAGGCCCCTTTTCTCATGATGCAGCCTTAAATTAAGAAACGGAGAAAAAAGTCTCTAGGGATTATCCCAGGGAGTTCACATGTGAATTTTCATTGAATTTTGTCCAAGGGTTGCTGAGATCTGGCTGTGGACGGACGGACAGCGAGGCGACTATATGCTCCCCCGAAATTTTTTTCAGGAGCATAATAAAGCATAAATTCCAAACTCCCAGATAATACTTTTGGGGCAACGTAAGCACAAAAGAAGAAAGTAAATATGCAATAATGTTTTCTTTCCTGCCGAGGTCAATTTACATTTACTTAAGATTATTTGTCAGCAACCCACACAATCTCAGCTGTTAAAAATACGTAGAAATACATTTTAAAAACATAATTCTTGTTCAGGGTACTAATACAAGAGAAAACAGACTCAAACAGTTATAAACTAATAAGATCATTCAATATCTATAAACAAATGTTATGTTTTTTGTAGTTAAACCATATCATAACAACATCAGATTTAAATAAGACATGTTTGAGAAACACTTATACCCCCAATGGCCATTGTTAAGTTTTGGGACAGACAGACCGACAGATGGGCAGATGGACAGACATACAAACAGACAACAGACAGGAGTAAAACAATATGCCCCCATTCTTTCGATATGGGGGCATATGAAAGATTGCCTACTACTAAAAGGATACACTACATCAAATTTTCCACCAAAATATTGGTCCATGAATGTTCTTGCAGCTGAAGCTGTGGCCTCCTATAATGTAATACAGAAACATTCAGAGTAACAGATAAGTGGGGGTAATGGCTTTTCAGCAGAAATTTAGAGCGCATTTACTGCTGTATTATCAGTTGCTCCGTAAAATAATCGTATTGTGATTTTACAGTCTTCAATGAAAAACTGTGTATGTACATCAAATAACACTTATTTCAAGTACCTGGAGAATGATTATGATTCTCCTATTTCCTTAAAGACAATCAATCTATGTGCTTAAAATTTCGAATGTGTTGAGTGAAAGGTCTCAAATGCAAAAGCTTGGTAAAAGTTCAAATCACAAAAACTTAAGATGATTTAGGTTTATGGGCTTATCTAAACCTGTACAAACTAGCAGATTAAATGGGGTTGAATAACATTGCATTTAACAATTCACAACTGCGCCAAATCCCTAAATTACTATACCGCAACTGAGAACTAATATTAAGCATTTCCCAAACAAGACCTGGTTTTGACATACTTAAGAGAAAAGGCTTGGGAAAATATTGAGACAAAAGAAGAAAATGCTGATAACCAGCAGTTTCTCCTTTTGTCTCAATATTTTTCTGGGCTTGATTATGCAATCCTTTTTGCCGTCTACCCAAGCTTTTGACGTCCCTAATAGAAAAGGCGTGAGAAAACATTGAAACAAAAGGAGAAACAGCTGATAACCAGCAGTTTCTCCTTTTGTCTCTATATTTTCTGGGCTTGATTATGCAATACTTTTTGCCGTCTACACAAGCTTTTAAATAAGACCACCCTGAAATGTTGTCGTTTGGGAAAGGGTTTACCCTTTCCCACACATTGACAAACAATGCCCCACAAAATAAAGGCTTTTGAAAACGTGGAAAATGAAGAAATTGCTTGTGACAAGCAATTTCTTCATTTCCCACAATGTTTACTACCAAGAAAGACCAAAAAATGTTAAATTTCGTTCAATGGAAATTGTCGTCTGCAACACCTATGACTAGGCTAAAATTTCGTTGATTGGTTTAGGGTTAAACTATGGTACCTGAGTTGTGGCTTCAGGAACACCTGGTAACTTCTGTTGTAAACATCGTACTATGTTGGTCCAGCATTCATTGGCATCCTAGGAGAGATGAAATAACAATCAATATCACACTGAATCAAATCATGCAGAATTGCAGGTACAATAGAGAAAGATAAGACTGCACATGTGTGCACATATGTGCAGGTGACTAGAATAGTTGGGGATCAGCACAACAATATTAATGTGGCTTATGGCATGGACAGCAAAGAGGGAAAAGGAGTAATTACTAGTGATCAAAGATGCAGGACTGACTGGTCAGCCTCATTTCAAATCTCAGTCACATTTACCATAATGAAAACACATGATATGTGACACAGCAAAACCATGGCCCCTTTTAAATTTTCATTCATTTGTAATTCAAAATTGACATTTTAGCTTATGATAGGATTATTGTTGTTTACGTCTTTTTTCAAAATTATCCTTCTGATGCAAATAAATGGTAAGGACAAGTACATATTTGGTCCGGGCTAGTAGCATCTGGGAGAACAAGCCCAACTGTTCGTTACCAAAATTACTAATGTTGAACCTTGTTTTGTTTTCTCTAACTATTTTCAAAGAGATTTCAACAGTTAACCCTTTCCCAAATGACGAAATTCAAAGGTGGTCTAAATTAAAAGATAATTTGAAGTGAAAGAAATTTTACATTTATTGTTCTTTTTTTATAGAAACATTGTGGGAAATGAAGTAATTGCTTGTCAGTCTCACAAGCAATTTCTTAATTTCCCTTGATGTTTGCCAAAGTCTTTTTCTTGTGAAGAATCAAAAAGCGTCACTATTTGGTAATGCCTTATGGGTTAACCCATTACCAAACGACAAAATGTTAGACTAGTCCAAATTCAAAGATGTTGCAGACGACAAATTCAAGTGAATGGAATTCTAAATATTTTTGGCTCTTTAAAGAGAAAGCATTGTTGGAAATGAAGAAATTGCTTATCACAAGCAATTTCTTCATTTTCCATAATGTTTTCCAAAGCCATTATCTTGTGAGGAGTCAAAAAGAGTCATTGTGTGGTAATGGGTTAAATCAAACATGGGAAAGTCTGCTATGTATGGTTTAAAATTTATTGTTATATAGAGATTAGTTGTGTCACTTACACAGCTTTTATAGAAATCTTTGAAAGGCACTGATTGCAATGGTTTATTTCTTCAAAATAACTTTAGAGTGAAGTAAATTGTTCTACAAGCATAACAGGACATTCAGTAAGTATAAAACAAGAGGTAAAACTTTTAAACTTAAAAACTAGAAAGACCTGAAGGTCTTGAGTCGCTCCACAGGCCTGAATTTCTTTAAATATTCAATCCAAGTTTTGACTAGATTTTTGAATACTTGTGGTTCTTACAGCGAACACAAAGTCAAAAGCAGCAATCATGTGGTCAATGCAAAAAGAAAGTAAATGGTTGACTTATATTTTAGGGATGTTAGAGCGATAATAAAATTGAAACTGTGATTTTGCCAAATTCAAGGACAAATAATTCAGTATGTATATTTAAAATCAAATCGAAAATCAAAAACATGCAAGATCTTATGGTCACTATTATTCTGTTCACATTTTGTCTATATTAGTCAAAATTTGTGGCTTCAAGAGTGGAAAAAGTGTCGGAAACTGAAATTTTGTCAATTTCAAGGGCACATAACTCAGATTGTAACAGTGTGATCATGTTGAAAATTACACATAAGCAAGATCTTGTTGTCAACAAGATTCTCTCCAAGTATCATCTTGATTGGTTAACATTTGTGGTTGTTAGAGGGAAAACAAAGTCGAAAATGGCAATTTTGTCAAATTCAAGGGTACATAACTCATGATGTAAGATTCCGATCAAGCTGAAAATTACACAAAGGCAGCATTTAATGCTTATATATATTCTGTCCAAGTTTTGTCTTGATTGGTCAATATTTGTTGATTTTACAGTAACAAGAGGACCATGATGGTCCTACATCGCTCACCTGAACCAAAATGATATGAGCAACTCTTTTGTTCGATTCAATTAATATTTATGACTTTAAGACTGAGAACGAACTTATGGTCAATAACATATGAAAATCCAACTTATACGAGATCTAATGGGCCCAACTGTGAACATTTTTGTCCAGGTTTTGTCTTGATTGATAAATAATTGTAAATTCTAGAGTATAAATAAGGTCGAACGCAGCCGCAAACAGCATTTTTTTTTTTCAAATTGAAGGGCACATAACTCTCGACTTCCTGATCAGATCAGACTGAAAATCGAACTCATCTGAGATCTTATGGTCCAAAACATTGTGTCAAAGTTTTATCTTTATTGATTAATAATTGTAGATTCTAGAGTGTAAACAAGGTCGAAAACAGCGAAAATGGCAATTTTATCAAATTCAAGGGCACATATCTCTGGACTTTCTGGTCAGATCCGACTGAAAATCCAACTCATCCGAGATCTTATGATCCCAAACATTGTGTCCAAGTTTTGTCTTAATTGATTAATAATTGTAGATTCTAGAGTGTTAACAAGGTCGAAACAAGCCGAAAATGGCGCTTTTATCAAATTCAAGGGCATGTAACTCTAGACTTTCTGTTCAGATCACACTGAAAATCAAACTCATCTAAGATCTTATGGTCCCCAACATTGTGTCCAAGTTTTGTATTGATTGATTAATAATTGTAGATTCTAGAGTGTTAACAAGGTCGAAACCAGCTGAAAATGGCAATTTTGTCAAATTCAAGGGCATGTAACTCTGGACCTTCTGTTCAGATCAGACTGAAAATTAAAGTCATCAAAGATCTTATGGTCTCCAACATTATGTCCAAGTTTTGTCTTGATTGATCAATAATTGTAGATGCAAGCGTGTAAACAAAGTCAAAACTAGCTATTTTTTGTGTTCAAGGGCAAATAACTCCAGACTTCCAGGTCCGATCAGGCCCATAATCGAACTCATCCGAGAACATATGACCATACTTGCTTTGACCAAGTTTGATCAAGATTGGCCAACTTTTGTGGATGCTAGAGTGTTAACACCAAATTGTTGACAGACAGACGGACGGACGGACAGACGGACGGACGGACAGACGGACGGACGGACGGACGACGGACATTGAGTGACCACAATAGCTCACCTTGAGCACTTCCTGCTCAGGTGAGCTAAAAATAAAGTCAAAACCAGCAAAATAGAGCCGAAAATGACAATTTTTGGCAATTTCAAGGGCACATAACTCATGCTATAAAATTCAGATCAAGCTGAAAATTTTACCAAGGCAAGATCTTATAGCCAGCATAATTCTGTCAAAGTTTTATCTTGTTTCGTTAATATTTGTAGTTGCTAGAGTGAAAACAAAGTCAAAATACAGCCAAAAATGGCAATTCTGTCAATTTCAAGGGCACCTAACTCATGATGTAAAATTCAGATCAAGCTGAAAATTTTACCAAGGCAAGATCTTGTAGTCAGCATCGTTCTGTCAAAGTTTTGTCTTGATTGTACAATATTTGTAGATTTTAGAAGAAAACTAATGTCAAAACCTGCTATTTTTGACATTCAAGGGCAGATAACTCAGGTTATTCTGGTTCAATCCATATTCTTTGAAGGAATCTGAGAGAGGGTCACTCAAGGATCATTCCTGTGAAGTTTGGTTGAAATCCATCCAGTAGTTTTTGAGAAGAAGATTTTTAAAGAAAAAGTTTATGGACGCACGCACGGACGCACGCACGACGGACACACCGCCATGACAATAGCCCGCTGGCCTGAAAGGCCAGTGGAGCTAAAAATTTAAACTTTTTGCCTTTTTAGTAAGGGCTGTTTTATTTGATGGATCACAAATGTTTGTAGATCTATCAAGATTAATCCTACCTGCTGTTGGTATCCACCATGCTCACTTTTCTCTGCAAACTGTGGGTAGGCCATATGTAACACTTGTAGAAATACAATGGGTGGGAGGGAATTCCCTGATTTGTCCATTAATACAAATAGATCACGAAGAGCTGGAAAATAATCACAGATGTGCATAAATGAACACCTACAAATGAGATATGATGAGTTTTCACACCACTGGAAATCAGAGGTTTCCATGGTGCACAAAATTGTGCATTTTGTCATAGTTTTGATTTAAATGACCCTAAAACTCTTAACAGCTGCGACATGAAGAAACAACTTTACAATGTACTACTACTCTCTTAAGAACAGAGCACATTATCTCTTCATTCCATTTCGATAGAATGAGCTCTGTTCTCGCGGGGTCATTTCACGTCTAATCTCGGGGCCTTGGCGGGATTTCGGTATCCAATCATTGACAATAAACTGATAAACAATTGAAATTTTTTATACAAGTTTTCATTGGCTGACGCTTCAAATTACCGGCTTCAGCCAAAAATAGAAGCGACGTAATGTATACGTAATCAAACAAGATAAAACTGAATGATTTTGATTCGATATTTCTAATGTTACCGGCTTCAGCCAAAAATAGAAGCGACGTAATGTATACGTAATGATCATGCAAGATAAAACTGATTGATTTTGATTCGATAATTCAAATGATGTGCTATAATCAGATTATGACGACCAAATAGGCTGTTGATGTACCAAAAACGGCAGAGGTCATTTTAAATCAATAGACCTCGGCGTTGGAGAGTACCCTGGTACATGATCCCCTTAATTTCAAAACCATGTGGACATAATGACCCCCTCTAGAAAAAGTAAAGGGAAAACTCTGATTGGAAATCATCATTTAACATCTTTTAACAAACGATGTTGCAGACAACAATTTCAAGAGAATGAAATTTGACCTCTTTTGGTCATACTGGGTAGAAAATATTGTTGGAAATGAAGACATTGCTTGTCACAAGCAATGTCTTCATTTTCTATAATGCTTTCCAAATCCTTTATTTTATAAAGCGTCAGAGGATGACACTGTTTGGGAATGGCCGGTTAATTGTGAGGATAATTTACCATGAGTTTGTCTGAAGATCAACTTAACCCTTTCCCAAACAAGACCTGATTTTGACATCCCTAAAAAATAGGCTTGGGAAAACATTGAGGCAAAAAAAGAAAACGCTTATTATCATCATTTTCTCCTTTTGCCTCAATATTTTCTGTGCTAAATCGTACATGGGCCCTTTCTTTATTAAGCCACTTAATCTTCAACAGTAGCTTTCAAATAAGAACAGGCTTATTTTTTTGCCATTTGTGAAAGGGTTATTTTTTAAACACTGGCTAAATATTCATGTAAATAGAAAATTTTCTCACCAGCAGTGATAGAGTCAGCAGGTACTATACCCCCTCCTGTCGTCAAATTGCCTGTATATCTGTAAACAAAGCCAATAATTACAGGGTAGTATTTTGCTACTTTCCAACAAAAACCTTGTAACTGCAGCTTAAAACAAGCTGCACTTACAAGGTTTTTGTTGGAAATGCGACAATATTCACCAACGTCTGTATGAAAATGGTTTACACAGATATCATAAGGATATAAAATCATATATACACATAAACAAATTACTTGAAACTTGAGCTTCTATAGATGGAGTGTTATCTGGGGAAAAAACTTTCCAGAAAAAGACTAATCCGAGTCTTCTCTGATGTAAATACGCTCTTTGATATTTTGATTTTTCGCTATTTACATCAGAGAGCGTTGCTCTTTGAAAACAGCGGAAAGTTCGGTAACGTTACAAGTAGTGAAGCTTTGTTTTTGTGTATCATATCGAATCACTCGGTAAAACACTGTAGGGTATAGATCAATAAATCATTTTTTGTCATACCTGACCAAAAATTTGATTTCAAATCAGCCTGCTGGAAGAGTATTACCTTTGGTTTTGAATGGAAGGTCAAGGTAAACAAAGGCTGCTCAGGTGAGGGTTGTTGCAAAACATTGCCTATAAACCTTTTAGAAATACTTTTTGGTCGTAAATTTTTCAACATGTATGACAATAAATGGTTCATTGATCTATATCATCAGGGGTTTTAACGATAGCGTTTAAGATCGGACGATGAACGATGCGCCACAATTTGTGGAGAACTTCTTGATTTTTTCAAAGAGCAACGCTCTCTGATGTAAATAGTGAAAAATCAAAATATCAAAGAGCGTATTTACATCAGAGAAGACTTGGATTAGAAAAAGACCTGCTTTAAGCATCCCTAGAAAACACTTTGAAAAACATTAAGACAAAGGAAGAAATGCTAAAATCAGTATTTCCTCTTCTGGTCTTTTGAAGAACTTTTTCATGGTCTCTCTAAGTCGGATAAGCCCTTACTGCCATACCCAGATTTTTTGACAAATCATAAATTTGGAAACAAATTTTTTAAAGGGTTACAGAAATACCCAAGGATCATTTCTGGAACATTTGGTGTAAATTGGTCCAATGGTTAAGGAGAAGATTTTTAAAGAATTGTTTCATGATTTCTCAAAGTCTGATAAGCCCTGCCTTGCCCATATTTTTTGATGAATCAAAAATTCATGACCAAGTATTGTAAAGAGTCGCTAAATAAACATTCCTACCAAGTTTGGTGCAAATAGGACCAATGGTTGATTTTTAACGAATTTTCTCATGATTTCTCTAAATCTGGTTAGCCCCGCCCTGCCATGCCTACATTTCTTGATGAATACAAATTTGAAATTAATTTTGAAAGGAGTCCCCCAAGGAACATGCCTGCCAAGAGTGTGGTTAGGATTGGCCTAGTGGTTAAGGAGGAGAAAATGTTTGAAGAAATTGTTGACAACTTCAGACAACAGACACACAACACACGCCAGACACAGAATGATCACAAAAGTTCACTTTCAGCATGTTACTCAGGTGAGCTAAAAGTCTTCTCATACAAAAATATCTTGCTCATCACCTACTTTTTCAGACTTTCCTGTAATTCTGGTACGGATCTCAGACACTGAATGGTTGCATTCATGTAGCATGTGTTTCCTAGATTAGTTAGACCAGCAGGCACATCCATCTGAAATAACAAAACATAAATTAAAACATGAAACCTCCAAAAGCTTTACTCAAATAGCAAATTTTTTGGCCTACATGGGTATGTCATTGCAATGATTACTCAAATCCTAAACCAGATATTTAAGTTGGTATTGGCAAGTCAATTCAACAGATGTAGATTTGAAGCATGGCATTTGACAAAGATTATTTGTCTACACCAATGGATGAATTATTTATCATTTTACTGGAATTGACAGCAGATAGCTAGAAGATGTTGTGTTTGTACTGGTGTGAGATATACCTGGAATCAGAGTTTCCACTCAAAAAATTTTTTGGGAGTGCATGCACTCCCTGGAGTAAAAAGTTGGGAGTGCAAAATGAAAATTGGGGGTGCACTAAAATACAATAAAAAATGTTTTTAGAAAGGCTATAATGTATTGTCCATTGTGTGGTAATGATTCAGTTAAGTAATGGCCAGTGACAGGTGTTAGAATTTCAGAGTTTTGTTGACATGAACAGAAATACCATTGCTCAAACTATTTTACCTTTTTGAACTTGCATCTAAACTCAATCAGCGGACATCATTAACACAAGTTGTCATTCCCATCCATTTTTCAGTTGCTATTATGCTTACAGTTTGGAAAATACAATTATTCTGTTGACATTTTCATTTCAATTATTTCTACAACAAGCAGACAGCATTGTGTGTGACACAACAATCAAATACTTTTGAGATATGCTTGTTGATTGGTTTATTGAAGCCTATCAGCGAGTGTCTTTGAAAACAGGGTGCTCATAGTAATTACGCATCATGAAAATTACATTCTAAATGTAAACAATAAAGTTATATACGCATCAGGGGGCAATTACATACTTACTTAAACAGTTTTAACCAACAAAATGTATTTTCATTGACTTAGAAATATTTTTTCTTGTCAAAAAGAGAACCTTTTCATGAAAATATGTTTAACAGCTGTTTCCTTTCTATGAAACCAGTGCGTGCATGCACCCTTTACCCAGAATTTGCGTGCGTGAATTTTCTTTTCTGTACGTGAATTACGCACATGTGTGCGTGAATGGGACCTCTGCCTGGAATACATAGTTAGGAGCTCCAGTCATCACGGTTTAACTTGAAATTACGACTCTAAGCCACCATGTCCAAAAAAAGCATTTAAATAACAACAATCATTTTAATGCTTTCTGTCAATGATTTGCTAACCTACTTGTAGCCTGCTTGGACGTTTGCAGAGTGTCAGTGAAGGACCTCACTCACAATTAATGCAAGTTTTTAATCTACCATGTCTTCTATCAACACATCTGCAACATTCATCATGTAAGCTTGGTAATCAAGTTGACATCTGTCCAGCATATTGGATCATTATTTTTCTAGATCAAGCTGTGGTATTATAAGAATCAATATTGCTAATTCACAGTTTCTATGGTAATAAAACATGCTATTGGAGAATGATATGAATTTTTAATCAGAATGTGTGTAAGCACATGCTGATCTACATCCATGTTTGTCTAAAAAGCAATCATGAACCTTCCTCAGTTCTCAGTTAAACTCTTCCCCAAACAAGACATGGTTTTGACTTTAATATTAGAAACTGCATGGCAAAATTTTTAGACAAAAGAAGAAAATACTGATGATCAGCATTTTCTCCTTTTGCCTCAATATTTTCAACACTACATTTTACACTAATTCTATCTTCCTAAGATTAATTTTGTCACCTGTAGAAGCTTTCATTTTCAACCACCCTAAAAGTATACTGTTTAGGAAAGGGTTAATTATTACCAACTTACAGCTGAAGCTAGTTGTTGGTCTGTCATGTCTTCCATAAACACAGTTTTCTGTACCGGTTCTTGTGGCAACTCATCTGCAGTACCCATCATCAATAATGTAGCTCCCTGAGGCATACAATACCATAACATGTGAATAACTACTCAAACTATCTACTCAACTTGTTAATAATCATAAACCCTTTCCCAAATCATAAACGAGAAAATCTTAGGCTAGTTCTATTTGAAAGATGATGCAAATGATAAATAGATGTGCCAAAAGAAGGAATTTGTGTATGATTTAGCACAGAAAATTTTGAGGCAAAAGGAGAAAATACTGATTATCAGCATTTTCTTCTTTTGTCTCAATGTCTTCTGGAGCCTAGTCTATCAGGGAGAGGGTTTATCAGTAGCTTTTGATATGAAACAACAAACAATGTTTTTGATTTACACAAAAATGTAAAAGTCTGTATGGTTATGTTTTAACCGAATTTATATACAGCTATCTAATGCCTTAACCCTTTCCCAAACGGCAAAGTTTTAGGGTGATCCACTTCAAAAACTGCCACAAAATGGGTGTTATTAACCCTTTCCCAAACAAGACCTGCTTTTGACGAACCTAATAAAACAGGCTTGGGAAAACATTGAAACAAAAGAAGAAACTGCTGATAACCAGCAGTTTCTCCTTTTGTCTCAATATTTTCTGTGCCAAATTTTACACATATCTTACCTTTTATTACATCTACTTTGTCATTTGTGGCAGTTTTTGAAGTGGATCACCCTAAAATTTTGTCGTTTGGGAAAGGGTTAAAGATAGAATTTGTGTAAAATATGGCACAGAAAATATTGAGACAAAAGGAGAAACTGCTGGTTATCAGCAGTTTCTTCTTTTGTTTCAATGTTTTCTCAAGGCTTTTCTATTAGGGACGTCAAAACCCGGTCTTGTTTGGGAGAGGGTTAAAAGATTCGTTTTATCACTTCAGTAAATAATCAAAATCATTGAAAGTTTGTGTTGTTAAAATTAGACACATTTCACTATAAGAATATACCACCAGAATTCAGAAGTCATTCTGAAAGCAAAAACAAGAGCCGTCATAGACAGATTATGCTCCACGAATAAGTTTTTGTCACAAAATAAAAACTATCATACATTAAGTCGTCCTTTTCCCATGACAGATTTTTTGTACGCACATTATTTATAGAATATGGTCTAGAACATCTCATTTATCACATTAGTACGAAATTTCAATGAATTCTACCCATTAGATGAAGAGAAATCGGAGAAAAACTATTTTTTACGTTAAGGCCCCTTTTTCCATGACACAGCCTCAAACTAGAACTGTCGCAAAGCGGACGAATACCCCCCACTAGGGTCTTGTCACTGAAAAAGTGCTATAGGTCACAAGATTCTTGACTTAGAGCACGGAAATGGATTTTAAACAAAGTCCAATTGTGACCTTGACCTTTGACCTTGGTAACCCAAAAACAATGTGGCACCTCCTTGGGTCATGGGCAAGAACTGTAAAATTTCATGATCCTAGGTCAAATGGTTCTCGAGTTAGAGCATGGAAACAAAATTTCAAATTTTGACTACTCCCCCCCTGCCCCCCCCCCTTAAAAATTTCAAAGTGGCATCACTCTGAAACTAAGGACTGGATCAAGATGAAAATTGCAGGTGCACAACTTCATATGATAGGAAACAACCTGATAAAATTTCAGCAAAATTGGTCAAAAACTGTGGGAGGAGAAGAGGACACAAAATTATGTCCACGGACGGACGGACGAACAGACGGACGGACAGACGGACAACCTGATTCCAGTATACCCCCCCCCCATAACTTCGTTGTGGGGGGTATAATCAAGAATCGGAGAAAACTTTCCCTAGGGATTATCCCAGGGAGTTCACATATGAAGTTTCATTAAATTTGGTCCAAGGGTTGCTGAGATCTGGCTGTGGATGGACGGACACACGGACAGAGAGGCGACTATATGCTCCCCCGAAATTTTTTCGTGGAGCATAAAAATCGAAGTCGAGAAGGCCTAAAAGATACCTACATCTTTTATCTTGAAAGTTCCCCAGCTATCATCCTGAAATGATAAATAGCAATAAATTTTGCGCTAAAAATAGACTAGGTTGACCAATTATGTTTTGATAAACTGTGGATGTGTTTATGTAATCTTGTAAATACAGCTTGAATCAATCCATGGATAAAAGATTTTATGACAAGACCTTAGAAGGAAATACAAATGTACTTGTCCGAAATTAAGTCAAATTTAACAGGATAAAGTCATTCCCTATTGCAATATTTTATGAACTGTAAATAAGGTCCTATAATGTGGGTGCTTTATCAGCACTATCTCATACAGACAATTCTCAACAAAGGTAAAATATCAAATCTACGGTAATGCATTACATATCCAGAAAAGAATCTTATTGCCCAGCTAAAATAAATCTCAGTCGACTCTTTACCTAGGGTTTTGACGTCCTCTATAGGCTTGAATAAACATTGAGTAAAAAGAGAGTGCTGATATGCAGCATTTTTACTTTTTGTATAATTATTTTTTGTGCTTATATTATGATACAAGAGCTGTCCCAAGACAGCGCGCTCGACTTTCTAAGTTGCTTAGTATAAAGGGGGCATAACTCCAAATAGAGTAGTCCCAGGGTCATGGGCCCTGATAGTAAGGTAGAGGGTGTGATGGTGAATAAGTATACCAAGTTTGGATTATCCCTTTGATAGTATGGAAGTTATTGATGTTTGAAAAAACTTTAACCTTGGTTGCAACGCCAACGCCAACGCCGACGCCCGGGTGACAGTATAAGCTCTCATTTTCTTTGAAAAGTCGAGCTAAAAATCATATCTTTTTCAGCACCAAATTTGGTGCCTGCAGCAGCTATCAAATAGGAACAGTCCATTTTTGCTTCTTCGGAAGGGGTAAAAAAATCAAATACCTTAAGTGCACCGCCTTTCACCATAACTTTTTGTCTCTGTGGGGCCACACCAGACAAGGCGAATAACTGTGCTTTAAACACCTCCGGCGGCTCATCTGTGTTACATTCAACATCAGAAAATTTCTCTTTTCCCCACTTTATGTTCACTGAAAATCGTAATATATTATATGAAGTCGTAATTGTTTGAGAATAACAATCATCTTGATATAAATTATTACCCCATTCCCAAACGACAAAATTTTGGACTGTTTCAAATTCAAAGATGATGCAAATCAATAATTTCAAGTAAAGGGAGTCTTTTGGTCTTTTTTGGTAGAAAACAATGTGGGAAATGAAAAAATTGCTTGTCACAAGCAATTTTTTTCATTTTCCACAATGTTTTTTAAATCCTTTAACTTGAAAGGCGTCAAAAAGCGACATTATTTGGGAATGGGTTATACTCTATTTCTATAGATTTTCTTTTTCTATATTTTCCTTTAACGTTTTTTCCAAACAAGACTGCCGAGCCCGAATAGCTCAGACGGTTACGTCGGAGTCTGTCAATCCAAGGGTCTCGAGTTCGAACCCCGGCTCGGCCAGTATCCATTCTGACATTTGACAAAAGTCAATTGTCTCTCACCAATAGGTGTGAATCATCTATGTGAGAGAGCAGCTGGAGGCTCGGTTTGGATATTGTGGTTGTACTGGTGCGAGAAATACCAGGAATCCACGGTTAGGTGCTCCAGCCGCCGCGATATGACCCTGGTAGTTGAAAACGGCGTAATACCCCAATAAAACTCAAAACTCCAAACAAGACTGGGTTTTGACATCCCTGTAGGAGAAATGGTCAGAAAATATTGGAGGAAGAGAAGAAATTGCTAATTTATCATCATTCTATCCTTTTTCTTTCATATTTTCTGTGCTACTATATCTAGAAATTCCAAATTTAGTTAAACCTTTTCGTTGTCTGTGGCAACTTTTAAATGGAAGTCTATAATTTCATTGTGAATATATGTAAGATAATCGTTAATTGAGCGAGTAAGGGCGCAGTTTCATAATTACAAACAATAATGGCAGATGGAAATTACAAGTGTGTGATTGCTGGAAAATCATGTTTTTTAACAATTTTAGACCATTGGTGCATATAATAAATTCTTAGACACAAATTTGTTTGGGACACTCCTAATTCGTGTGACTTGACAGGTATGTTCAGAAACCAGCCAAATTTGGCAAAAATTTGTTGTTTTCTCAAAAATTGGGAAAATATTGTCATCACTTACACAAAATGCAAAAACTACCTGTATAATTCTGTATAGCTAAAATTAAAAGAAACTGGAAGGAATTCCAGTTAAATCTTGGATATTTTAGCTCAACACATGAAAGGGATTGGAGCAAAGTTGGACATTTGTATTGGGAATTTTTTATCATGTTTTGGGAAAGAATGACATTGTTTGGCATTGGGAACGGGTCTGTTTTACGAACCCATGCAAAGAAGGAGAAAAAACACTGACAACAGACCGTTTTATTAGTCATATCTATTGACCAATCATTGGAAAGGAGTATACTGGCTTCATTTTACCCGCGCAGCGGTATATGGGATCTCGCGTTAAACAGTATTTTGCGAAAAAAACAAACCACCACGCCCCCTATCGGATGTTTTCCTGGGATAACCTCTGACATACAAGTCTATGCTTCACTGATTGTGTCTATTTCCCAAATATGCTCCTTCTGAAAGTGAGTTATGGATGAACAAAAATGTCCATATGCAAATCAATAGAAGCTGCACCTGTCTGTTGTACCCCTATCAATAGAAAACACATTTTCCATGGCATAGTGACTAGGGGTGAAACAATAGGGCAAAAACCGTATTGCAATATATTGCAATACAGCTGACCCGTATTGCAATATGTATTGCAATACGCTATATTACTGACATTTACCGTATTTGACTACTTGTAATCACTCTTAGGGTGCATGTGTTCAATGTGTGATAAACAACACTAGTACATTGTTGGGAACTCTTTCTTTCTTTCAATTTAATCAACCTTAAAATCAAATCAATTGCATGCACAGATACTACAAACAATCAAAAAATGACTAAAGGCCAGCAAAATCATCTTTTGCAGTAGGGGTGAAACGGTTTATCGGTATACCGATAAACCGCGGTCTGCTCAAATGAAAAACCGGTAACCAGTTCGGATTCTACCGTACCGGTTTTTCTGCTATTTGCTAACTACTCTTTGTTTTATTGGAAAGTCAAGTATTCTCGTAATATCTATCAGAAATCAATTGAGCATTTTCACCACTTCATAACTTGTCTCATATCTGTTCTGTTGTGTGGTTTGATTTTAACGATGATCGAAATCCGTGAAAACTAATTACACTTCTCTTATTTACATATAAGGCGAGTACGACCAGAATAATGTTCTTTGAAAAGACGCGATTAAAACGGTTTGATTAATTTTATGAAACTTGTAAAACTTGCATGGTAAATTGCGACTGATTAAATAATACTCATTACTAAGCAATATTTAGGATCGTAAATGCTGGAATATATTTCATTTGAAAATTCAGTATTTCAATAGGTTCGATTTTATTTGGCGGGAGAGTACAATCGATCGCACCGATCTCTTGTTTTTGTCAAGATTTGACAATTTCTACTTTCACTTTGCAGCCGCTGCTGTATTTTTAACACGCTAAATAGAGAACTTTTCGATCTGTAGTTCAACCCTTTGGTGTGTAAACCATCCAAAATGTGAAGAATGGCTCAGATATTTTACTCATGAACGAGATATTTCGTTATTAGATTTAATTCTATGGAAATTACCAGTTTTGTTTTCTTTCATTCTTCGAAACTCAAAAGATTCTAGCCGACCGAAAATTGATTTAAGGTGGTCATTTCGACTCTTAATGATAACTCTTATCAATGCAATTATTACATCCATTGCCAAGACAAATAAAATTTAGACTGGTTTGATTTAAAAGTGGGTTCATGTTTGCGATCTGCAAAGAAATTTCTGATTGTAGGCCTATTTTTTTTTACGATCCTAAATATTGTTTTAATAGTAATGAGCAGGGATTTTGTTACCTGCGAGTCCCGAGTCCCTGACTCACATTTTTTTCTCAGGACTCATTGAAAAATATTCAGTGAGTCCCAGAATGCTAACATTTTCAATGTGTAATCGACGTTGTCTTTCAAAGACTCCTATGTTTCAATATTGGACTCATTGTTTTGGAAACAAGTGGGTCCCAGGACTCTTCCGCATAAATTTGTAACAAAACCACTGAATGAGTATTATTTAATTGGTTGCAACTTATTATACAAGTTTTAAAAGTATAAGTAATCGAATTGTTTTAATCGCGTATTAACAAAGAACATTATTCTGGTCGTACTCGCCTGGCATACGTAAATAAAGATAAGTAATTAGTTTTCGCGGATTTCGATCTTCGTTAAAATCAAACCACACAACAGAAAAGATATGAAACAAGTTATAAAGTTGTGAAAATGCTCAATATATATCTTATAGATATTACGAAAAACAGGACTTTCTGATAAAACAAAGAGTAGTTAATAAATAGCAGAAAAACCGGTAGGGTAGAATCCGAACCGGTTACCGGTTTTTCATTTGAGCAGACCGCGGTTTATCGGTATACCGGTAAACCGTTTCACCCCTATCAATAAAATCGTTAATATTTGTCACATTGAACTAATTATGGTGTCATATGAAAGAAAAAATTTTGTTGCATTGAAATATGCAAAAAAGTGAAAATCGATTTTTTGTCATTTAGGCAGGTTTTCTCACGAGGCACCTCATATGTAAGTAGCTAGTTAAAGAAGATCTTGTGTAATTATCTTCAAAATTGGAGTCGTAACAGTTGTTTTGCAATAAACAGCATGCCCAATGGCTCTTCATTTTGGGGGTATATGTACCCTCTAACTTTAAAATTGGGGGTACAAAGAAAAATCTGGGGGTACAGTGAACCCTTTACATTCAAAGCTAAGGGTACAACATATATATAAATCTTAAGTACTACTAATTTGTGCTAAACTGATTTAACTGCCTAAAAATTTACAACTGTTTTGCTGCAAAAAGCATCTTAACTGGATTCAATAATGGATAACTATTCAAAAAGTACTCTTAGAAGTAAATGCACCTGCTACATACACTTGCTATTAACAACTTCTCTGGTGGCAATTGTTACCCCTTCCAATTCTTTTAAGTTATTATAAATTGAAGAAATTAGTTCCTTTACATTTAAAACCAAGTAGCTTTCAGAACCATAAAGAGCTGAAACTAGTTAAAACATTAAATATCACATAAATAACAGGAGCCTGTTGAACTTAAGAATTCTTTTGTTAACCCACAGATATAATTAATTAGAGTCTCATGGAGTCATGGCTGTCAATGTTTACGACCCCAGAATTACCTGTTCATAAGCCACAACATTTATTCAATGGATAAAATACATGACTGTGACCCAGCATTCCCACCACATTTTTTGAAGTTGGGTACATGTACCCACATGCCAAGTAAAACCTGGGTACATGACCCATATATATGGGTACATTGCCGAGGCCATGTATTTCCATATTATTTCTAAAACCAGGTCCAGTGTTTATTCCAGGATTCGAATAGAGTGGGGGATCTGCCCCCACCTCCCCAAAAAATGTGGGGGATTTTGAAAAAATATGGGGGCATTACAATATGATAAATAGTTATGAAAAGTGACTAATTTTAAGTAAAATATGTTTTTGTATGGTATTTTAATCCTTCATTAATCAATTTTTAAATATTCAAATTACATTTCTAAACTTTCTTAGTTGATTTATAAAAAATTTTCTTCAATTGGGTTCAGGAACTGGGGAGTTAAAAAAATAAATTTAACTTGTGGTTGAACTATTTTGGGGACGAATATAGAGTAAGAATTCTGTTTCTTTCTCTCAAAACAAAGTGTTGGACCTTATTTTTAAACAAAAGGAAATTATATTTAGATCACAAATTCAGAATTTCTCATGAACATTTACCTATTGTTCTACTTTTATATTTTCTTCAGAAGAAATAGCATTTTTAACAGTCCTAGATCGCTGATGACCGCCATTACTATAGACTGGCTCAGAATGACTTTTCTACTTTTTTTCTTCTTTCTTCTTTCTTCAGGCGTTCCTTTGAACGCATTTATTTTACATCGATTGGGAAGCAAGTTTCTTCAACTTATTTTAATCCCTCTCGATTGAGCTTCCTGGAAATCCACCAGTACTCGCGCCGAATGTGTGGGCCAATGAGAAGCCTTGAACAACCCCCGCTACCGGGGATCGAACTCGGAACCTCATAGTCGCTAGGCCGACGCTCTACCCCTCGACTACGGACACCACACAAATACCTAAATACCGATCATTTTCTAAAACAATGAATGATGCAGTAGATTTGCTTTTCCAAGCAAAATTGGGTACTTTGTAACCTATCTCTAGCGATATTCGAGACCTTAAAATTAATTTTGCTTTGAATTTTGTTTTATTGATATTTACGGCAATATGTGATCAAAGTACCAAGAGTATTTCATTTGCGGGATTTGTCCCGCTCGGAGATGAAAAATGTGGGGGATTTGTCAGAAAAGTGGGGGAATCCCGCAATCCCGCGCCCTAGAATAAACACTGCCAGGTCTTGTTTGGGAAAGGGTTAATGCGGGCAACTCTTTTTGAACTTGATTTAGTGTTAGACGAGTGACGTCCCTTGATGGTTCACGCTACCTAATTGGGCACGGTCGGTTATTTTTGTTTTGATCTACTGTACATGTACAAGTTACATAAAGTTCAATAGCCGTCAATATCCGACAGACAATACAATAAAATCAAAATTGCAAGCTTACTATTAGGGAAAAAATGATCCTAGTATTTTTAACTGGCGGCCTGACTATTACAGGCTCTGCAGATGCAGTCTAAGGAAATTCCGATGATGTCATTCGTCATTGACTGATTCATGCGGGTTCGACCATTTTAATACACAACCCGAGTGAAAATTATTGGACTGGCTATACAGCCGACGTGCATTGTTTGATACTAGAATGGAAAGGTCGAAAATGCTCGTAAACAAGGATGATAACAGAGATTTACTGCGACATATTAGGTTTCTAGTTTATAATTAGTTTCATGCCCAAATTCGACGCTGACCTTTCAAAAAAAGAACATTGCGTGCATGTACGTAATATGAAAGTAAAATTAGCGTGCACTTGTATTTATTTGCGTAAATTACGCGTGTTCTTGCGTGAATGGGAATGCTGGTGACCACTTAATTATAGGATTAACTACTGATAATCAGGCATGCAAACCAGACACTCTTTCATCCCAAACATTCACATAATGGTCATAATCTTTTTACGTTCATCCATTATTCTATACGTGCTTGCACGGCTGGCCTATAAATCTGTACGCGAATTAATTTATTTCTATGTGAATTACGTACTGTAGTACGTGAATGGGCATGCTGATAAAGTAAGCATGAGGAGAAAAAGTGCACCCGACGTGGGACTCTATCCCACGACCCCCGGATTACTAGTCGGACGCTCTAACCACTGAGCTAGCCGGGCACATGGTCGTGTTTCTACCCAACATCACTACACTCCTCCCCCTCATAATTTCTTGGGACTCTCCCACTCCCCCAGTTGTAGGACCACCAGGTGCCGCATCCCGCGCTCACCATTTACCTCGTCGCCATTAAAGTAAACATGAGGAGAAAAAGTGCACCCGACGTGGGACTCTATTCCACGACCACCGGATTAATAGTCGGACGCTCTAACCTCTGAGCTAGCCGGGCACATGGTCGTGTTTCTACCCAATGTCACTACAGCAAGAATGGTTTATGATTTACTGGATAAAAATCTTGGAATCCTTGTCTTTGATAAGGAAGAGACAACATCAAAATCGCTTAAATTCACTGCGAGTGTAACAACGACGAAAAAATGCTTTGATCAACGTACACAGCGAATGATATGAAAGCAATCTGTTTCTTCCACATTGAGTTTATGTCAAAATTAATTTTTAGAAAAAGAGCTGCAGCATGACGTGAAACGTGAATAAATCGCATTGTCATTGTTGTTGTTGTTGGTGTAAATTCCTCCACTGTCTGGAGAACCACGTTTCCGTGTTGTGAACTTCTTTCTTCTTGTGTGTCTGTTCCTCTCGCGTCATTATGTTTCATGTTTGTCCGAACACTGTGCGACTATCGTGGATTCAATGTAATTTCTATGACACGACTTCTAGGACATTGAAAAATGAAATAAAAATCAATATTTCTATTCTCTTACTATAATTAGTGGAAATAAGACTTATTTACCCTTAAATAATGGCATTTTTCTACTCTACAAGCCGGTTTTGAAAAAAATGTAAACAGGAAGTTCCCAACGAGCATGCGTGGTAGAATTCGGGATAGTCTGGTATACATAGACTGGAAATTACGGTATTCACACACTAATGGGCATAAAATTCTACGGGATGGATCACTTTACTTTTTTTCAATCTACATACAAAGAGACATATTTTCTGAAAAAATAAGGGAATTTCACAGCATTTTTACAATTTTATGACAAATTTAAGATTCATCACACCGATATGAAAAATGGGCATTGCGTGCACTGAGTAACAGATAGGCTACTCAAAACTGAATGAAAAGTGACATTTCCCAGAAATATCTATAACTTATGCACTAAACAAGATCTTATTAAATGTACTACTGTAAAAATGCTCCTGACATATTGTGTCAACAATGATATTAGAAAAAAATGCAAAAGTCGGAAAGCATAGGCCTAGTAGGCCTACTCTTGTAAATTTTATATGTTTGAATTTTTTTGGGGTTGTCAAAGTCATTCTACATTAAGTATTAGTGGGGCTTTTCTAATCAGAACTTGAAAAATATCTACACAGGTATAGGAAGTAAATACATAAGAAAAGGGAAGTTTCGCCGCTCAAAATTAAAGAAATTGCAATGTAAACATGCCTTGTGCGTATTTTGACATACAAAAAGAACATATTAGATTTTATTTTGCTTTCAGTATCTATCCTTTCGGACATGATTTTGTGGCGAGGTTAAACTGAAAATTTAGACGTAATTAACTGGTCAACAAATCACCCATTTACAAATCTATAAACCGATTTCTCTACAATTTGGTATTAATTGTAGCCTATGACAACAAGCTACACGCGTCGACGTCAATTATATTCACTTGGCTATAGTTACGAGGGGGTATCAAAAAGTTTTGAGCCTCGGGCATTTCTACCAATCAGGCAGTATAATGCTTCACGCATTATGAACATGAATATGTTCACATCAAATTACATGCAAAACCATTTTGCTAACTGTTATTATTTAGTCACAACAATTTGTTGAATAGAAATACCCCAGGAATATTGCAAAATGGACAAAACTGAGCATAGAGCCATGATAAGGTTTTTGGTCTTTGAGGCCGATTCCGCTACAAAAGTTGAAGAACGATTGACTGCAATTTATGGGGAGTTTCCCCCTTCTTCTGCAAGAATCAAACGCTGGGTTAAGGAATTTGAGCGTGGCAAAGAGAGCTTAGAAGAAGACCCTAGGTCTGGACGGCCATCAACCAGTACCAGCACAGAAATGGTTGATAAAGTGCATACTCTGGTGATGAAAAACCGCCGAATCTCTCTTTATGAGTTAGAAGAGACAATTGGCTTTTCATATGGGTCCATTAACATCATATTACATGATAAGCTCTACATATCCAAGGTATGCACAAGATGGGTCCCGAGAATGCTTTCTGGTGAAATGAAGCAATCGAGGGTCACCATCAGTGGAACCATGCTGACTAGGTATAACGCCAACCAAGACGACTTTCATTTCTGGGTTGCAACCTGTGATGAAACCTTGTTTTATCATTACGATCTGGAGAGTAAACAGGAATCCATGGAATGGAAACACGCCTCTTCTCCGAAGACCAAGAAGTTTAAACCTGCCAGGTCCACCAAGAAGGTTATGGCGACAATTTTTTGGGATAGCAAAGGAGTGATCCACATCGACTACTTGCCAGTCGGAACTACAATGAATGGCGAATATTATGCTAACCTACTGAAGCAGGTGCGCCAATCCATCAAAGAGAATCGCCGCGGGAAAATTCGTCGTGGGGTTTTGCTCCACCAGGAAAACGCGGCTGTCCACACCAGCCGTATTGCAATGGAGTCTGTGCGCGAATGTGGCTACGAACACCTCCGTCACCCACCATATTCTCCAGACCTTGACCCCAGCGACTTCCACCTCTTTCATAAACTAAAAAAATATCTCCAGGGTCGGAGGTTTGGTGATGACAACGAGTTGACTGCTACTGTTGAGGGCTGGTTAGGGGACCAACCTGTTGACCTCTTTCAATCAGGCATCAATGATTGGCAGAGCAGATGGAATAGATGTGTGCAGTTGGAAGGCGACTACGTTGAAAAGTAGCACACTTTAAATGAAAATACACCATGCTTTCTATGGTAGGCTCAAAACTTTTTGATACCCCCTCTATTTGATTAATGATAAAGTCTTACTTAAATCAAACTTAAAGAACATAAAACAAAGAATAACAGATATTTGCACCCTAGAGCAAAATACATCCATAGAAAATAACTCAAAGCTTGAATTGTTTTCAGGATTCTACCAGATGGGAATTAGACCAAGTTATGTTGATAAATTAGCTATTCTGTCAGATAGATCAATGGTCAGTAGAATGAGGATGAGCTCCCATCAACTGATGATTGATAAAGGAAGACATCTTCAGATTCTCAAAGTGGAGAGAATATGTCCAATTTGTAAAAAAGCAATGGAAGATGAAATCCACTTCTTATTAAATTGTAACAGTGACGGTATGAGGAATTGCGAATCCATCTTTTTATAGATAGACAACAACCTGTGAATGATCAAAGATCAGCGAGTCTAAATTGACGGGGAAGATGGATTTCGAATTATAAAAATATGTGACTCGACCCCGTCTCCCTGTAATAAACCGACGAAGTACTACCTGGATACAGCTACTGAACTCACACGGCATCGCGGACAGCACGAAATAGGCTACCTGTCATTGTTCGCTTTTATTCAGTGGAAAATAGGCACTCCTCCCTATTTACATGTATTGGAATATACCGTAACCTTTCGTCACGGCTCACAACTCGATGTCCAATTATAGTAGATTATTTTTTTATCCATGTGTGAAATATCAAGGCTGTAAGTGTTATAAGACATGAAATATAGGCTAGGTTAAAGTTTTTTAAAAGTAGGTCAAACTCCATGGTAAAAGTCATGGTATAACACTTACAACCTTGATATTCCACACATGGACACCTCCTACCAAGACCTTTCACGTTTGACCATGACCTTGGAACTTGTGACCTTGACCTCAACTTTGACCTACATCAAAGGTAGACCCTTGAGGGGGCATATATGTTTTACAAACATTTCTTGTTTAGATAGAACTGTAAGATATAGAGTTTTGATATTTCACACTAGGATAGAACTTGTCAAGACATTTCATTTGGGGTCATGACCTTTGGCATAAGGACCTTTACCTTAAGGCATATACTTTACAAGAACTTTAACTTAGCCTATATTTCAATCACTATTGCAGATAGAGTCTTGATATTGACGTCGCGCACGGTATTGCGTCACTTTTGAAAAAACGCTACCCTCCGCGATTCATAGCTGAATTTTGTAAGAATCGTTTTCGTTCTCTTAACTTTGTTATATATCAAAATAAGCGTAAAGCCGTGATATTTTTCAATGTTATACTCATTTCAAGATCCTATTTTGTATAAATTTGATAGAAAGAATTTTAGTTCGTAAATTCGGCGAAAAATCGCGTGTAACATGTAACATAAATGTTCAAGAGCGACGGCTATTTATAAACAATTTTGAAATAAAGTAACGTCAAACACAAGGAAAAATATATTTTGTGACTGTGGAAATGCTGAAGAATGTTTTGCCGAACGGAAATAAAATTTCTACGTACATAACTCAAATTAGCCCAGTTTGTTTACCAAAGATCGCAGTGTAACAATTAAAATTACGTCGCAGAAAAAATGACAATTTCGTTGAATATTTTGTTAATTAATGACTCAAATGCAACCAAACTTGATATAAAAAATACCATTTTTCTCTATTTCTATAATATATGGAAGAAAATCAGTTAGCATAATAAACGAAACAATTATTATATAAAATGCGTGTGGACAGAAATTGTGTCTTGTAGTTGAAAACTCTACTTTTTTACACTTTAGACTTCGAAAAATACAAGTTCTCTTATTCATATAAACATTTAATTTCAATGTGGAAATACCATTTTTTTCTTGTTGATCATATCAAAATTTCGACGCAAAATAACGAAACGTATAAAAGATATTCAATTTTTTTCTTGTGGACAGAAAATTTATAAACGTAAACTTTTTATTTGACGTAATCTTGACATTATCTCATATGCGCATTTTTTTAAGATGAAAAAAGAACGAATTAAAGTGGCGTAATAGCTATAGAAATACAAAAGATGGAAGCAGTGGAGTATTTCTTAAAACGTGGTCCTGTCTTTATGAATCAGATTACATTATGTAGGGAGTAACCATGAAAAGCACAACACAACCATCTACGCAAACACTTAAAATTACGCAATTGACGTTCGCTAGTTTGACGTTACATTTTAGTGTCGCAATACCGTGCGCGACGTCTATTTCACTCTTGCATACCTCCTACCAAGATCATAAATCTTGAAACTTGACCTTGTAACCTTGACTTTGGAGTGTGACTTTCTTAACAAAAACATTTTCTTTGCCTATATCTTATGCGGTGCAAAATGAAAATGGGTTGTATATTGGAATTGCGTCATTATAAAACTGTTAAGTCAAAAGATTCCGCCTCTCTGGAAAGTTTAAGTTATTTTTCGCTTTAAGAAACAGCCATTCGCCTTGTTAAAATGGCTAAGTCCAAAAGTTACGCCTGTTCAAAAATTAAAGTTTTAAATTACGCCTGTTAGGATAAAATTCCGCCCCATTTCATTTTACTCCTCTAATTTCCGCCACTACTTTTCACAGGGACTGAGGCGTAAAGTATAACTCCGCCACTGTTACAAGCGTAAATTTGCCATTTACGCTTCATTTACGCCTCATTTACGCCTGTTTTTCAAGCGGTATCCGCCTCTTTTTTCGTACAGGCATTACCAAATGGCAAAATTATAGACTTGTCAAATTGAAAGATGCTGTAGACGACAATTCAAAGTGAAATAAATTTTACGTGTTTTGATCTGTCTGCGTAGAAAACAATGCGGAAAATGGAGAAATTGCTTGTCACAAGCAATTTCTTCATTTCCCACAATGTTTTCCAAATTATCCTGTAGGGAATCAAAAGAAGTCACTGTGTGGCAATGGGTTAATCGCTTGTTCATTCATGTTTTCTAAGAACAAAGCACAAAGTTGCTGGTGGTGAGGTTGGGCTAGCAATCTAAATCACGAGCATAATAACAACAACTTTTTTTACGAACTTTAATTTACAGACATTTCATCCAACATGCAAATTACATAAACCTATACATTTCATAGTATATCTATATATAACAAGAGATGTTTGTAAAATATATATGTCCCCTCAAGGGCCTACATTTGGTGTAGGTCAAGTCCAAGGTCAAGGTCACAAGGTCCAAGGTCATGGTCAAATATGAAAAGTATTGGTAGGAGGTGTCCATGTGTGAGATATCAAGGCTGTACATGTAAAAGGAAATGAAATGTAGGCCAGGTTAAAGTTTGTAAAAGTAGGCCAAAAGTCAAGGTCACATGGTCCAAGATTATGATCAAAGTGAAAGGTCTTGGTTTGAGGTGTCCATGTGTGAAATATCAAGGCTGTATGGACATGATATATATGCCTGGTTTAAGTTTTTTAAAAGTAGGTAAAACTTCAAGGTCAAGGTTGCAAGGTTCAAGGTCATGGTCAAATAGGAAAGGTCTTGGTAGGAGGTGTCTATGTGTGAAACATCCAGGCTGTAGGTGTAATAGGGCATAAGATATAGGCCAGATTAAAGATTTTCAAAAGTAGGTCAAGCTCCAAGTTAGGGTCACATAGTCCAAGGTCATGGTCAAATGTGAAAGGTCGTGATAGGACGTGTCCATGTGTAATATATCGAGGCTGTATAGGTAACAGGACATGAGTTTAGTCCAAGTTAAAGCTTTTAAAAAGTTGGTCAAACTCCAAGGCCAAGGTCACAAGGTCATATTCAAAAGTGAAATGTCTTGGTCGGAAGTGTCAATGTGTGAATTATCAAGGCTGTATGTGTAAAAAGGACATAAAATTTAGGCCAGGTTAAAGTTTTTAAAAGGAGGTCAAACGCAAAGGTCAATGCCACAAGGTCCTGGGTCATGATCAAATGTGAAAGGGCTTGGTCGTAGGTTATCCATGTGTTAAATATCGAGGCTGTATGTGTGAAAGGAAATGATATATTGGCCAGGTTAATATTTTTAAAAGGTCAAACTCCAAGGCCAGATCGCATGTCCATGTGTGAGATATCAAGGCTTTATATGTAAAAGGACATGAAATATAGGTCAGGTTAAAGTTTTTAAAAGTAGGCCAAATGCCGAAGTCACAAAGTCCAAGGTCATGGTCAAATGTGAACGGTCTTGGTAGGAGGTTGTGTGTTTGAAATAACAAGGCTGTAGGTGTAGTAGGACATGAGATATATATGCCTGGTTTTTGTTTTTTTTAAGTAGGTCAAATTCCAAGGTCATGGTCGCAAAGTTCAAGGTCATGGTCAAATGTGTTGGTCAAGTTAAAGATTTTTCAAAGTCAAACTCCAAGGTCAAGGCCACATAGGCCAGGGTCAAAATGTGAAAGGTATTGGTAGGATGTGTCCATGTGTAAAGTATCGAGGCTGTATAGGTAACAGGACATGGAATAGGTCAGGTTAAAGCTTTTTAAAGGTAGATTAAACTCCAAAGTCAAGGTTAAAGGTCATGGTCAAAAGTGATATGTCTTGGTTGGAAGTGACCATACATAAAATATCAAGGCTGTATGTGTAAAAGGGTATGATATATCTGCCAGGTTAAAGTTTTTGTAAAAAGTAGGTCAAACTGCAAGATCAAGCAAGGTCACAAGGTCCAAGGTCATGGTCAAATGTGATCGGTCTTAGTAGGAGGTGTCCAAGCGTGAAAAATCAAGGCTGTATGTGTACAAGGTCATGAGATATAGGCCAATTTTAATTTTTTAAATGTAGATCAAACTCCAAGGTCAAGGTCACAAGGTCCAAGGTCATGGTGAAATATGAACGATGTTGATAGGAGGTGTCCATGAGTGAGATACAAAGGCTGTATGTGTAATAATTCCTAGAAGTTGATCGGCAGAGTTACGGGTTTTGTGCACTGCACATCTCCATAATGAGATCTATCCACCTGTAAAGTTTCATGATTCTACCTTACATAATTTTTGAGTTGTGCTCCGGACAAGAATCAAGTTTGAAAATCAACAAAGGACAATAACTCCAAAAATTTGATCGGCAGATTTACGGTTCTTGTGCACTGCACCTCTTCATAATGATATCTATCTACATACAAGTTTTATGATTCTACCTTTAATACTTTTTGAGTTACGCTCCGGACAAGGTTTGGTCTACGGACTGACGGACCGACCAACCGACAGACCGACCGACACTTGCAAAACAATATACGATACACACATTTTCTTCGAAAGGGGGCATAATGGTTGGCGATTTTGAAAATTTACAATAGGTTACTTTTAGAGAAAAACGTTTCATGTCATTGCTGATATTTCAAAATATCTTCGGATTTTAGGGTCTTCGTACGAAATAAAAAACACAGAAAATTAATTTCTGGGTTTGAAATGTACCAGGATCGTATGTAATGCGATGTTTTTTTGTTACTCATTTGCCAATTCACAGGTGTTTACCGAAATCGAAAAGTAACGGGGGTGTTACACGGATAGGAAAATTAACATGGGAGTCTGCCCACGCTTGGAAATAAATGAAATTTGGCGTGAAGTTAGTACACTAGATATCGGTTTATATTCATGAAATGTTTGGAATCAAACACTCCAAAAAACAATTTTCTAAGAATCTTAAGTTTTTAACGGGAAAAAAGAGGGTACCCTCAATAAAAGAGTGTGCATGCGTTCTGGTTTTTAGTTTCATGGCCAAATTTATTCTAACAAGAGATGTTTGTAAAACGTATATGCCCCCTCAAGGGCCTACATTTGAAATAGGTCAAAATCCAAGGTCAAGGTCACAAGGTCCAAGGTCAGGGTCAAATATGAAAGGTCTTGGTAGGAGGTGTCCATGTGTGAGATATCAAGGCTATATATGTAAAAGTAAAATGAAATATAGGCCAGGTTAAAGTTTTTAAAAGTAGGCCAAATGCCATGGTCAAGGTCATGGTCAAATGTGAAAGGTCTTGGTTGGAGGTGTCCATGTGTGAAATATCAAGGCCGTAGGTGTAAAAGGACATGATACATATGCTTGGTTTAAGTTTTTTAAGGTAGGTCAAACTCCAAGGTCAAGATTGCAATATTCAAGGTCATGGTCAAATGTGGTAGGAGGTGTCTATGTGTGAAATATCAAGGCTGTAGGTGTAAAAGGACATAAGATAAAGGCTAGGTTAAAGATTTCTAAAAGTATGTAAAATCAAAGGTCAAGGTCACAGGCCACGGTCATGGTCAAATGTGAAAGGTCTTTGTAGGAGGTGTCCATGTGTAAAATATCGAGACTGTATAGGTAACAGGACATGAGATATAGGCCTAATTTAGGTTTTTTAAAAGTAGGTCAAACTCCAAGGTCAAGGTCAAAAGTCATGGTCAAAAGTGAAATGTCTTGGTTGGAAGTGTCCATGTGTGAAATATAAAGGCTGTATATGTAAAATGACATGAAATATAGGCCAGGTTAATGTATTATAAAAGTAGGTCAACCACCAAGGTCAAGGTATCAAGGTCCAAGGTCATGGTAAAATGTGAAAGGTCTTGGTCGTAGGTGTCCATGTGTCAAATATCAATGTTGTATGTGTAAAAAGACATGATATATCGGCTAGGTTAAAGTTTTTTAAAAGTAGGTCAAAGTCCAAGGTCAATGTCACAAGGTTCAAGGTCATGGTGAAATGTGAAAGATCTTGGTAGGATGTGTCCATGTGTGAAATATCAAGGCTGTATGTGTAATAGCAAATGAGATATAGGCCCAGATTATTTTTTTTAAAAGTAGGTCAAACTCCAAGGTCAGGGTCACAAGGTCCAATGTCATAGTCATATAAGATAGGTCTTGGTCGGAGGTTTCCATGTGTCAAATATCAAAGCTGTATGTGTAAAAGGACATGATATATCGGTCAGGTTAAAGTATTTTAAAAGTAGGTTAAACTCAAAGGTCAAGGTCACAAGGTCCAAGGTCATGGCCAAAATGTGAAAGGTCTTGGTAGGAGGTGTCTATGTGTGAAATATCAAGGCTGTATGTGTAACAGGTCATGAGATATATGCCCGGTTTAATTGTTTGTAAAGTAGGTCAAACTCCAAGGTCAAGGTAACAAGGTCCAAGGACATGGTCAAATGTGATCGGTGTTGATAGGAGGTATCCATATGTGAAATATGTGTGAGATATCAAGGCTGTATGTGTAAAAGGACATGAGATATAGGCAAGGTTAAGAATTAAGTGTAAAAATCAACAAAGGGCAATAACTCAAAAAATTTGATCGGCAGAGTTATGGTTCTTGTGCACTGCACCTGTCCATAATGGAATCTAAACACATGTAAAGTTTCATGATTATACCTTACATACTTTAATGAGTTGTGCTCCGGACAAGAATCAAGTTTGAAAATCAACAAAGGGCAATAACTCAAAAAAAATGATCGGCAGAGTTACGGTTCTTGTGCACTGCACCTCTCCAAAATGAGATCTATCCACCTGTTAAGTTTCATGATTCTACCTTACATAATTTTTGAGTTATGCTCCGGACAAGAAAAAAAATTGAAAATCAACAAAGGGCAATAACTACAAAAAATATGATTGGCAGAGTTACGGTTCTTGTGCACTGCACCTCTCCATAATGAGAGCTATCCACCTGTAAAGTTTCACAATTCTACCTTACATACTTTTTTTGAGTTATGCTCCGGACAAGAATCAAGTTTGAAAATCAACAAAGGGCAATAACTCCAAAATTATGATTGGCAGAGTTACAGTTCTTGTGCACTGCACCTCTCCATAATGAGATCTATCCACCTGTAAAGTTCCATGATTCTACCTAACATACTTTTTGAGTTATGCTCCGGACAAGAATCAAGTTTGAAAATCAACAAAGGGCAATAACTCCAAAAAATTGATCGGCATAGTTACGGTTCTTGTGCACTGCACCTCTCCATAATGAGATCTATCCACCTGTAAAGTTTCATGATTCTACCTTACATACTTTTTGAGTTATGCTCCGGACAAGAATCAAGTCATAAAATCAATAAATAGACATTTAACATCCAGCCTTCAGAAAATCATATTCTGTGTTAAGCAGCCAACTGTCGTATGTGGCCAGTTTTGATGTGTTACTTGGCTGGCTGCACACGACAGTTTCGACTGTATGTAATTTTGCAAATAAAAATGATCTTTATATCTTTATATCTTTATAATTTCACAGAAGAATATGCAATTTTTAAAGATTATTTCAATAAAAAAACAATAATTTCTTCGAATACTTTTCTTGTATTAATGTAATGCCTAGGGTGTCTCGGAGCAAAGCCATCTGAAAGATCTAGAAAATACATAAAACTTAAGTTTAAGGACACCTGAAAACGGGGGCATGTTTCATGTTTAAAAGGGAATAAGTCAAGGTAGCTTTTCTCTTTCTAGTTTTGATTATCTAAGATACTAATTGCAGTTTCATAGCTTGTTTGTGGTCCTTTATCACTATGCACAGTTTAAAGAAAATTCGTGCGTGGGCAATTTTGAAACACCCCTTTATATTTATTTATATGTACATTTATATATATATTGATATACTATTTAACCCTTTCCTAAACGACAAAATTTAAGGGTGACCAAATTCAAAAAGTAATGAAAAGGACAAAATGGGTCTAGATTAGGATCGAATTTGTATAGAAAAATATTGAGGCAAAAGGAAAAATACTGATTATCAGCATTTTCTCCTTTTGTCTCAATGTTTTCCCAACCCTATTCCACCAGGGACGTCAAAACCAGGTCTTGTTTGGGAAAGGGTAAAGATAATGACAGACAATTAACAGACTAAAATTAATAATGTCCCTTTCCCGAACATTAAGACTCTTGAATTGTGCAGAATTAATTTAAGTTAAAAGGAAGTTGCATGCAACAAAGAAAATCATTACTTTGTGTAAGACATTCACACATTGCATACTTCGAGAACATTAAGAGAAAACAAGGAAAACTGTATTTCAGCATTTCCCCAGTTCTCAAAATGCTTTCCAGACGAATTTTCTTCGGTGGGCCAAAACTATAGTTTTTATGGGAACGGGATGTATTACAATTATGTAGTGGCATAACATTTACAAAACAAGACGCCCAAGAGGGCCCGAATCGCCCCACTGCCTTATTGATTAATAGAATTATCTAATGATTTCTTGTTAGCCTCCGACTGCCATACTCCTGTTTTCTGACAAAGTTTGGTCTGAATTGACCCAATGGTTGACTTTCAAAAAAAAATATTTTGCGATTTCTGTAAGTGATAAGCCCCATCCTGCCACACTTATGGAGCAATCAAAATGTCATGAACAATTTAAGTAAATGGCCATCTAAAGAATGTTTCTGCTAATTTTGGTCTTAACTAGCCCAATGGCTGATTTTTTTACAGAATTATTTTGTGATTTTTCAAAGTCTGACAAGCCCCGTCCTGGTGCACCCATATTTATTTACCAATCAAACTTTCTTGTGTATTTTAAACAAAGGGCCACCAATAAAATATTTTTGTCTCAATTTGACCCATTGGTTGATTTGTAAAACAAATATTTCGTGATTTCTCCATGTCTGATAAGCTCCGCCCTGCCAAACCAATATTTGTTGACCAATCAAAATTTTGGTCGCAATTTAAGTAAAACACCACCGAAAGAATATCTGTCAAATTTAATCAAAATTGGCCCTATGGTTTGAGAGAAGATTTTCAAAGAAATAGTTTATGATTTCCCCCAAGCTTCACCCTGCTACACCCACGTTTATAGATCAATCAAAATTTTACAGTAAAGTTAGATAAAGGTCCACCCAAGGTTCATTTCTGCTAGGTTTGGTCTAAATTGGCCGAATAGTTGATTTTCAAAGAATTATTTTGTGATTTCTCTAAATCTGATAAGCCCCGCCCTGTCACGCCCACATTTTGGAACAATCAAAATTTTATTCGCAATTTAAGTAAAGCACAATTGAAAGAAAACTGTCAAGTTGGGTCAAAATTGGCCCCATGGTTTGAGAGGAGAAGATTTTGAAGAATTATTTTGTGAGTTCCCCTAAGTCTGATAAGCCCCGCCCTGCTACGCCCACATTTATCGACCAATCAAAATTTTACTGTCAATTGAGATAAAGGTACACCAAAGGTACAATTCTGCCAAGTTTGGTCAAAATTAACACAGCGGTTGAATTTTAAAGAATTATTTTGTGATTTCTCTAATTCTGATAAGCCCCACCCTGCTACGCCCACATTTATGGACCAATCAAAATTCCTTTCACAATCTAAGTAAAGCACCACAGAAGGAACATTTCTGTCCAATTGGCCCACTGGTTTGAGAGAACATTTTTTTAGAGAAAAGTTAACGTACGCACGGATGGACGCACGACGGACACAACGCCATGACAATAGCTCGCTGGCCTTCGACCAGTGAAGCTAATAAGGCTTTGACAAATAAAGTTCGCTTTTGCGAAATTATTTAACCCCTTCCCAAGCAAGACCTAGTTTTGACGTCTCTTAGAGATTGTTTGAGAAAACATTTAGACAAAAGAAGAAACTGCTGATAACCAGCAGTTTCTCCTTTTGTCTCAATATTTTCTATGCAATATTTTAAATAAATCATATCTTTGATAACACCCATTTTGTCCTTTGTGACAGTTTTTTAATTGGACCACCCAGAAATTTTGCCGTTTGGGAAAGGGTTAAACTACATGCACATATACGACCAAATGACAGAGGCTATATTTTAGTTTTTGCACATAAATATCAACTTAATATCATGAAGAATGAAATATTAAATAATGACTCAATATTTACATTTCCAACAAATGAAGAGGTAGGCCTAATTATGGCTAGAACTCTCTATTGAATAAAAAGAGATTCTATAATAATAGACCAGTCCAAAGCCATTGTAAACGAAGGTGAAACTCATCTGCGGTTACACTGGATTTGCACTGCCTGTATAAAAACATTTTGCTGCTTTTCAACGAAAACCTCGTAACTGCAGCTTTTATCAAGCTACAGTTACGAGGTTTTCGTTGAAAAACGACGAAATTTTGTTTATCAAATTTTCAAACGATATATTTATATTACTTTTTTAGACAGTTCGAAATATGTGGTGAGAGCAAGAGCACTGTAAGTACGTGCTACATTAAGCTTGCCCTCACAGTGATCTTGACCCGCGTAGGTGAACACAGAGTAAGGTAGAATGCCTTTTAACATGTGCGGTTTGGTCATTTCGCATCTTTTCAACGAAAACCTCGTAACTGCAGCTTGTTTTAAGCTGCAGTTACGAGGTTTTCGTTGAAAAGATGCGTTATAAAGTTTTTTTTCCCTATCCATCAAGGCACACTGTTCCATAAGCGTTACTATGAATTTATATGAGTGCCTCTAGGTAAAGTTAGAGACAGACTTTATCAAAAAAGACTAAATCGAGGGCTCAGTGCAAAACTATTGTAACTACATATTTTTCTGAAATTCACTTTTTTGCATTTTCTGAATCTTTAGGAAAGAATACATCATGTGTTTTAATATTAAGTTTCAATTCTGTAAACTTAAAAGATATCTAGAATTTTAAAAACATATTTCCTCTTTAACTTTGAGAAAGTCAATTAGTTTTTTTCCTCTCCTGTAAAATTTTACAAAATGAAGTTACAATAGTTTTGCACCAAGCCCTCGAAATGAACTTGGTTTTAATTTTCCATGGATAGAAATGATCTACCCATACAGGTTGACCAATCCACACAATATTTCTTGATTAAAAACTAGAGAGGCTCTGTCGGATTATTATAATCATGGACAATACAAACAATCGATACACAACAAATATACAAATATATTTATTTCGGTATTTTATAGCTCACGATTAATGACCTGGCAGTGTATCCCTAGCTATTAGCTAGAGATGCTCTACCAGGTCATTTATCTTGGGCTATAGGCCTACATATCATTTACAAATTTCACAAAAAATAAACAATTTATATATAGATAGATTATGATTATTTTCGAATTAGGCCTACTCACAAATTTCGTTATAATAAAGAATAAAAAGCTTGTTACTTTTTTATATCTTTTATAAAAAAAATTATATAGGACCCCCCCCCCCCAAAAAAAAAAAAAAAAAAAAAAAAAAAAAAAAAAAAAAAAGGTTGGACAAAATGTCGATTTATCTTATTTTACACAGTGGAGATTTTGGGAAAATCCAACTCAGCCCCTCCAATATTCATACACTTGCACGGACAGGGGCTCTAGCCCCTATTAAATTGCTTCATACGAGCCTGTCAATATTTATATCATTCCATTCGATTGTAAGCGATTTTGAATTATCAGCAATTTTGAATTTTCTCATTCCGAACTTTGAAGCATTTTAAAATATGTTTTAGTAATATTAACAAGAGTGCCTGAAAGGCACTGATATCGCTCACCTGAGTTCTTCGTGTATTTGATTGTGTACAATATAAATTTTGTTTTAAACAAATATATATGTAAGTATTATATATGCATGTCACATTAAATTATTGTAAACTAAAATATCACTGAAAGTGATTATACCCCCCCCCCCCCCCCCAACAGCACTGTTTTTGTGCATTTTGAGAAGTACATTTCATTTGAACTGTGATCTGATCAATTGAGAAAAAGAGCAAACAAAAAAAAAATCAACAGACCAAACAATACATGTACATGTTGCGAAAAATACCAATTTTCCACAAAAGGACATAACTCATTTAAAAATCAACAAGCTCCACCCTGCCATGCCCACATTTTTTAATAAATCAAAAATTCTCAAGACAGTCACTCAAGGTACATTCCTGTAAGGATTGGTTCAACTTTGCCCTATAATTACTTTTTCAATGAATTTTCTCATGAATGTGTTAAGTCCGATGAGCCCTGCCCTGCCAAGACCAAATTTTTTGACGAATAAAAAATTCTCGAACAGATATTGTAACAAGTAACCCAATGATCATTCCTGCCAAGTTTGGTAATAAATTGCCTGATGGTTAAGGAGAAGAAGATTTTTGAAGAATCATCTGACGATTTCTTGAAGTCTGGTAAGCCCCGCCCTGCCAAGCCGATGTTTTTCACCCAATCAAAAATTCATGAACATGTGTTGAATACAGTCTCTCAATGGACATTCCTGCTAAGTTTGGTTCAAATTGGGCGAATAATTGATTTTTTAAGATTTGTCACATGATTTCTCCTAGTCAGATAAGCCCTGCCCTGCCACGCCTACAATTTTTGACAAAAATTCACGAACAAGTTTTGAAAAAGGTCACCCAAGGAACATTCCTTTGAAGTTTGGTAATAATTAGCCCAGTGGTTAAGGAGGAGAAGATTTTTGAATAACTGTCTTACGATTTCTCGAAGTCTGATAAGCCCCGCCCTGCCACGCCATCAGTTTTTGAAGAATAAAAAATTCATGAGCATGTGTTGAAAACAGTCACTCTAGGGACATTTCTGCCAAGCTTGGTTCAAATTGGCCTGATAATTGATTTTTAAAGATTTTTCACATGATTTCTCTAAGTCTGATAAGCCCGGCCCTGCCACGCCCACAATGTTTGACGAATCAAAAATTCATGAACAAGTTTTGAAAAGGGTCACCCAATAAACATTTCTGCCAAGTTTGGAAAGAATTGGCCATGTGGTTAAGGAGGAGAAGATCTTTGAAGAATTACATAAAATTTCTTTTAGTCTGATAAGCCCCACCCTGCCACGCCCACAATTTTTGACGAATCAAAAATTCACGAACAAGTTTTGAAAAGGGTCACCCAAGGAACATACCTTTCAAGTTTGGTAAGAATTGGCCCAATGGTAAAGGAGAAGAAAATTTTTGAATAACTATCTTACGATTTCTCTAAGTCTGATAAGCCCCGCCCTGCCATGCCCACAATTTTTGACAAATCAAAAATTCACGAACAAGTTTTGAAAAGGGTCACCCAAGGAACATTCCTTCCAAGTTTGGTAAGAATTAGCCCAATGGTTAAGGAGAAGAAGATTTTTGAATAATTATCTTACGATTTCTCGAAGTCTGATAAGCCCCGCCCTGGCCTGCCCACAATTTTCACCCAATCAAAAATTCATGAGCATGTGTTGAAAACAGTCACTCAAGGGACATTTCTACCAAGCTTGATTCAAATTGGCCCGATAATTGATTTTTAAAGATTTTTCACATGCTTTCTCTAAGTCCGATAAGTCCCGCCCTGCCACGCCCACAATTTTTGACAAATCAAAAATTCACGAACAAGTCCATAATTATAGGGCTAAGTTGAACCAAACCTTACAGGAATGTACTTTGAGTGACTGTCTTCAATACATGGTTGGGAATTGTTGATTAATTGAAAAAATGTGGGCATGGCAGGGTGGGGCTTGTTGATTTTTAGCTCACCTGAGCAACATGCTCAGGGTGAGCTTTTGTGATCACCCTGTGTCCGGCGTGCGTCGTGAGTCGTGCGGCGGTCGTCGGAAGTCGTCAACAATTGCTTTGAACATCTTCTTCTTTTGAACATCTTCTTTTGAAGAAATCCCTAATGATTTCTTTAAGACTGATAAGCCCCGCCCTGCCACGCCCACAATTTTTGACGAATCAAAAATTCATGAACAAATTTTGTAAAGGGTCACCCAAGGAAAATTCCTGCCAAGTTTGGAAAGAATTGGCCCAGTGGTTGAGGATGAGAAGATTTTTGAAGAATTTCCTAATGATTTCTTTAAGTCTGATAAGCCCCGCCCTGCCACAACCACAATTTTTGACGAATCAAAAATTCAAGAACAAGTTTTGAAAGGGGCCACCCAAGGAACATTTCTGCCAAGTTTGGAAAGAATTGGCCCAGTGGTTGAGGAGGAGAAGATGTTTAAAGTAATTGTTGACGACGACCGACGCACGACGCACGACGCACGCCGGACACATGGTGATCACAAAAGCTCACCTTGAGCATGTTGCTCAGGTGAGCTAAAAACGCATATGTATGCACGCGTTTTCGATGGATACTTTTAAATTTCCCTTCGATTGTATAAGTATAAGAAGCAGTTTGATGAATCAGTGTTGAAATATAAAATCAAGACTGCCAGAATGACACTGCACATAATACATTTCTAGGTGTAAACATGTTCGGATTGTGAACAATATAAATTTTGTGGTAAACAAATAAACATTTCACATTAGATTATTGTAAATTAAGTTTTCATAATTTACAATGAACGTAATGAAATTTCATTAGCATTCAATCATTTGGCATGTATTAGCATTTGTATACATGTTTCCAATTGAATATCATACGCTGTTCCAGTTAAATTTTTATTTTATAATATAATATATTTATTTTATAATAATCAGATTTAATTTGTGCATTCGAATTTCGAAACACCAGAATGAAATACATCACAAGTATTAATATGTTTATTGTATGAGGAAAGTAAGCCCCGCCCTGCCACGCCAACATTTTTGACTTATCAAAATTTTACAACCAAGTATTTGAAAAGAGTCACCTAAAAACCATTCCTGCAAAGCTTGGTTTAAATTGGCTCAATGGTTGAATTTCAAAGATTTATTTTTTGATTTCTTGAAGTCCGATGAGCCCTGCCCTGCCATGCCAACACTTTTTTATCGAATCCAAAATCGACGAACAAGTGTTATAAAGAGTCACTGAAGGAACATTCCTGCCAAGCTTGGTTTACATTGGCCTAGCAGTTCACTTTAAAAGAAGTTTCATACAGTTTCTCTTCAAGTCTGATAAGCCCCACCCTGTCACGTACGCCCACAACTCTTGATGAAAAAATGAGAACAAGTTTTAAAGGGAATTACCCAAGAAATATTCCTGGCACATTTAGTGTAAGTTGGTCCAATGGTTATGGAGAATAAGATTTTTAAGAATTGTTTCATAATTTCTCTAAGTCCGATAAGCCCCGCCCTACCACGCCTACATATAAAAACAAATATATAAAACATTCACAAGTAGAAGTATTTCTGCCAAACTTGCTTCAATTGGCCAAATGATTAGGTTTTTTTTCTTGAAGTCTGATACGCCCCACCCTGTCACAGCCATACTTTTTGACGAACCAAGAAATCACAACCAAGTATTAATGAGTCACACAATAAGCATTCATGTCCAGTTTGCTTCAAATTGGCCAGATGGCTGGTTTTTAAAGAATTTTCTCATGACTTCTCTTAGTCTGATAAGCCCCACCCTGTCACACCGACGTTTTAATATGAATCAAAAAATTGAAATCCTGTTTTGAAAAGGATGACTCAAGAATTTTTTCTGGCATATTTGGTGTAAATTGGTCCAATGGTTAAGGAGAAGAATATTTTTGAATATTTTTTTTGTGAATTCTCGAAGTCTGCTAAGCTGCATCCATCTTTATTAACAAATAGAACATTCAAAACTTAGTGTTGTAAAGAGCCACAAAGAAGTATTTCTGCCAAACATGCTTCAAATTGGCCCAAAGCTTGAATATTAAAGAATCTTTTCAAAATCTTTCATGATTTCTCTAGGATTGATAAGCCCCACCCTGCCACACCAACATTTTAGACGAATCAAAATTAAAAAAAAAAAAAAAAAAAAACAAGTATTAAAAAGGACCACCAAAGGAACATCCTGGCAAATAGGTGTAGATTAGTTCAATGGTTAAGAACAGTACTGAACAAAATTATTTACAAAATGACTTGAAAAGAATTGTTCATCGTCGATACAATGCTTACAAACAGTTCTCATATGTACGAGGGTTGTCCCAGTAAATCGTGGACTGGGCTTACTGTATGAAAAACAATCATTGCACAAGCTTCCAATTTTCAGGTATATAAAAGACACATATACTGAGTAAACATGCAAAATGTCACAAAAATATGCCTAAGTTTAGGCTCTTTTTGCAAACTACAAATCAATAAGGTACGCAGACCCGGCGCACGCTGACGACGTCATGTATTTCAACCACTATTGTTTTGTACATAATGATACTTTCTTTCAAAGTATTTCCCTATGTACGATACACAAACGGCGTCATTTTACCTTCTTTTATAACATATCGCTACACTATACAATTTCTATTGAAAGAGTGAACCATTTATCGCATACATCAACTCTTTCCGGTCCTAAAATCATTTTTCCCTAAGACGTGACTTTAACTTAGTAAGAACGCTTAGTGCAATGGACGAGGTCCCGTGAATATGACGGGTGTACGACTCGCTGTGCTGATCATAAGCTTTGTTATTGCTCCTGGAAACACTTCTATTTCCGTCTGTACATTGCAGTATCTTGTATGTATCATTTCATGTTATGCCGGTAAGCAAATCGAGCTGGACTGCCATTCTGCTCGCTTGGTCTTTCTCTAACGTCGCTATTTTAACTCGGTGTTGATTTCAACGACAAATATTAGAATATGCGTAATTTTACAACAAACAATATTTGACGCTTGAAATTTGCTGTGATGATGTCAAAATGATGTCCCTACATACAGATGTCACGCTTAGGTGCTAAACACTTATACAGCAGAAAAAATATTGTTTTATTGAACACGCAAATGCTTATTCCAATGCGCCAATTTGGCTTGTGCCGGGTACGCATACATGGGTATAATCGATGATGTACAATTCAAAAGATGTACATTGAAATACATCAAGAATACATTTATCTTACTTAGAATAAATGTAGGAATGCATTTGTATTTTATTATGACGATCGGACGTCAAATATAAATGCTATGAACAAAGTCCATGAATTACTGGGACAACCCTCGTACATAACATAACAATGGCAAAAAAATAATCATTTTCTTCAGCGCAAAAACATAGGTATATTGAATTTAATTTAACAGAGAGAAATGTATGGTTTTGTGTATAATTTGGTAAACATCCGTTTTCCTGTTTCAGTATCTCTTTTTTAAGATTGGAACTATGCACGATAATTTCTGTTTTGTTGAAAATTACCTTAACATTCGCTTGGTATGTACAAGGATAAATCCGCACAGCTATGCAGAATGATCCGAATACATTCCACTCGATTAAATGTCCTACAATTTACGATATAATACGATATGATACAATTATTTACATGAATATCAACAAGAAATATCATATGAAAAAATCTTTGAAAACAATTCAATTATTTTGAAAACAGGAAAATAAATGATTAGCCATTTCCTAAGCTCCGACATTTAATACCATTGTAATTTAGACGAAGTCTGATAAGCCATGCCCTTCCACGCCAACGTTTTTAACGACTCAAAAATTCACAACCAAGTGATAAAAAGAGTTACTCAAGAAACAATCCTGCAGAGTTTCCTCAAATAGACCCAACGGCTGATTTCTAAAGAATTTTCATATGATTTCTCTAAGTCTGATAAGCTCCACCCTGCCACGCAAACATTTTTCAAACTAATGAAAACAAATTGAAACAAGTTTTGAAAAGAAACAAGTATTGAAAGGGATCACAAAAAAATCCTGGCAAATGTAATGTAGATTGTTTCAATGGTTAAGAACAGAACTGAACAAAAATATTTACAAAATGTAGTTATATCAAATTTAATATAACATAGAGAAATGTGAGGTTTTGTAAAGTATGGTTTGGTAAAATGTACGTTTTGCTGTTTCAGTATCTTTTTTTTTCTTTTTAAAGATTACAACATTTCTGTTTTGTTGATAATTACCATTTTACATTCGGTTGGTATACCTCACGATAAATGAACTGGCAGATTAGCCCATGCTAATCGAATGGTATTCTCTGTCAGGTCAATTCTCGTCTACTATATATACAAGAATCATTCCGCACAGTTATACCGGATGATTCGAATACATTCCACCTGTATAAATCTCCTACAATGTACAATATGATACAATTATTTACATAAATATCAACAAATTATTTACATAAATATCAATAACAAATATCAAAAAAAAAACATTGAAATCAATTCGATCTTTTTGAAAACAATGAAATAATCGATTAACCATTTCCCAAACTGCGAAATAAACCAGTGTAATTTGGAAGGAGCTGCCGATGACAGAACCCCTATATGAATAGTACAAACTGTTATAATCATGTAAATATTAAGGGAAAGGGAGAAATAGCTGATTTTCAGCATTTTTTCCTTTCTCTCAATACTTCTACATTTAAGAATGGGTTAATTCTTTAACTTATACATATTCAGAGCTCCAGATAAAAGGGGATGAAGACTTTCTAACCGTTTTTTTTCAAATCCAAACCCTATGTCAATGGTACTCATTTGAATCGTTTTAGGGTGGCTCAATTTGAAAGCCGCCTCAAACGACAAAATAGATGTTGAAAAATATAAGATTGGTGTAAAACATTGCACAGAAAATAGTGAGACAAATGGAGAAACTGCTGGTTATCAGCAGTTTCTTCTTTTGTCTCAATGTTTTCGCAAGTCTTTTCTATTAGGGACTTCAAAACCAGGTCTTGTTTGGGAAAGGGTTAAATCGGTTCTTAACGAAACGAAAAGAAAGATACCGATGCATGTAAGACTACAGTAGGAGAAGCGAGTTGCTGTCTACAATAAAGCAATCTATGTAGTAGCTTGACCCTTGTACCCAAGGTTCAACGATACCTTTCCATTGATTAGTAGCAAACTGTCATTGTTTCTGCGTTTTGAAGTTGACGTTTGAAATGTTTCAATGGTATAACAACAGACTGAACTACAGAGCTACCAGTGTCAATCTTATAATTGATTAGAACACGGGAAGGACCAATTTGAATTTGAACACTGGCATGGTCAGGCAAGGAATTAAAAGTAGTTAAAGAATGTACATTATTGATATTGCAATCCCTATCCCCATTAGAAGTTCTATTATCCCTTAACTCATTGTCATTGTCTACACTATTCCCTTTGATTTTCTTTTGGCATAGTTTTTCAAAGGGATTCAATTTGCTACGAGAATAGCTCTTTTGACCGTTCGTTGGTCAAATGTCAGTCTTTTTGTGATTGTGACCACAGTTCCGCATGTAGATTGTGTTTTTTCTTATTTTGTTTCTTCTCCTGTCTACGTCCATCATGGCGCTTGTTGGAATAAGCCCCCTCCTTCCGTCCGTCGGATCGATATTGTACCCGGTGGATCTGCTGATCCATCATCGCGTCAATCTGTATTTAGGAATATTCGAACGACTGGGCGATTTGGATAGCCTAATCCAGTTTGAGATCCCCACCTTCATTTATTAGACGTTTCCGCAGTTTTGGCGAGTTCGTTCCAATTATGATCCTGTCCAAAATGATATCGTCGAAATCAGGAAAATTGCAGTTTTTTGCTATTAAACGTAGTTTCGTGATAAAATGTTCACAGATTCGCAGTCACTGTCTATCAGTGACAACAACTTAAAACGCGCGAAAGTTGGTTTACTTGTCGGCTCCACGTGTTTTGGAACCGTGTAAAGTATATTCCTAGTTTATTCGAGCCGTCATCAGCGATGTCGGTCCATGTACATCGGATTTCTCAGCATTTATCTCCATATCATAATAGGAGATATGCTACTTTCTCCGCTTCACCGTTCGTTTAAGCGTTCCATCGAACATGACTTTGACTTTGACATGACTTTCAAACTTTTCCACTAATCTGGCAGGTTGGAATCGTTCGAATCCATATGTGGCTGTGGTATAGTAAAGGAGTTAAATATTTCTGACACCATGAGTTGTTTTTCTTGTACAACTTAAGTCAATCACAATTGAGAAAGGCAACGAGTAAACGAATAATAGACGTGGTGTATATGAGGTTTAATAAACGACTGTTAATGACTAGTACAATAAGCTATGTACATATATATAATGGTGACGCATGCATGCACGCTAGGGCATCATGTTACCATCAGAAGATGAATGCCATGTCTATAATCAACGCATAGTTTTATTGCATCACCTATCGAAAATAAAGTCATCGTACCCTGTTCACACATGTCTCGTAATTTGCTCGAAGAAAGTCGTATATTTCTCGACACATCTTTTTAAATTCTTCTTTAAACATCGTACCTTTCCACAGATACAGAAAGAAGTTCACAGCATAATTACTCAAGTGTACATTGTATACGATGGCGCCAACAAATATAACGATGCTCGTATTCTGATCTTCAATTGACTCCTCGATAGTCACCCCAACCACGATGACCACTGAAGTTGCGAAAAGAAATCCTGTGATCAGAAACAGAATGTTTGTTTGGGAATCCTGTGCAGGGGTAGCGCTGGTCATCCGCTTGAAGCATTTCAGTTTGATTATCAACGCAATGTTACCAATGAGGGCTATGCCAAAAGGCACAAAGATGAACAATGCTACATAAATGAAGCGAACAAGAGAGCAATATTCGCCATAGTCTGTAGAAGCTAAGTAACACCCCGTTATATTGTTTGTTGTGTTGGTGGATAAGTCGTGTTCTCGGTAAGGGTTAAAATGTTGGAACCCAAAAAACTTAAACCCTGTCTGAATGCCGCATATAGTCACGAGTACAACCAGTACTATAAAAATTCTCTTCGTTGAGAACCAGACTTTGGCGTTATGTGGAAACAACGTGCTAAACAGACGTACTATGGTGAATAGAGCTATCACCCAATTTGAAGATCCTCGCGCGAGATGAGCTATTTGCTCTACAGTTTTTGTAAAATATTCCCTTATCTGGTCGTTGTTTTGAGAAATGTTCCATCTACGTACGTTGATCGTGTCTGACCATAAAAAAATGACATCAAACACTGCCAGTGGTAAAAGGATCAAGATCGGTTTGGATCGGAAAGCCTGTCGAGAGAGCACCAATATGTTTAGAATGTTTCCAACTGTACCAATGCTTATTATCGCTGGTTGTGCGATTTTAAAGATCCAACTCGAAAATGCACATTTTAAATCATCCTGTGGTAAACAATTTTCGACATCTTCAATACTATAATAACCCTTCATCTTATTCTCTGGTGAAAGTGAAATACCATAATTACGCTCGTTATTTTATATACGTCTGGTGGCAAAAGAAATTATGCCAACTGTTTTAGAGTTATGATCTGGAAAAAGGAGCCAATGTCATATTTACACCAATCAGAACTTGTAAGATCAATCTGTGTAATTTATTAATCGGATCAAGCTTCGCGATTCTTTCTTAAATATTTGTAGTCTATGAGGAAGCTACAACAGAATAGCACAGATCTTAACCAGACTATGAACGCCGTTTAGCTGATCAGCTTTACTGTGCTTTACACTTCCACCAAGACCCTCTTTTCCCTGACAATAGAATGACCAGTATGAAATATAACACTGCCTGTGATTGGCTCAATTTGGCTGATATATCATTTTCATAATATGTTGATTTATGTCAAAGGACAAAATTCACGACTTTTTACATATCGTGAGGGTTGAAAAGCATCAATAGAAAAAGAAAGATATAGAATGCTGATATTCATCATAGTCTTTACGCTTTCAATTCTACGTATATAGCGTATAAAACAAATTTAAAGTTACATTGAACGTATGGTTTAAAATTTGTCTGAGTTTGAACTACCACTCACGTTACTGTGACACATTGTTTACAAAATGTATCTATGTAAACAAAAACTCGTTCTTAATTTGTAATACAATAGTGTATGTGTTGGTCCGGATCTTGCAAGAGTAAGACACCTGCAGGCTTCGAACCATCACATGCAAAATAACAGTAGTTTTAAGTTCGATTTTGTGTTGTTTACTTGGGTAATCTTTATAAACACTGGACATAATATTGTGACCAGACAAAAATCCAAGAAATTGTTGTTCGGAAAAAGATACCAACCCTACGATGAATGGTTAGTACTGATGTTTAGAGAGCAAAAACTGAACGCATTTCCTAGATCAGTTGTGAATATCTGATTACCATTGTTTCAAAGTAACTGATTGATTGAATCGGGTACCGTAGTCGGTTATCTTCCCTTGTTTTCCAATAATAAAAACAAAGGGGCGCCAAACGTTCAGCCGGCCCATTTTCTAAATTACCTTTGTTTTTATCCTTAATCTCTTTGGAGAAATTGCGATTTTTATTTTGAATAAAACATTTTGCTGATAATTAGAACTCTTTTCTTCATATAAGTTCCTGAAATGAAAACATACTGAAACGTGAAATTTGAATGCTGCATAGAGGTAAATATAATTGTTTCTTTGTTCTATGGGTTGGTTGTAAAATTTATGGTGCAAAGAAGCCTACGGTAAAATCCAAGGAGACCAATTATTAGGACCGGCTATTCTCCAGAGTATTCAGGGGAGGAAACCGGCTACAGTTCCACATTTGGACTAACTCCACGTTCAACAATTTGGCGATGATTGTTATTACTTGTATATTGCTCAAAACCCTTAGTCAATGTAGCTGATTGATTGAATGGGGACACTATCAATTTTGCGATGATGGGGCATCTAACCATGAGTTCATGGTATACTCAGTTCCAAAAGAAAGTGTGCAGATTTGCATTTTGCTTTTACCTTAATTTTCACAAAGTTTATAGCGATCTAGGGAGTAAAAGTTATATCATTCTTCAGAATAGACCTTAAAGAAAATTAGCATCAAAACAGATGTCGAAATAATTACAGCATACACGTAATCAGATCATTATGGTGTTGATGGTGTTGAGATTTGCCCTCCTTACAGCTTCTTCTGTTAAGAGAGTTACACGCTTATATGCCGTTGTACATATATATAGGCTTTGACCAGGCCTTTACAGCTATTTCCACGCTAAAGTTTGAACTTCCCTCTAGACGTCAATGTTAGTAATCGCTACGTTAGCAGTCTAGTAAATTGTCGTTGAATGGTGCAACAATGTTCTGCAACAAATTTGTATGCCTTTAAGATGTCATATAAATGGACACTTGCTATTAGAACATAAATATCTTGCAAATTCAAATTTGTTGAGGGCTTTTGTTTTTACCAGGTTCGGTCTTGTTCATCGACGTTAATTGTATTTCGTTTCACGCTAATGCACTATGTTCAAATGTAATGAAAATGTGATTTTATACTAAGCTATGCAAAAAGAATTGCAGTGAGTGTAATTTCAGACCAATAACTCATCCAGCACGTGAGGCATACGTAAAACACTGAAAATTGAATGTCGCAACTAAGCCGAAAATTCGTGCGTGCTATGTGATTTTCTTATCAATAGATCGTTTGTCAATAATCTTAAGATGAATCATACAAAATTTCCTGACGGTTGACGGTATACTTTTCGAGATATTAAAAATCAAAATTTCTTTTGGAACTGAGTATATTTCTCGCACTAGAACTGACGCAATATTCAATCGAGCTACCAGCTGCTCATGAAACTCAGATATTTTAGAACAATTCATCTTTTGGTGGAAACAACAACAACAACTAACAGCAACAACCAACAACAACCAACAACAACAAATACAAATTGCCGTTTGTCATAGACTATACCGGAAATATACAGCATTGAAATCTACCTGAGAATTATATCTGGGTTTATGCCCCCAAGAACAGCTCTTATCAAGGTGGTTAATCACGTGACTTAGAATTTCAGAAAATCTTCAATAATTTTGTTGTGACAAGCAATTTCTTCATTTCCCGCAATATGAAAAACATTGTGGAAAATGAAGAAATTGTTTTTGACGAGCAATTTCTTCATTTCCCACAATATTTTCTAGACAAAAATACAAAAAAATGATAAAGTTACTTTTTTCCCGTTTTGTAGGTTAAGCGAAGTTTTTTAGGTTAAGCGAAGCTTTGTGTTATATACTGGAATGAGAATGTCTATTCGTCTGGCAAGTATGCGAATCTGAAGCCATTGCTCCATCATAATTACATGTCAACACCTTAATCGCGATCTGAGTTGCTGCTCATACCAAGTTGTAATTATTAGACCACCTGAAGTTATATGATGAATTAGTCTAGTATGATCTCAAAAACAAGTCTGATAGGGATGGCGATTCTATCATTTTGTTTAGACAAAAGGGGTGATATTCAGGTCACTACTGAATTAAGAGGAGAATGAAGAAGCCCTTCTTAGAGGCACCCATAATGTAAAAGAAAACAGTTTCGATTTGTTTAGCCAATTTTATATAATATTGCTATTGAAGCACTTTAAATATTGTACAGTGTATTACTTTTTCATAATATCTGCTACCAATACAAATAAAGATAATATTCATGTTATACATAATTATAAAGGTTACATAATTAAATTTTATTATTGGCGCCATGACGTCTTTTTTTGATGTCATCAAATATGGTCATTTTTTCAAAATGTTGCTGCCCTATGACGTCGATTGATAGAGTCATCGGTCAACAAAATAGAATATTTTCATGATCGGCAGTGAGTTACTGCCAACATTTTGTTCTAGTTAAAATCAACCGATCATTCGGCTGAATTTTCTTGGTTTTGAAGAAGTCGGTAAAGTCTCGCTGACTAGTCACTGGCGATCGGTCGAGATTCTGCCAATCATATTACGAACTCTGACCGACTTTTACATGTTGCCGACGTTCCATGCAATTTCCTGTAAAACCGAGTAGATCGGCTGCTTGCCGGTAACAAAACGTCGAAATACCGGCCGCATATAAACGACTTATCGTTTCTTTTTTCATTTTTTCCCTTGCCGCTAAATTTCTAATCAAAGGAATTAGCCGCCAACGTCGAGGCGTCGCTTTTATGTGACTACTCGACAAAACGATTCCTCTGTCAAACGACTACCTTGTTATGCTTCTACATTGTAATTGGCATAGACAAATACGAACGGCAGACATGCCGATACCGCCAACGCCTTTATGACTCTACCAAGCAAAAATCACACGAAATTCGGCGGTGCCGTTTTGTTACCGATTTCGCTCGTTTTGTTGCTGACAGTAGAAATTACTAACGTCGATTTATTTAGAAGTTATCAATCTGTCAATCAGCCACATTAAAGCCATGCCCTGGCGGTTTGATTTGCGATTAGACATGTGGTATGCTTGCTATCGTATGAAACCCGGTTGGAAATATGCAGTGCATCTGAAGGGGTCCAAGGGAGATGTCAACGATAGGTCACTGATAATTGAAGTCCGAAAAAATGAGTCAAGCACGTCGGCGATGTGTAAAAGGTTAGCCGTACACCGTCAGACGGTCGGAAGTATCCCGACAAGTCGTCGGCGTGTAGTAATCGACGCTTAATCGATTTCTTCAACCATTTAAAGTTTAGCCGTTTGATCAGTTGATTTTAACTTGAAGTGCAAATTCGCCGACAAGTCGCCGACGATCAATGGGCGATGCATCTCCGATAAATCGCCGACGATTTCCCCAATACGACCAACAGCCCCATCTCCGGCTCGTTGGAGCGTTCATGTGATATCAGCAACCAATCACGCAAAACCAAAAACTCAATTCAAGTAGCGTACCATTGTGAAATCGGAATATTTTATTGGAGAATTGCAAGTCCGCCTTTACAAACTTTTAGAAACGTGTTGGCGACGTTTTATAACATGGATGACGTGTAATAATACATCTATGACTTCGAGATTGTGATTAACGTAGATCAAGCTATTCTCTGTAGGCCTATATGGACAACATGCTAACACAGCAGCACCAAAGAAATCACCTTGTTTTGTGTCCACAACATGTAACTTGTAAAATGGACTCAACAGCAAGGACAGAGTGTTATGTTTACCGATGAGTCACGGTTCCGCCCCAACCTACGGGACGGACGTCAGACAGCATGACGACGTCGTGGCGAGCGGTGTGCCGATTGCTGTTTTCGTCGATCTTCGAGAACGGACAATGGTAGCTTAATGGTATGGTGTGGGGTCTCCTGGACAGGACACCTCTGCCCTGGTGGTCGTGGATGCCAATCTAACAGTCCGTCGATACGTTGACCAAGTTCTCAATTTTATTAGAATCCGATGTAAACTTTTCAGTTACATCTAAGACCCACCTGTTAGGGGGTCATCTTCTGTGACCTTCTCACCAATCAAATTCAGGTTCGGAAATTGTAAAAACGATTAAAGCCGTAAATAACGTCACGAGGACATAACATTTCAATGCAGAACCATGTGTATGCACGTGCTTGCCATGGACAACATATATTTATAACAAGATATCTAATTGGTTGAAGTAAACAAAACAATTTCATCAATCTGGTTTTGATGTCCCTATTAGAAACTGCATGGGAAATATTGATATTCAGCATTTTCTACTTTTGTTTCAATATTTAAATGCTACAATTTACACAAATTCTATCTTTTAGATTTGAGCCAGGATCTGGAAAAACGTCCCTTAAGGCTTTTCAGTCCAACATAGATCCAGATCAGCCTGTGCATACGCACATTCTGATCAGGATCCATGTTGTTCTCTAATAACTTCTTTGTGACCTGTAGTAACTTTAAAAAAAGCAGCATGGATGCATATTGGACTGTATTTGACAACAGGCTTATCTTGAAATTCAATTTTTAAAAATGCTATAAGGGACGTTTTTCCAGATCCCGGCTCATTTATTTTGTCACCTGTAGCAGCTTTGAATAGCAACCACCCTAAAATGATGCCGTTTGGGAAAGGGATAAACGATTTGGTTTTTTCCCAGTGTCACTGAAGATGATCCCTAACGGGTGTGTTTCAGATGTTACTGTAAATTAACAAGGATTTTAATCAGACTGACGAAGTTCCTGAACCAGTTGCGTTGACATACCTCACCAGAAATCGTGAGGTAGCTATCTACAAAGAGGATAATGCTAGAACAGACTCTGCTTTACTTAAAACAGATTTTCTGGTAGCGAATGACACCAATATCTTAACCTGGGCCTGTTCATCAAAATATTTCAAAAGACGTATTTTCGTCTTACTTGTGTCTTAGGACATGCTTAGAACAAGAACCGCTTATCACCAATTAGCCATAACCTAGGTAAAGCGATTGTTGTTTAAAGCATTTCGCGAAACATCGATAAGTCAAAAATACGTGATGAAACCCGAGGCGCGTTTTTTAGAGCAAGATTTTCAAGATGTCCAATGGGAGGCGCCATTACCCTATACTTCGTGCGGCACCCCTCGGTTTACTCTGTAGAACCGATAAGAGAAATTAGACAGAGTGGGCAGTGGTGCCATTTCAATGTTCCATACTTCATACAAATGGCGTCATAATGACGTCATTTGTATGAAGTATGGAGCATTTTGAACATCTCTGTCAGAATCTAGTTCTTTAAAACGCTTTATAAAAAACATGCTAGGAAATCTTAAAAAATCTCGCTCTAAAGAACCCGCCTCAGATCTTTGTCACATCAAGCTTCTATGGAATAACCCAGAAGACGGACATACAATAGCTGCTAGCCTATCAAGAATCGTCAACAATTAATTGGATCACTTAACCATGAATGGATGAACAACCTACAGAACAATGAAAGGCTTATAATCCCTTTATGAAGCAGTGACCCATTTTGACGCCCTACAAGATAAAGGCATTAAAAAACATTGTGGAAAATGAAGAAGTTGCTTGTGACAAGCAATTTCTTCATATTCCACAATGTTGTCTTCTGTAAAAGACCAATAATTTCATTCACTGACAAATTTCCTCTACAATTTGTTCTAATTTAGACAAAAGTTCTAAAGTTTTGCCATCTGTTAAGGATCAGCGCTGTATGTACTGTAGATGTACTGGGTATGAAAATTGTATGTTAGAAGTGGCCATACTCGATACTCGGTTGCTGATTTTCTCATCAATTTCAATCAGAAATTAAAATATGTTTACGTATGAAATATCATTTGTTATTCATTTATCAATGTTCATTTTCGTTAACATTTTTATAAACATTCTAGGCGTAGCGTAGTAAAGTCAGTTATTAAATAAAACAGGAGTGGTTACTTTTTATGACGGTTATATTTATATATTCACATATAGTCTAGGGGCCCGTCCCGCAAAATGAATTTTTATTGGACCAATCGTCCAGAAAAAATCTGTTGGTACCAGGTGATTGTTAGTTCAATGGGAATAGGGTGGATGCCATAATCAAAAGTGGTGCATTTTTTTTTTACAAGCACTTTTCTTACCCCACCCACTTGAAATTAAGGTTAAATAGTAGTCGTCAGAAATTGTTTTTATTCTACCATTTTTATCTAATTGAAAAATTATTTTTATGGAAAGAAATCACATTTGAATAGTCTTCGTGATTGTAACTTTCTTATACCAAAGATCATCTTGAATTTTTAGAAACAATTGTCCTTACCCCACCCACCAATTTAAGCTATGTCTACCCCCTTCTACTTCATGATGTCGTTAAAGAGCCAAAAACACATAGATCTGCTTAAAACTGTGAAAATGCATTTCCAAGTACCCGGAAATGTTTTTAAACTTCTAACACGACATGTCATTTGATAAAAACATGTTTAATCCATGTCCGCAAGTTGATATATTTTTTGAAAATTTGAAGTTTTCTGTCGGAAATGACTGATAGCTTATTTATTGGCAGATAATTCAGATAAGTCACAATTTTGCACCCAAATCTTCGAAAGAGACTGATAGAAGTAATGTAGAAGGAGACAATTTAGAATATGTTAATGAATTCTACTGTCCATTTTGTTCGTCCGATCGTCAGTACGTCTTTCATCGCCCAAACTTTGTGTGCTTAAAACGTAATATATATTTACCTGTAAATTAACGAATTTCGCGTTTTCAAATGACATTTAACGCAAATCCTTGAAAAAGAGTTTTGATTGTCAGATATTCTTAATAAACAACATGAGGACCATGATGGTCCTAAATCGCTCACCTGAACAAAGATAATATGAGCCCAAGTTTTATTCAAATCAATTAATATTTGTGACTGCAAAACTGAACACTCGTAAACAGCAGTTTTGTCAAGTTCAATGGAAAGCAATTAAAATTGTTGGATCATGATCAGGCTGAAAACTTAACCATATCTTGTGGTCACTTACATTTTGTCCACGTTTTGTATCGACCGATCAACATTGTGTGTCTTTTGCAATGAAAACAAAGTCAAAAATGGTCATTTTGTCAAAATTAAAGGCTTATAACTCAGGATGTCAGATTCAAGTTAACACTATAAAATATATCTCACAGTCACAGACTGAGATTTGTCTAGCTTGGTCAATATTTGTGGTTGTTAGGGTGACAACAATGTCGAAAAAGTCAATTTTGCAGAATTCAAGAGCAAATAACTCTAGACTTTCTATCCTGACTTAATAACTGAATTCCAAACTAACCCAAAATCTCGTAGTCGTTATCTTGGTGTCCAAGTTGTGTCTTGATTGTTCACTATGTGTGGTTTTTAGTGTAACTACGTATGTTACGTATGTTAAATTTGTTTATATTTGTATTGTAGGCTATAAACATGCTTATTGCTGTTTCATGCTGAATAAAATGTTATGTATATGTGTAAAAACAACGTCGGAAACATTCTACCCATCAAATATTGTCTTGATATTGTCTTGATTTGTCCATCTATCTGGTTATTTGACTGAAAATAAAGTCAAAATGGAAATTTTGTCCAATTCAACGGAAGATAACTTACAACTTCTGGTCCAATTAAGTCGAAATTTGTATTCATCTTATAAGAATGGTCACCAACATTATGTTTTAGTTTTTTGTCTCGACTGGCCAAAATTTGTGGTTGTTAGAGTAAAACTTAAATAAAAAACATCAGTTTTTATCAAATTCAAGGGCACAAAAACACAGCTTTCTGATCCTGCTGGACTGAAATTAAAATCATTCTATATCTTATGGTCACCAAGATTGTGTCCAAGTTTCATTTGGATTGGTCATTAAGCGTAGATGCTAGAGTGTAAACCAAGTCGAAAATAGTCTATAACAGCAATTTTGTAAAAGTCAAGGGCATATTTCATGACTTCTAGTCCCGATCATTCTGAAAATTATACTCGTCCTTGTATAAAAGTTTCATTTGGATTAATTAATAATTGTAAATGCTAGAGTGTAAACCAAGTCAAAATATTTGAAAACGGCAATTTTGTAAAATTCAAGGGCATATAACGCATAACTTAATGTCCCGATCATTCTGAAAATTATATTCAATCGAGATATCATAGTCCCAATCCTTATGTATAAGTTTCATTTGGATTGGTCAATTATTATACATGCTAGAGTGTAAACGGAGTCGAAAATAGTCGAAAATGGTAATTTTGTAAAATTCAAGGGCATATAATTCATGACTTTATGTCCCGATCATTCTGAAAATTGTTATCAATCGAGATATTATAGTCCCAATCCTTATGTATGAGTTTCATTTGGATTGGTCAATAATTATACACTCTAGAGTGTAAACTGAGTTGAAAATAGTTGAAAATGGCTATCTTGTAAAATTCAAGGGCATATAACTCATGGCTTTATGTCCCTATCATTCTGAAAATTGTACTCAGTCGCGATCTCATGGTCAACAATAGTATGACCAAGTTTCAAATTGATTGGTCTCTAGTTGTAGATACTAAAGTGTAAACGAAGTCGTAAATAGTCGTAAAACGGCAATTTTGTAAAATTCAAGGGCAAGTAACTCATGAATTTATGTCCCGATCATTCTGAAAATTGTACTCATCTGAGATCTTTTAGTTCCAATCGTTATGCATAAGTTTTATTTGTATTGATCAATACTTGAAGATTCTAGAGTGTAAATCAAGTCGAAAATAGTCGAAAATGGCAAATCTGTTAAATTCAAGGGCATATAACTCGCGATGTTCTATTCTGATCATTCTGAGAATTAAACGCCTCAGAGATCTTATAGTCAGCAACATAATGTCCAGGTTTCAACTTGATTGGTCAATAATTATAAATGCTAGAGTGTAAACAAATTCGAAAACAGTCAAAAACGACAATTTTGTCAAATTCAAGGGCAAATAACTCATAATTTTCTTGTCAGATCAGGCCGAAAATCACACTCATTAGAGATCTTATGTTCCTTATTATTATGTAGAAGTTTCATTTTCATTGGTCAGTATTTGTGGATGCTAGATGGTAAACAAAGTCTAAAATAGCTATTTTTGATGTTCAAGGGCAGATAACTCAAGACTTTTTGATCCGATCTGGCCAATAATCAAACTCATTGAAGAACCTATCATCATACTTGTTCTGATTTAGTTTAATGAATATTGGTTTACTTTTGCGAGAACTAGATTGTAAACATGTTTTGTCATAAAGCCTTTCTTTGAACATGCCCTTATTGGTGGTAAGAGTTGTCTGCCCCCAGAAAAAATCACACCGACATTTGTTGCAAAAGTCATCCTGGAAAGAAACCTAATTGACTTCAAAATATCCCTATGGTGTCTTAACTTTTCTATCATCAACGTTTAAAAAGATAATAAAGTTTGAAAAAACGTTTCTTAATTATTTTAGAGTGATTTTTCTATTTTGGTGAATGAACATTTATTAGGGCAATTACGGTAAATGTGTTTTAAAACCCGACTATTCTATTACTAATTATTTTTGGGCATACATAATATTTCATTTAAAACATAAAGATATTGAGGAAAAAAGTCACAGAAAAAATTTTGACGACAATTTCGATTCATGGTCAACTAAAAAACTGTTTATTTCATTTTTGGGTGGGTAGAGTTATCTGCCCCTGGATAAAATCTGCACCACTTTCAGTTCTGGCATCCACCATAAAATAAAGCCCCAATGGTTACCCTTACTCACTGTACCATCGGAATCTTTCTGGACTATTGGTCCAAAGAAAACCACTTTCTATGCCTCTTTTTGGGGTTGGCCCCTAGACTAATGGGCACGCTTTTTGTAGTATAAACGTTCCATGATTCCCCACTTTAAAGTGACATTTCACATATTTTTTTCTATATTATACTTTTAGTTTTATCTGAAAGAGCTTACTTTCTTATGACAATTCTGAAAATTTCAAGCCAAAATATTGTACCGTTTACGGGAAATATACATGTACATGTACTTGTGTTTTAAATTTATTCACACATTAGTCCGCAACAGTTTGGATTTATATGGAATTTGTAATTTGTCTCAACTTCAAAGGCGTATTTTTCACTCATAAACAACAACAACAAAAAACAACAACAAAACTGATAGCATTTATAATACGCATTATAATAACCAATCTTTGCATCAATACATACTTCTATAACATGAAATTTGAATGTTACGTCCCTTTAACTGCTTTTTACTCAATACACAGGGGTATCAAAAAGGCAACCAAATATCTTTTTAATTTAACTGCTTTATTTCACACCCGAAAGTAGTAAACCAATCAAATCACACCATTCGTACCACGTGAGTATACAATACCTAGAGCCGTATTGCACGCACGAGATAATTGCGTGGACGCACGGGATTCTCGATATTCCAAAGCGGCTAAATCGATATTGTACGATGCACCGGTTGAACCGTCCAAATATGCATTGCACTCATGTGAACCCTACAAATATCGATTGAACCGTACAAATATGGATTTTTTCCCAAATCGAGGCTGCGATACAAAATATCCATATTCGCATCGAAGAGTAATCTCCCTTAGTAGAGTTCTCGTCTGCAAAAAAGCAAAATAGTGCATTAGAGTTGAATGTTTGTTTCAACATGATATTTTGAATTCACTGTCCTAAACAAGACATAGCTTTGATATTGTGATTGAAAAAACACATTGGGAATACATTAAGGCAAAAGGAGAAAATGATTTTAAACATCACGAAAGAGATTATTTTCATTGCAAAACATTTATGAATTGTAGCGCATTTAATTTGCAGCAATGATACAAATCACACTTAACCCTTTCCCAAACAAGACCTGGATTTGATATCCATTAAAAGGCTTGACAAAAAAGTAAGTTCTAAGAGAAAAGGAGATTTGCCGTTTATCAGCAATTTCTCCTTTTCTGTCAATGTTTTCATTTTTGATTTACGCATGACATGATAGATAGTTTATATGACAAATTTCATGTACATTTCACACTATCATATGAGCCGAGCCCGGATAGCTCAGTCGGTTACGTCGGGGTCTGTCAATCCAGAGGTCTTGAGTTCGAACCCCGGCTCGGCCAGTATCCATTCTGACATTTGACAAAAAGTCATTTGTCTCTCACCAATTGGTGTGAATCATCTATGTGAGAGAGCAGCTGGAGGCTTGGTTTGGATATTGTGGTTGTACTGGTGCGAGAAATACAAATATTCATTATACATGGTGGGGACAAATGTTGATCATTAAACAAATCTTTATGAGAAATATTGTGGTTGTACTGGTGCGAGGAACCCACGGTTAGGTGCTCCAGCCGCCGCGATATGACCCTGGTAGTTGAAAACGGCGTAAAACCCCAATAAACTCAAACACTATCATATGACGGTCTATTCAATCTTTTGAGACAAACATAAATCGATAAAAATAGATTAGATGTCAGATGCCATGTATATTTCACAGTGTTAGAAATGTACATGTAGCCTACATTTTTTTTCATGACATAGGTCTATGTTGTTTTTCTTCTTTTTTTATTTCACGTTGGAATTCTATTTAAAAGTAATTAGATCTGGATAATATCTAGTACCTACGGTTTGGTTGTTGGAAAAGAAGGAGGGGACTATCCAAAAATCGCAGGCAAACGCTATTCAACCTAAATGACAGATTTAGCCTCAAGGACTTAACACTTTATCACAACCTTGTTCTCAGTATTGTTAATTTTGCCGATATTTTTTGAGAGAGTATGTCCTTTTCACGCAACAGTTTCAGCAATACGGTTCTATACTCAGTCTATATTTGAAATATTGATATACATAAAGATGTAAAGCAATATAAAATCTGAACGATTGAAATACCCGAGGCTCACACACTTTTTGATATCCTGTTGTTACTATTTTTTTAATGATCAACATTTGTCCCCACCATGTATAATGACCCCTTCTAATTTTGAAATTGCTTCCAACTGGCCTGACCGACCAATAAACTTTGTCCGATTGTTTCAATTGGCACAACATTCTATAAACAGACAAGTTTCACAACCATTGTGTTAATCAAAATGACTTAATTGCTTGGCTAAATGCTTTATTGTTCCTTCTAATATTGAAATTGCTTCCAACTGACTTGACCGTCCAATGAACTTTGGTTTTTTTTAAAAATTAATGAAAACACAACAGTTCATGAAACGGCTAGCTTTTGCGCCAATTGGGTTTATCAAATTCACACCTTCACTATTATTAGTCTATTAATTTGTGATTGCCTCTATCAAATGAAACTGTGCTACCTACGGACCTGACCGATGAATGAACTTTACCTTAGCAGTTTCATTAACACAACAGTTCGTAGAAAGACCAATTTCGTGACAATTGTTTTAACCCTTTCCCAAACAAGGCCTGGTTTTGACGTCCCAGGAAGAAATGGTTTTGAGAAAACATTGAGACAAAAGAAGAAACTGCTGATAACCAGCAGTTTCTCCTTTTGCCTCAATATTTTCTTGGTTATTTTTTACGAAAATCTAATCTCGATTAGCATTTACTTTGTCGTCTGCAGCAACTTTTGAAATGGAGCAACCACAAATTTTGTCGTTTGGGAAAGGGTTAATTAAAATGTCCAGCCCCATTTTGATTTTGCTTAGTAGGGAACGATTTTAACCAGTTAAACGTGAAGTTATTTCGGACAAACAATAGCATTTCATATGTGTTGCTAAAAAAATCTCGATTCAAGCCGTAGTCACGAGCTTTTATAACATCAGCGACTATTTATCAATTTACAAATATCTATTTTTATCACAAAATTTATTGCCTTTTGTGATTGCTCAAGTATTGACACTGCTACAGACAGCAACACTGGTTTGAATTAAAGTGGAATATCTGTACAAGATAACTGTGTAGAAAATATTGATGCGAAAGAACAGAAATGTTGAATTATAATATTTACTTCTTTTTTCCCAAATTTTTAAGGTGGACGTGAAAATCGGATAATGGTGAAAAACTGCGGTCATAACTATAACATATATAGTCCATGGACAAGTTATGGAAACTCTCTCACTTGTGAATATTTTAAAGATCTATACTTTCGTGGATCTTGTTGTTTGATTTTATCAAAGGACTGAAAGTCGCGAGAGCAGATTTTTTCTTAATATTAGTGAACCGATTCACAGGGATGACACACTTTTGTAGAATGAAATGCTTTACCGCTGAGTAATTTGGTAAGTCTGTAATAAGTAGTTGAGAATGTTAATATGGCGCTCGAATAGGGTCTAAAGTCAATATCGCTAGACCTATAATTAAAATAGGGGTAGACCGTTAAAAATAACGGTCTAACGATATATTACCGGTAGACCGATTATTATTTTTGACCCTTCTGCTCGAAATCTCATTAGCCAATCAAATGGCTCGTTACATCCTCAACACACCGGGAATATAACGACCGTATAGTACGAGCTCTGTGATTGGCTATCGAAAAAATAGGGGTCTACCGATAAAAAAAGCGGTCCACCGGTAATTTTATCGCTAGACCGTTATTTGAAATAGTGGTCTACCCTTATTTTATGGGTAGACCGATATTTTTATCGGTAGACTGCTAAAAATATAAGGGTAGACCGCTATTTTTAGCGGTCTACCCCTATTTTACTTATATAGGTCTAGCGCTATACTGACTTTAGACCCTTTTCGCGCGCCATATGTTAAAGCATCTGCCCCTCCGCACTTCCAAACAACTGGTTACAACTGGTCGTGAAAATACTTAAATTGCCACCATATAGTTTATATGTTCATAGCTTTACCCCGCTTTAAAGGTCCTCTCCTTCGAATTTTCTACGAAAGATCAACTTCAAAACCATTTGTTGGTTATTTGCTAGGCCATTTATAACATTTTTGAAAAAATACACCCTTCAATCTTAATGGTAGTCCAATTCAATGAAATTCTCCTTTATAATGCAGGAGGGATTTTTGCATAAATTACCGCTATCTATAGCAAAAAAGTATTTCGCTATCACCGGACACACTTCCACGTGTATTCTCACGTGACCAGTATTGATGTATCGATCACAGTTTTGGTAATATGGTTCGATTGTCTCAACAAAATATATGCCATACTTAATGTGGAATGCTTTTGTCAGTCACTCTGTATTTGATGTCTTGACCATGCTTTGGCCTTTTTCAGCATTCAGGCTGGTGTATCTGTGTACATCGATAAATTAAATCAGCCTGTAAATGTACATGAAGGTTTGACAGAAGGAAAGGCACTTCGGCTGCATGTTCCTAAAGTATTTCGTCGGTGTAAATGCAAAACTTGTATATCGATCTTTGCGATTTTCAAAGTACAAATATGTATGCTCAATTCAGACAATTCTCGCGGGTTTTGAGATATTTGTACTGATCAGTATTAATGACACATTATTTGTGAACAATATGTCCAAATTTCAAATGACATTTCAGTTTGGGAAAAGTTATTACACTCTTTTCCTCTCCTTTAAAATTTTCCAAAACGAGATACCAAGTTTTGCATTTATAACGACGATTTGGAGGTACGAATCGGCTATTTGTTTATCACAGCTGATCCATCAACTAAGACAGCATTGACTTTTGGTTTTGTATCTGCAGCTGCAAGTTTGGTTCCTAGAACTGAGGAAAGCTGGAACTTAGTACTGCTGTGAGGTATTTAGTTCAAACAATGTACAAACGGAAAAGATAGATTTTCATAATGAGATAATTCTTTGAGGTAGCTTCCTCGTGATTTGCAAGCTATAAACAAATTCGAGAATGATATTTTATTTTAAAAGTCTTAAAACACTTTTGACCACAGATAGCTAATTCTGGTTTACATTATTCAAAAGAAGCCAAGTAGTGACTATTATCTTCAGGTAAAGAGTAAGCAAATCAGAATGTTCTTCTTAAAAAGATTCCCCATATAATTTATGACTGTGTGCACCTTTCCAAAATTGCTGAAGAGTTGCTCAGTTTGATTATCTCCCAAAAGGATCTGTAAGAGGAGTTGCGCACCCAAGATATTGCTGACGGACAAAAGAACATACAGATGGAGGAATAGGCAGACGGACGGATGACATTATTCTACCTTCGGGTGTATTTAGATAAAATTATTGAGTCTTATCTTGAGGCGCCAGGGCTAAATAGAAATACTTGTGTCATCATTTGCATTGATTGCATTGTCGTAATATTTATAGATACCTTTAACTATTTCCCAAACAACAGAATCGTATGGGGCTCCCATTCGGAAGCTCTTTCAGCCGACAAAGCGAATTTTTATGAATACTGGAATGCGTTTGGGTATCATATAACCAACATTTTCTTCTTTTGCCTCAATGTTTTCCGAGGCTCTTTCTACTAGGGACGTCAAACCCAGGTCTCGTTTGGGAAAGGATTAATGTACTTGTACAGATAGCTTGATATCTGGACTGGTCTTGTTCTGGAAATATTAGAAACATGTACAAATATAATTCTGCAGTTTCACTTAACCCTTTCCCAAATGGCAAACATTTAGGCTGATCCTCTTCAAAAACTGCCACAAATGACAAAATGGGTGTTATCAAAAATATAATTTGTGTAAAATGTGGCATAGAAAATATTGAGACAAAAGGAGAAACTGCTGGTTATCAGCAGTTTCTTCTTTTGTTTCAATGTTTTCCCAAGCCATTTCTTCTAGGGACGTCAAAACCAGGTCTTGTTTGGGAAAGGGTTAAGAGTTATACACCTATCAGCCTCTACACTAGCACTACATTGTAATTGAGTACCAATAGACTTTAGAACATCCATTTAAAAAGGAAGACTGCAAAACATAACAACGAAATTGCATTCGCCGTTCTATCTGACCACTGCCATTGAATTATTTTAGCAAAGCTAGGTTAACTAGGGCAACAATTCAACGATATAACAAAAGTTTTGGGCGAGATACAACTTCTGCGGCCATTCCTGAACATATTGCCATTTCAAGTGCAGTTATCTAGCTTAATACTTACAACAGACGTTTTGAAGTAGGGTAAGCATAGTATGTTATGAGTATTGGACTCACAAGATAGCATTTGGGATACTTAACGATCTTCTAAATTAGATGGAATTTTGTTACACCGACAACGGAACCTGTGGTAGATTTCGCAGCATTACTCAGAACAGTGGTAAATTAAAGATAGATCACGGTAGAACCCGGATTATTTCTTAGATACACAGAACAAGTGTACACAGTCCCTTACACAATGTAGAGGACACAATCACAAATTAAGAAATGCTTTTGACTGAGACATTGTGGCAAATACCGTTGAAAAAAGACTGAAAACGTCAGAAATATTTAGTGATAAACCGTTTTTAGCTTTGGAAAGTACATTTTACTATCCCATTATTGTCAAAACATTCACAAAATGTCATCTTTTCAATAAAATAATGTCTCTGATGCAGTTTTCAGTAAATTTAGCACAAGTAGAATTAATAATACAGCATGTATAGCAATTAAAAAATATCATAATGACTATTATAATATGAAATTGCACCCATTTGACCTTTGACCTTACTGTGACCTTAATTCGACGTTTCAGACTGGGCATCAACCCTGGGAGGTTTTGTCATACCCGAAAGAATATTACTAGCATGGATGCCGAGCATTAACAAAGAATACCATCAAAACCATTTTCTTGAGCCCAAGCGAATTATAGTCCGTAGACTATGATATGTTCTGCAAAGAGTACAAAAGAGTACAACAGAGGGGGAAAAAGATTTTTTGTTGGGGGTTTCAACCTACGACCTCCATAGCAATTGCAACGCACTTAACTTTTAGACCACGCAGTCGAACAATCGAATCTGTTAATTCTACATTATAAAAACAATAATTAGGCCTACAACCAAAACCCACGGATCTTTGGCGATGTTTTCCGAAAGCGAACGGATTTCCACGAGGATGAATGTATTCAAAGAGTAATTAATTCGTTGCATAAAGGTCAAATCATGTCAATCTGTAGTAATAATACAGGTTTTAAATACTGTCTGAAAGTGCCAATATTGCAGGAAATGGCTTCTTAGAATTCAAAATTTTCTGAGGCCTGCCCCATACCCCCTAGCAACGTTATGCTAGAGCGGGTTCAATTAACATTTGCAAAAACATTTGGCCCCAAAATATTATAAATCTGTTCACGCCTATTCTACATGCATATTCAATAAACCTTTCACATCCAACCCCACCAAACGTTGCCAACTTTTGACGCACCTAAGTGCTTGCGAAGCGTTTGAAAGGGCGGATTAAAAGATAAAAAATGCCAATAGCCAGCTTTTCTCCATTTTCCTCAATATTTTCAACATATTGATGTATTGAAAGAATTTCATTCTGACAACTTTAATTGGGACAGGTCTTTATTTCGTTGTTTTGGAAAGGGTTAAAAAAGGACACCACGGGGAGTATAAGTATTTTCAATGATAACAACCTAACCTTCCATCGGATTATGGGAGATTTCTTTTCTCGTAGATCTCTGAATGGTTTAAAAATGATAGAAGTTGCAGAGATATTACAAGATTCCATTATTAAGTTACAATAAAAAAGCATTTTCATTTAGATCTAATAACTAATAATTATATTGATGAAAATATTAAAATCGTTGCTTGTCAAACAGGCAGATGGAAGTTAACATACCGTCTCACAAGAACGACAACTCATGTACCACCGGAATTACGAAATTTCAGACGTTTACATTACTGGTGTACTCTAAAAACCCCAAATTATCCCTATCAGTACTTAGTGTAAATGTGTCTGATTAATGCAAATAAATTGAACTAATAATGAGATTCCTTGGAAAAAATGCTATTGAAACCTTCTTCCTCAAAATGAACGTGGGGGACAGACATACGTATAAAAATGAAAGCAGCATTTCCTTGGTAACGTATTAAACATATGAAAATACTTTACAGTAATGATATACATGTAGTTACCATCTAATTTTCTACATGACGCCCATGCTTACTGACGCTTTCACAAACAAGACCTGGTTTCGACGTCCTAAAAGGAAGACTTGGAAAGACATTGAGGCAAAAGAATAAAATGCTGGGTACCAACATTGTTCCTTTCTGCTCAAATATTGTAGATCTACACAAATTCCATATTTAATATTTCGTTGTCTGCAGCATCTTACGATTTTGGACAAGTCTCGCCATCTAGAAAGGTAAGTCATTCTAATGAAGGTAATTTGGTGTCATCTGGAGGGCAACTACAAATAATCCAACTCATTGCTCATTTCAAGGGGATGAAATATTCTCCAAAAGATCAATTTGTTCCTTTTTACCACAAACATCTTTACATCGTGAAAATATCTACTATGTCATTAACACATTACCACACAAAGACGCATTTGGACGCCCTACAAAATGATGGCTTTGGAAAAATATTGTGGAAAATGAAGACATTGCTTGTGACAAGCAATATCTTCATTTCCCACAATGTTTTCTACCCAAAAACACCAAAAAAGTTAAAATTTCATTCACTTGAAATTGTCGTCTGCAACATCTTTCAATTTGGACCAACCCAAAAATTTGTCGTTTGGTAATGTAGTACAGTTTGTCAACACGTTTGTTAAACTGATTGATAAAACAATAGATTGACAAAATTTAATACAGTTATTTCTACATTAGGCAGATTATAATTATACAAATGTCAAGTGCAGCAGAACAATTCAAAATCATCACAAATAAAAAAAGATAAAAAGCATAAAAATATGGAAATATGAAAAGTGGTTAAATAGTTAATAATTCATCGTTTAGTTTATAGTACCGGTATAACAATCAAAGAAAACAGACTTCGCAAAACAGTATATTTATTTAGACAATCTTGGCTTATAAGCAATTTTTAACTTGCTCATCCCGAACTTCAAGCATTTCTATCTATGCTTAAGCAAATTTAGTTTAGCGTGAACGTGCATTCTATACTTTAAACTAATCATTCGGTCGATTGTTTCCATCAGTTATACCGTATAAGTTAGCCGTCAGTAAAATTCTTTTATCAGTATTTTAGAACTCTGTCTTCAGATCAAGGACAGTCTCATAAGGACTTAGAAAAAATATCGGTCCTAAACAGGCTGTGCTGATCTTGACCCACGTTAGTCTCAACCACAAAATGCAGATTCCGACTTAAATAAAATGTACATTGTGGAATTTAAGAATACCGTATTTATAAACAAGCGTGTTTTAAATGCTTGATATATCTAGATAAAATTTAATGGTAAAGTGTATTAACCCTTTCCCAAACAAGACCTGGTTTTGACGTCCATATTTGAAAAGGCTTAGGAAAACATTGAATCAAAAGAAGAAAACCAGCAGTTTCTCCTTTTGTCTCAATATTGTCTATGCCATATTTTATACAAATTCTATCCTTAACAACTTCAATTTTGTCATTTGTGGCAGTTTTTAAGTGGATCACCCTAAAACTTTGCCATTTGGAAAAGGGTTAAGTATTTCAACTGAAGAAACTGAAATTCTACATCTATTTTAGACATACTGATAAAATAGGATACAATAACGTGGAGTCGTGGACACGTGTAGATATTGAAATGGTTGATAATAGGGAAGAAAACCTAGATCAAGTAAACCATGACATAATTTCGGACGAATATTAGTGCTTCGTTGATGTAATTCTAAAGCCGCGTAGTTAAAGTTTTATTCAAAATCTAGTTACGCACATTAAAACCAAGAATATTTTTGGCACAAAATTCATTTCAGAGGGCAAATAATGTTCTCTAAAAATCGCATCACATTCAAGACGTTTATTGTAATGCAACCAAACAAATATTCGCAAAAAAACTTGCTTTTATTTTTGATATGATTCATCGAAAAATGACATTGTCATCTTCATCGTCAAAATGAAGGTGGGAACACAATTATAAAGTTGAACTATGGAAACGGGTGAAAATAATTTTTCATAATGAAAGGAGTCACCATCTTATTATCTAATTGACGTCCACGCTTGTTATAATGAAGGTAATTTGGTGTCATCAAAAGGCCAACTACAAATTAGCAAAACCATTGATCACTCGACAGAAATGAAATATTCTCCTAAAGATACATTTATTGCTCGACGCCTGCAGTGTCGAGCAATTATGGCATACGAATTCAAGTTAGCTACTGGAGAGTCAGTTTGTAAATGTAGAAGGGGTAACGAATAGTTTCGTGTGCACACGTGGTAATGAACAGTTTCATGTATATAATAAAAATGTCTCAGATTTATGTAGGCCTTAAATGTATATGCATTTCAAACGTTGTTGTTGGATAGAATAGATGTGCAGTCAAAATTCAACATAATATATTACACGAAGAAAGGTAAAATATACAAACTCATTATCTAAAACCAGATCAGTAATGACGTATATTTATTCAATGAGCGTCTGCTAAAGCATTTATCGTTTTCAAAACGTTGGTATAGTATAATTTATTCGTAGGAATCGTTGTCGTCTTTATACTTGTCAGTAAAATACACCAAAGTATGGCTAATACCTTATTACACATACGATTTGGGTTGATCAACTTGCACGCTATCAAGAGGTTGTTTCAAACTGATCGGGCTGGTGAATTGCTCGAGGAACAGTTGGGTTTTCAAACTTTTCAACTTTATTGATTGCTAGATCTAGTACTTTCTTCACTTCGTAAAACATTTTACAATGATTTGATTTTCAACCAGATCAAAAGCCTACATTCTTGCAAATTAATTCGGCGTCGAGCATAATACTTGCATCACCAATTTGTCTTGTTTCTTTTGGCCAACAATTATCATTGTTAATACTGGTGGCTTTTACTTGTAAACATCTTTATTTGATCTTGGACTAACAGGCAAATATTCAAGAATCTTGAAGGACCCCATGCTAAATTTGTCAGACATGCAAACAGGTAAAAATATGAGCCGGGATCTGGAAAAACGTCCCTTATAGCATATTTTAGAATTGGGATTTAAGATCGGCCTATTGCCAAATGCAGTCCAATATGCATCCATGCTGCTCTCTATAAGCTGCAACAGGTCACGAAGAAGTAATTAGAGAACAACATGGATCCTGATCAGACTGTGCGTATGCACAGGCTGATCTGGATCTGTGTTGGGCTCAAAAGCCTTAGGGGACGTTTTTCTAGATCCTGGCTCATATATTTAAGAGATATCATGTGGAATGGTCATCATGATAGCTAGATTATTTATGCATGTCCATAGAAATTTCGAATGGTGTTCATTTAATCCTTGTAATAAGTCTGCATACATATTACTAACTTAACCTCACTTTGTATTGATGGTAACATATGTATGGGAAACTGGACCTTAATAGATAATGAAAAACATGGTACCAGTGCTAAAACTCCTTTCTGTTTAACGTAGAATACCCGTAATGTAGCCATTTTGAGATTCATAAAACATATGATTTTTGTCGAGCTGCGTCATTACGTATACGAACCTATTCGGGCGCGGTCTTAAACATTCGGCGTTGGAATACTCCACCGCGGAATGTTTTTGACGTCCATATAATTCCGACGTCGCGCGAATGTTATTAGGGATGGACTACCTTAACTCTAGATGATACACTATATAACACAGCGATGCAAACCCTTACTGTCCCTATGTTATTCCGATCATCGAAAGATCTAGAACACATTTTACACCAGATATTGTTTGGAAACGATTTAATTAACCTGTTCCCGAAATATTTTAACGTGTATACAATATCATGATCAATTGAAAAGTCCAGTTTGCGATTTGTAATAAAAATATTTACTTTGCTCTAGTAGTTACGCTGTAACGCAAAATGCTGCTTCTAAATTCTATAAATTTAATTGTGGTTCATCTCAATTGCGAAAGAATATCCAAGAGGAGTGTCACAAGGGCAAATTTGGCAAACTACCCGTATATAACAACAGCAGCAACAACAACAATAACAACAGCAAATCGTATTTCGGGAAAAATAAGGTCTGATCATGCTCGCTACTACCCTAGAGTTGATATGTATATTAAAAGCCATAAGAGAACATCATGGATCGTGATAAGCCGGTGCCTATGTTGGTCATTATCAGGGTCCCTTTTCCATATCTCTCTTAACCCAATGTCAGGTTAATTTTTCTACTTCCCTTTAAAGGCCACGACCTTATACTCCACCAAAATAAACCCGGGACACTTTAATTGTGATGTGCTAAGACAGTAGTTGAGCGTCTTGACAAAACATTGTCAAAAGTGAGGTTATTTAAAATGCAAATGTCCCGGGTAAATTTTGCTAGACTATACCACATTTAAGGACAGATCCTCCATTTATTTCCCACGGTAAGATTTTTTTTTATTTTTTCTGTACTGATATTTGAATATATGAGAAGTAAAAAAATGACTTAAAAACTATAGGTCACCAAGCGAATTAAAAAGTTATTGGATGTCAAGGGAGGCTACCCTTGTCTAAAATTGCAAAAATGAGGTGTCACTTAAATACCCTCAAAACAGGTGTTCGAAATGACTAAAATTACATAAATAAGTCTTTATTGTGTTCAATATGTTTAATTCTGTCTAAATAAGTATCAATTTTGGAAAATTTAGTGATGATTTTGAAATTTTTAATAAAACATTCTTTAAAAAGTAGCTGAAATTGCTATTTTTTCGCAACGTTTCTGATAATAAAAAATATTCCAGCGGTAAGAATTTTTTCTTTTTTGGTATAGACATAGTGCTTGGTCATACCTACAAAAACAAAAAAAGAAAGATATATCAAACCAAGCGTTTTTCTTAGTTATTAGTTAAAATTGGTTTAATTTTTGCAGCTCTGTCCGAAATTGTTTCGCTACTTTTATCCATTTTCTTCTTTATTACCAGCGTTAGATAATAAAAAGTGTCATCTTTTGTGTCCATCCGAAGCGGACTAGCTAATAAAGACACCACTTTGCTTTTGTTGCTCCGTTTCCTATCGCTAACGCCACATGTTGAACGCGTAACAGAAAGCGAAATGTACCATCCGAGTACTATTACACTTTAATTGACCAAACAGAGAAAATTGAAATAACCGAAAAGGGTCTTGTCATTTATCAACCAAACATTAACTAAATGTAAAAAATAAATTTGCTGAAAAGACCAATTACTGAAACAGCTTTATTTCGTTATTTAGGATATGCGCAGTAAGTTGCGCAGTAACAACTGGAGGATCTGTCCTTAATTCTTCACGTATTTTGTAATTGTTTGAATCCGTGTAAGTATTCATATTTAGACCATTCCTTAAGGGCCAAAATTTAGACTGGTCCGATTCAAAAGCTGCTGAAGATAAGAAAGTGTATCTACCGAGACATAAATTATAATGTATGTAAAGTGTAGTCTAGAAAATATTGAGGAAAGAGGAGAAAATGCGGGTCAGCATTTTCTTCTTTTGTGTCAATGTTTTCCCAGGCACTTTCTGAGAGGTATTTACAAAATCAGTTCTTGATTGGTAAATCGTTGAGCCCAACCTACTATTTAATTTAAGTATAATTTTAGCTGCCACACCCTCAGAGTTCCAGCTACGTTGAAGCATGTTATCTACGCATACAGTGTAACATATGTACCATTTTCATGCAAAGACGTATTCACCTGCAAATGAGCCCATATTACTTTGTCACATTTTGATAACTATGACAGGCCCGTAGGAAGCAATTTTTAATTGGACGTCCGAAAGGACGTACAATTCTTATAACCACTTTTGGACAGGCGAAATGGGTTTTCATTACCAAAAAACCCTTTCTCAGTCTCAATTGCCAGTTGACCAAAATTCAAAATAGATTTTGCGACCATACAGGAAAACTGTCGTATCCTACTTTCTATGTGTTCTCCAACAAATACTATAAGATTCATTCGCCGATTCAATTCATGCCACGTCTTAACCAACTTTACGATCTTTTTTCGATTTAATCATTTTCTTGTAGTTTTTTGACTTTCGTAATATTTATTGTGTAAAGGGTAAGATCTTTAGAAAGCGATACATGCATGCACTATGGTTATAATGTAAACAGACACCCTATATCATCAGCAGCAGCGATAGCTCAAACGGGAAAGGATTAACCTCGCAACCTTTTTTCAGTTTGAAATTTGGAACGCCGTTGGTTCAAAACCAGTTCGGATTATTTCTTCTGTAAAACGTTTGTTTTTCTTGATGTGTTTACTGAAAACACACATTTTAGAATGATTACCCAAGTTAATGCACGTATTGTGTATGATAGGTCCCTTTTCTTTGATCATTGTTGTTTAAGTCTTTGACATATTTAAAGGAACGGGGTTTCCACGAGACGTACTTTGGAACCAGGGTTTTGAAATTGGTTATCGGGGAGTGAGTTCATTTCGCAACTCGGGTTCGACTCGATGACAAATCGGGGTTCCATCTGAACAGCCTCAGATGAGACACTAGTGAAATCCACCTATTCAGAAAAATAGTTGTTCTTACGAGTTTTTTTTCTCCAGCATCTGTATCACTGATATTCCACAGTATCATGACCTATTTACATACTGATCGATGGTCATGACAACAATGATTATTACTAGTATAAGACTAAGTGACAGCGATCTGTATTTATTTCGTTTAAGCGACCCGTTTACGTGTATTGAGCTAAGAAGATGAAGCAATGGGTCTGCAACAGATGGTACCTGGATGATCGTATGAATATGTTTACAGATAGGGACATTGCTATTCTCAAATTTTCGTTGATAATGATATGAACATTTAAATTGCTTATTGTACTCCACTGCCATTTTCCCGACGGCACGTTCCCAATTTCTTCTTTTTATGCACATCTGTAGATGTAAGGATGCTGCGGTAATACTTGTATGAGGAATCCATGATTAGGTGCTCCAATTCATCTGGTATTTTGTTTCAGGAAAAGTATGTATTGAATTTGTTTTGTAACCACAACCAGGGAAAACTGCTACCGTGTTTTTTTTTCTTTTTTTTTACTCTAAACAGGAATAAAAATCAAAGTGCTTGGAGCACTATATTTAGACGCCTCTCATTGATTGAGCGGAATTGTATGTAAATGATCGGCGTTTCATTACTTTATTTCGTTGAATTTGTGTTAAGATCGATTCTAAATCACTGCGGTCGTTTTTTCGCCAACGATGGTGGAGATAGAAGTCGAACAAGAGTGCCATGGTCACAATATACGCCGCCACTTATATAACTTGAGACAAAATAAATGACATTGACAAGGGTTTATAAATATTCACACAAAAACCTGTAAAAAATTGTGTTCACAAAAAGGTTTTTATAAATATCCAGTCAAAAACCTGGAAGGAATTGCGTTCACGAGACTGAAATAGCATTAAGCCCTAGAGACTAAGATTGAAGGGGGCATAACTCAGGCAAAAATCAATGAACCATAAAATCCTTACTTCATGCACATCTACCAATTAAGGTAATAACATCCACCAAGTTTCATAAGGATCCAGTCAGAATCTTAGAAGAGGTTGTGTTGACAAGGCTGCAATTTCAATCAGCCCCAAGGCTGCAATTTCAATCAGCCCCTTCATGCAAATCTACCAATTGAGATGATTGACCAAGTGTCATTAATATCCAGCCATAAACGTAGGAGGACTTGCGTTGACAAGGCTGCAATTTCAATAAGCCCCACAGACTAAGTTTTAAAGGGGCATAACTCTAGAAAAAATCAAGTGTCATTAATATCCAGCCATAAACGTAGGAGGACTTGCGTTGACAAGGCTGCAATTTCAATAAGCCCCACAGACTAAGTTTTAAGGGGGCATAACTCTGGCAAAAATCAATGAACCATACAATTCTTCCTTCATGCACATCTACCAATTTAGGTGATAACATTGACAAAGTTTCATCAAGATCTAGCCAGAAACTTAGGAGGAGTTGTGTTGACAAGGCTGCAATTTCAATAACTCCCAGTGACTAACTTTTTAAGGGGCATGACTCAGGCAAAAATCAACGAACCATAAAATCCTTCCTTCATGCACATCTACCAATTGAGGTGATAACATTGACCAAGTTTCATTAAGATCCAGCTAGAAACTTAGGAGGAGTTGCGTTGACAAGGCTGCAATTTCTATAAGCCCAAGAGACTAAGTTTTTAAGGGGCATAACTCTGGCAAAAATCAACGAACCATAAAATCCTTCCTTCATGCACATCTACCAATTGAGGTGATAACATTGACCAAGTTTCAAGAAGATCCAGCCAGAAACTTAGGAGGAGTTGCGTTGACAAGAAAAGTGGACGGACGTACGGACGGACGGACGGACGGACGGATGGGCGGACGGACAGACGGAGAAGATGACGCCAATATACGTCCGCCTCCGGCGGCGTATAAAAAAAGATGATTAAAAAGAACAATGTCTGAGTAGAATTCGAACCCAGGGCCTTCCGGATATAACATGTGTAAAGAGTACAAGGTGAGTGCTCTGCTAAGTGAGCTATCGCGGCTTTCATTTATGTAGCGCGTTGGCTTACATTTTAAATAAATTGCTTTGTAGCGTATTTTTTAAAATCAATGAAAAGTACAACTGACGACAACACTCATAGTAAACCGAAACAAGAAGACAAAAGTGCTAATCGCATGGCCTTAATTGAATTTGGTAATCAAATTAATAGTGATTATTCATAGCGACAAATCAGTTGTCTTGAAACGGCAATCAAATCAATTTGAAGCCTGAGAAGGGTTTTCTGGTATTAAGGCCGATTTCGTATGTCCGAAACCGATCTTATAGAATTAAACACAGAAGAATGAATAAAATATCTTTCGTTCATGTACAATCCCGCTCAATCAATCAGAGACGTCCAATTACAGTGCTCTCAGCACTTTGATCTTATAAGGGGGCTAAAACGCCTGTCCGGACCAGTGTCTGAATATGGCGGGCTTAATTGCATCATGTTAACTATTGTTGTTTATGCTTAATAACAGCAAAAAGAGAATTTTGTATGAAGTGTTGAATAAAAAACGGTAATATATATTCGCTATGAACTGATCCATTCTAAAATCGATACTGTAAATGTGTTTTGGTATTTACTAATGTGTTTCGTTAATTCTATGGACCAACTCAGGGGCGATAACCAATCTAATCTGATAAATACTACTATATTTTAATTTTGTTTTAGTATCGTATGACAGAAGTACCGCTGTGGTCTAATGGATAGAGTGCTAGGCTTACCAAAGCCTGAACACATTTGTTCCATAGGTTCGGGACCCACTCACGCTAGATTCTCTTTTCCCCCTTTTTTGTTTATTTTTAAATCAATAAGAATGTTTTCATGAATTCTTCAAATACGCTTTACTTTTTTATTGGCAGCCGAGCCATGAGCTATGAGATATGACCGTGTAGAGTTTGTTAGGCGACCATTGTACAAAATGTTCGACCTATTTGTTGAAAATGGTTGAAATGTATGCCGATAAGGATAATCAAATTAAAAGCATATTATTTGACATGTTAAGACATTCACGAGGAAATATACTGCATAAAATATGAATTTGTTTATTGTCATGAGTTACATTTCGCTAGCGCTCGATTTTTTCATATTTGTTTACATATCGTCGGTGTAAATGCAAAAACTAGTATGTCGGTTATAGCGATTTTCAAAGTACAAACTTGTGTGTCCAATTTAGACAATTCTTGCAGGTTTTGAGGTATTTTTACCGATCAGTATCAATGATATATTATTTATGAACAATATTTCCAAATGTGAAGTAAAATGTTTAAGTTCGGGAAAAGTTATTACACTTTATTCCCTCCCCTTTAAAATTTTCCGAAAACGAGATAAGAGGTTTTGCATTTACAACGACGATATTTTTTTCATTTGTTTTAGTTCAGCCGCTGAACATGAGCAATTCATTGAGCATTCAAAACATGATTGTTTCTGTAAACTTTAATTTTGTATTTTATCGAATGCTATGGTATGATTACTTTATACTCATGTCAGTGAATGTAAGCCCTTTAACATTTTTCTAAACAAGCTTTGGATTTTAAGCGTCATAATGGAAAAGGCTTGGACAGCATAGAGGCGAAAGAAAAAAAATGCTGGTAACCAGGAGCCCGTATTATCAACAATTTTACGACCACGATTTTGTGTAAGCTGTGTAACAAAACATCTGATTGCACGAGAAATCAGATTGGGCCAATCAGGTTTGCTGTTTCAAGTAATTACACAAAAACAAATCGTACGATCGTTGATAATACGGACCCCTGCATTTTTTCTGTTTGCCAAAATATTTCCATGGTATGTTGAACATCTTTATCAATTCAAATTAACTTAAATTTTGCTATTTGGGAAATGATTATATCAGTTTAAATCAGAATGCTTCAAAGGGTCACGCGACAAGATAAAGCGCGGAATGACGCCTTTGCAGTCGCGGTAGCGACATGGAAATTGCTTTTAGTCGAGCTTGAAAATCTTTTTTTTTTTTTCAAAATATTTGCTGCATTTACAAGTATTTGATATTGACGTTAGATAAATGTGAATTCATATCGAGGGCTCAGTGCAAAACTTGTAACTACATATTTTTCAGAAATTCATTGTTTTTGCATTTTCTGAATCTTTAGGTAGGAATACATCATGTGTTCGAATATTAGGTTTCAATTCTGTATACATAAAAATATTTTAGATTTCTAAAAACATTTTTCCTCTTTCACTTTGAGAAAGTCAATAAGTTTTTTCCCTCTCCTGTAAAATTTAAAGAAATGTAGTTACAATAGTTTTGCACCAAGCCCTCGATATTACGACCATCAAGTTCTTGTAATAACAATCTCCATTTCGGCGCCATCAGCTCCATTTCTCCGATACAGCTAAATAAGTCTCACTGTGAACTTTAGGGAACAATGACTCGATTGACCATATGGTTGACGTTATTAGCAAGCAAATAGTCAAACATGGATCCTCATCGGCTAGTGCATACATACCGTCTGATCAACACCCATGATTGGCTCTCAAAGCTTCTTCACAACATGTAGTAGATTCAAACTGACAGAATGTCGTTTAGTATTTTTTTCGTGTTTTAAAATCATTTGCCATGCCAATTTGTTTTGCTACCGGGTACATCAAGAATATAACTGATGTAAAATATATAAATATAAAATATATAGCAGACAATGTATAAAAAGCAGTGTTTATGGATGACATATACCTATTTACTTCGTCTTGCTCAAGCTATGGTTACAGAATGCACGATGTCCAAAACAAGATCAATCTCGTCTTGACACCCCTAATAAGTAAAATAAGGGATATAATAATAGTGAGAAAATATGTGGGATCTGAGAAATCCAATATATCCAGAAATGCTTTATTTTCTACTAATAGTTGTATACTATGACATACACTTTTGAAATGGATTGTTTTTGTCGTGTACATTGAAATTGAAACTGTCGGATTCTTGCCACTTGCTAAATGATTTAGTCCACAAATTTAATCAAACAAACAAACATTATTACCACTACCAATTTGATATGAACCTATCAAAGTCTCAATGTTTGTAATAGCATACTGGTACGCCAAATCGAACGCATAAATCTATGCCATATATCACGACTAAACATTGGTATCACAGAAACTTAATTTTAAAGATTTCTTTAACCCATTCTAGACACATAGTTCTTATTCGATCTGACCGAAAAATCGGTAATTAGTGCCTGTTTCCATCATTTTCAAGTAGACACCATGCAGAAACTTTTTGAATTATTGCTGGCCAAAATATGCTTGGCTACTTTGGATGCTATGCATCAAACATTTGTCTTGTATTTGTATTTGGAATTGAAATGTAACACAGTTTATGAATTACTTGCACTTTTCAAATTTCGCATCTGGGTCTTTGGTGCTTTTGAGGGGTTGGATACCCTACTTGTTGGGTATTTTTCTCTGAATTGCAGATGACACTAGCTCAGCAGAAAGGGTGATCTCTAAATGGGCTCAGAAGTCATTTAGTAAAGGATTCATAACATACTAAAATTATTTTTTTGTGTTTATATGAATGAATGTTCTTTAATTTAAGGTAGGTTGGGTCATTATTGCAAACTCGTGGATTGAGCTATAAGCCAAAATGTTATAATGGTCGCCTTTGTAAAACCATTTGCTTCTCCTGCACCATAAACAATAAAATCAGTCAACTTTGGGTTTGCATCGCCAATTTCAAACGTGCTCCTGGACCAAGTGACTTTTAAAAACACTCTTTGTGACTTTTTGGCCTTTACATGTCATACCAAGGAAAGCAGGCCATGACCAACAAATCGTCGTCAATTTTGATGCAAACTCAACTACCCAACATACTCTTTTTGCCCGATTAGTGTTTTGGGTGGTATGCCACTCTACAAAGACGTCGACCTACCAACAAGTAGTCCCTGCGTTATGTGCTTAAGCTCATCAATAAGGTTCAGCAGTGGTCTGCCGTTCTTCAGAACTCAATATCAAGCGTTGTACTCTTTTCTACATGTATGCAGAAACATCGTGTACAATATCGTCCAATTTATCGCTACTTTTCAGCAGCAACCTCGTAGCTGTAGCTTTAAACAAGCTGCGGTTGCGAGGTTTTTATAATTTGTTTTCAAGAGGTTCGACGTTATTTTGTTGTAAATGTATCAGGGGAGACATCTCTGAAAAAAGTCTTAAGATTTTAATAGTTGTCTCCCTTGAGATAGAAGTATCCAATGTTCATGACAATCCAATTATGACAAAATATTGAATTTCTTTGTATTGTTTGACAAAAGATGTATTCAAAGTTTTCTACCCTACATTTATAAGTATGCTATATTTTCAAATTCATTTACCATTTGACCAATTTTGATATGCATGCGTTGATTTTTCATTTACTGAAGGAATGAATGCATTTTTTTTCATGCAGGTATGAAAAATAAAATCTAATCGCACTATATGAATCCGCGAAGCGGTTCATGATGATCATACCTGCATGAAAAAAAATTACATTCTTTCCTGATAATTTTATAATCTGGGATTTAACAAAACACGATTTTAACCCCATTTTTTTAGGAAAAAAAAACCATAAAAATCCTTCTTATTTCCCATCTGATCTGAGTCTTTACGTTGCGTATGAATACATGTTAATTTGGGTATTTAGAAAAAATGGCCGCCATTTTGTTTGAATTTGGAAGCGAGCACAAAATCAAGCATAAAATTGGGCTTTGAATCGTCAAATGAGAACATGATAAAAGGTATATACAAAACGAAGTGAGTACAATTAAAATGTTCTAGTGTATGATCATTCCCGATGACCAGTCTAAACAAGGGAGAGTAGTACAAATTAGTAAGTAGTCTGGCTTACCTGCCCCTAATACTGCGTTATTGGGTCAGGCACACAGTAATCATGGCTGCGCCCACTGTTCTGATATTTTACCAAAGGTAAAGAACAAAGTTGTTTAATTTTGTGAGCAGAGAAGGGTCATTAGAAGAGTAGATAGGTTTCGGTATATTTTTAACTCTAGCAATAAAAGTTTTACATGACCGCAACGCTAACCCGAAATAAAACGGTTTTAATTAAATTATGTACATGGAAACTATATGAAGGCAATTTGGATCCAACTCTTTTCAGTAGTCCGATTAGCTCAGTGGTTAGAGCGTCTACCTTGAAATCCGGAGGTTCCTGGTTTGAATCCCAAGAGAGTAACATATTTTAGCCACACCCCCTTTCTTTTTACATTTTTCATACGAAATGGTTCTACAGATTGCAAAGGCGTAATAAAAACAGAATTACCAATTATGTTTTAATTGCATCTTAGTGATTTCCAGAATAGTTTGGTTTGAGAAAATGTATTAAAACAAAAAGTAGACGAAAAACATTTGCCCAGCGTGGGATTCGATCCTTGGACCTCTGGAGTCGACGTCAGACGCTCTACCACTGAGCTAATTGGAGCTCTGGTAAAAATTGCAACCAAATTGCCTTGATATAGTTTTCATGTACATAATTTAAAACCGTTTTATTTCGGGTTTGCGTTGAGGTCATGTAAATCTTTTATTGCTAGTATTAAAAATATACCGAACTCTATCTACTCTTCTAATGACCCTTCCCTGCTCACAAAATTAAAGAACTTTGCTCTTTATCTTTGTAATTAAATTACTAAAGTAACGGGTGGGTTCTAGTTTGGGGGTAGGGTAAATACCTGAACTATAATGTGGTTATAGGCTGTAATTGTCCTTGGTTGTCTCCAGTTAGCATCCACACATGTTGTCTGTTGGCCGACCTCCAGGAGACTACACAGTACACAGGTGGCACGTGCTATATGTACTGCCTCACTTTGACCTCATATGTCACAGTTCATGACCTCTCAACTTGCTGGTTCTACGCGTCACAACATTCCCCCCGACTTTCTCTAAATGGAATTAGTTCCATCCTAACAAAACTTGCATCTGGGAGGATAGCTTCTCTGTCAAAGTGATAGTTTTACCTGAGTACTGCATGTACGACTAAAAGCCAATACAATGCTAGGGCTAAAAGCCACTGTAATGCCTGATGTCTGCACAAAGCTAAAAGCCTTTAGACGCTTTACTTATCCAGCTAAAAGCTAGAAAGAACTTACCAGACATTAATGTCCTAGTCGGCTTTTAAGGTGCGTCTGCTAAGTATCAATATATTCAGAGACTAAAAGCCATTCTGATGATACATTGGTTATTTTGGACATATGAAACTCATTAGATTGACTTAATTGAACAATCCTCTATAGGCAACTATTAACTTGCAAAATACTCCAATTAAAACTTAACTTACTTTGCTTGTTTCAATGGTTTCTTTTGCTTATCTGCCATCTTACTTTGGACCTACTGAAAAAGCTGACAGACATATTGTCCTCGTCCATAGAGCCACAAGGACTTTTTGTCCTTGAGGTGCGACCGCCTTCTATGACCCGAGTCCCGAACGGTGTTAATCTTAACATGGAATGAGGCGCTACCCCCAAACCAAGTACACCGGCCGACCACACAGTCCCCCAACCCCTTCCTCGACAGATATGTCAGCTGTAACTTGACGATAGAGCTTTTCTAAACTCAGTAATTGAAAGTTAACCCCCTCATGGAATGAGGCGCTACCCCCAAACCATGTACCCTAGCTGACCCCTAAAATCTTAAACCACACTGACCCTTTAGCACTATACACTCTTAATGTTTTGGAACCAGGCATCAAGTGTTCTTACGGACATACAACACAGTATAGCCTGTAACCCCTCCAAAAACCTAACCCAATTGTATAAAGCTATACCAAAACTTTACTTTCTGAACTGTCCCTGAAATTGCTGTCCTTCGAGTATGAATGTAATAGTTTATTTGCCTTTCACGACTAAAAGCCATGGTCCTACCTCCTATGTCCTTATTGCACCTTACAGGAAACTTTTCCATGCCACTGTAAACCATGCTAATTGACCAACATTACCTGTATCTAGGGCAAATTGTATAAAGGTTGTATTATCCGATCATTTTGTCAGACTAAAAGCCATAACTGATCTTCCTGTGTCTGTCCAGCTAAAAGCTAAGACAGATCTTACCAATCATGTTTAACCCACATAACTTTATCTTTCTCATACAGACTTAGATCTACTTTACTGCAAATGTTTTCAACCTCAGAATACCACATCTGTTTAACTTTGCACTAACCAACTTTGGGTTTCATCCACTGTAAATCTGCCACTTTCCCCCCAACTCTCAACATGAAAAGACTGAAATAAGTGCGCAAATATTTCCTTAATTTCAACCAAGATGTACGGAAAATGGTCTGTAACATACCCGAGGTACCAATTTGAGAAATGTTACCAAGTAAACTTTCCAGGTTGCATTAACTTACAGTAAGCCTTGAAATCTTCAACCTTGGTTAAATCATGATTTTATTGCTTTGCTATACAACATGCATTTTTATGAGCCCTTTTTAATGTAAAAGATTATTAAGTTCTTTTGTGTTTTCAAATACTCTCAATCTGTAAACTATGAGAGATAAATAGGTAATGTTTTATTGCTTTTACCTCATGAATACTAGGGAAGCAATGCATTATTTTCTGTCAATTTTCTGTTCTGAAAGTGTAATCATCCCTTATTATTTGCAGCGGTTCAATAATTCATATATGAAAAGTTTTACATTGTTCAAAGCATTTGATATTATTCACCTTTGATGAGATTGACCTTATATACCAAAGGAAAGCCTCAGTTGTCTCTTCACTTGCCTTAAAATTTCCATTTACTTTGCTGCTTCAAACTTAAGTCTAAAAGACTGAAACCAGATATTGTTTTCTTATGTGTGCTTAGTCTAAAAGACTAAACACTGGTACTTCCTGGTGCGCATGATCCCAAGGACTGGATGTTCTCGTTTGGTCCGTCTAAAAGACAAGACAGAATCACCCTATGGCATGGAGTTTATTACCTTGTTCAATCTAAAAGACTAACAAGGGTCCGGGTCTATGCATAGCCTAAAAGACCATGCATTTCCAAAATGAGACTAGTTCAAGAGCAATGACTGCTAGAAATGCTGTTTTAAAGTTATTTAACTGACAGATAATTTTTTTAGAATGGCCAACAGACAGAGTCAAATTTGCTAGATCTAAATGTGATGTGGATGCTTATTTTGAAATGTTAAATTTTAACTTTTAATCCTAAAAAACTAATCCTTTCCCCTCCTCCCTGAATTTCAAGAGAGAATAAACATTCAAGTGATTAACTAAAATCTTTTCATGATACCAAATTTAATTCCTGTTTCAAAAACAGCACTAAGCATAATCAATCTCAACTGTCAGTCATACCTTAGTCATGCTCTTGAGAGCTTAAAAAGCTCTTGACAAACAAACTTGTCCATGCAGTTTGTATTAGAAAGGACTAAAAGCCACTAACTTCCCTGTCTTTTGGACAATTACTTTGAGGTTTCAGAATAAAATCCGTGACAACCTCATCGACTGGTTGGAAGCAATTAAAAATTGCCTCTTTGGTCCTAAACCACATTATCTACCGCATTACCCTCCCCAAACTAGATTCTTAAATCTTAAGTCACGAAATCTCTACATTTCTGCATGCCTTGCAAAATGGACTAGTACACTTTAAACCGGACCTGATACCCATAAACTCTTGGACAATTTGAGTATAAAAAAGAAATATCCAATATTTCACTAAGCAGTAAAAGGACAAGTGGGTGGGGTATGTACTCAATGACCTTGAACCGACACTCAAATTAACAAAAAAACACTGGCAGAGTTCGAGCCAATTTAATTCTGAACTCTCAAATAAATTGAACAGTTTCCTGACAGAATTAAATCCAGTTTGACCATGAAATAAAAAAAACAGAAAATACAAAAAAACAACTGACAGTTATTCTGGACCAGCAGAATTAACTGAACTGACAGAGTACTATACTCTGGACTTAACAAAAAGTACAAATGGGAACACCCAGGAAACATTTCCTTTGACTTTAAGATGAAAACCTGGCATGGTCAAAAAGAGACTCAAAACGAACAAGTCCGTTTTAAGGGGGGTGCTCACTGGGTATGTTACCACTAGCCATAGACAAACTGTCATAGTCGGGTCAAAAACCATGTCATGCCTAACAATTTCTTTCCAAATCTACCCTGAAAAGTGCCTAAGCCCAAAGGAAAATCAAATAATGAATAGCGGAATATTCTACTTGTATCTGACAGGGTTAAAGGTGGGTGGGGTGTTGTCCTTCAATGACCATGTGCTTAGAACATTTGACCTTGCATGTCCGAAAGCCTGAATTTAATTCTGAACTGACAATGCAAAATTGACAGACAAATTGGCAGAATTAAATAACTAGCAGGGCAAAATTAATTTGACCCGAAACTAACAGAGTGAAACTCTGAACTGACAAAGTAAAACCTTAATTTTACTAAGAAACTGACAAAGTAAAAAATTAATTTTACTAAGAAACTGACAAGGACACAAATGACCTTGAACTGGCAGCAAAACTGAATTAACAGAATTTACTGAAACTGACATGAAAGAAAAAACTAATTCTCCTTTCAAGGTACTGGGTTAAAACTAACAAACAATGCAAATATGGGTTCTTTTAAATTATTCTCGTCGCCAATAAAGTAACGGGTGGGTTCTAGTTTGGGGGTAGGGTAAATACCTGAACTATAATGTGGTTATAGGCTGTAATTGTCCTTGGTTGTCTCCAGTTAGCATCCACACATGTTGTCTGTTGGCCGACCTCCAGGAGACTACACAGTACACAGGTGGCACGTGCTATATGTACTGCCTCACTTTGACCTCATATGTCACAGTTCATGACCTCTCAACTTGCTGGTTCTACGCGTCACAACATTACTCCACTGGATGCGGCCATGTTTAGTGAATGCCTTACGTACTAAAATACATAGTACGACAGGGAACCAGACTAAGTAGTAAGGCGATCTAGTCTGGTTCCCTGTCGTACTATGTATTTTAGTACGTCAGGCATTCACTAAACATGGTCGCCTCCAGTGGAGTAATTTAATTACAAAGATAAAGAGCAAAGTTCTTTAATTTTGTGAGCAGGGAAGGGTCATTAGAAGAGTAGATAGGTTTCGGTATATTTTTAATACTAGCAATAAAAGATTTATATGACCTCAACGCAAACCCGAAATAAAACGGTTTTAAGTTATGTACATGAAAACTATATCAAGGCATTTTGGATACACTCTCTACCAGAGGTCCGATTAGCTCAGTGGTAGAGCATCTGACTTCGACTCCAGGGGTCCAAGGATCGAATCCCACGTTGGGCAAATGTTTTTCGTCTACTTTTTGTTTTAATACATTTTCTCAAACCAAACTTTTCTGGAAATCACTAAGATGTAATTAAAAACGTAATTGGTAATTGTGTTTTTATTACGTCTTTGCAATCTGTAGAACCATTTCGTATGAAAAATCTAAAAAGAAAGGGGATGTGGCTAAAATATGTTACTCTCTTGGGATTCGAACCAGGGACCTCCGGACTTCAAGGTAGACGCTCTAACCACTGAGCTAATCGGACTACTGAATAGAGTTGGATCCAAATTGCCTTCATATAGTTTTCATGTACATAATTCAAAACCGTTTTATTTCGGGTTAGCGTTGCGGTCATGTAAAACTTTTATTGCTAGAGTTAAAAATATACCGAAACCTATCTACTCTTCTAATGACCCTTCTCTGCTCACGAAATTAAACAACTTTGTTCTTTACCTTTGGTAAAATATCAGAACAGTGGGCGCAGCCATGATTACTGTGTGCCTGACCCAATAACGCAGTATTAGAGTTTTGCGTCTTACGTGGACTTCGACAATGGACATCGGACGTGGACTTTTTATTGGGGGACGTCTCAGCCTTTTGTATATAACGGTACATGTAAAAATGTACCGGCCAAAATCGAAAGCGAATAGACTCGTGTTCATTATATCACTGTGTAAAAGCGTACAGTCGCGTGTATCGGAAGTTGCATCTAACTGTACGCAAAATATCACTAGTGCTGATAAACAAGTTGATAATTTTGCTTTTTAAAAGCATATAAGTAAAAATCGGAACAATCTTTTTTATGCGATTTTCAACGTTGTGGGGTAGACTAAATGTACTTTCATTTCAGCAGTTACGATTTCTCGATTGGTGTCTATTTTGTTTATAAAATTGGATTTTACCTGTCAAATCACTGGTTTGTGCTGTTTTCCATCGTGCTAACTCGTGCAATTTTGACTGCAATCGCGTGATCTATACACTAATATACGCTTAAACTTGTACCTGGTAATAGCTAAACCTCTCTGCTATTGTGTCCATCGGTTGTATGCACATATGCACATTGTTTCACAAAGATATTGGCTTTTGAATAAGACTGGTGTATTTCTTCCGACTGTACGCCTAGTGCACACTGTACATCATCATTAGTGCAGTTTGAGGAACATGTATCTGTACGCCTAGTGCCGTTTTGTCATTCCGTATATGTTGTAATCGATTGAAAAAGTGGAATCAATTTTCGTTTGAAAAGCTTTGAGATGACATTTGATCAACCATTCATTGCTTTATTCAAAGATAGAACATTTGCAATGCGTGTTTATTCCAAATTACTACATGTGATTACATTAAAACGATCTGGGGCCCGTTTTACTAACGAACTTACGATCATATTTTTGTGTAAACTGTGTAACAAGGCATCTGATTGCACGAAAAATCGGATTAGGCCAATCAGGTTTGTTGTTACAAGTAATTACGCAAAAAATAATCGTACGTTCGTTAGTAAAACGGGGCCCTGGTCTCAAACAAGTCGACAGCAAATATGACCACGAATTGCTAGAAAACAGTTGTCAAAACACGCGTAAAAGTGACAGACGTAGGCGAAGACGTAGTAGATTTACTGTAGATGAGTTTATGTAGTAAATATTAGCGACAAATCAGAGAAGTAGTTGGAAGTGATTTAGCACCCCGTTTAAATACTACTGCAGTTAGGCCTACTATGCGTTGGTTTATACAAAGCCATGTGTTCCATGCAATTCTCTCAACAGCACAAAAGCAACATCCCAAACCTTATGTACCACCAGTTAACCATCCTACCTAGCCGATTCGTCCTATGGCGAGACAATCATTCAAGTCAAAATGACGAAAGGATATTGATAGAGTCGGGATTCAAACCCTTGGATCAAGATCCTTCAATGATTTATTGGATCAAGCGACAGATGGTAGCTAGTCAGGGCGTATGTTAAAAAAGTGTAGATAATTTTCATTTTTTATTGCCCATTTGAGTCTGGATTTTAACGCTCTACAACAAAAGTTTGAAATCCCGATGCTATGGTATATGTACGCCATCGAAGGTATTCTTCTAAATTGGTATTATCTCGGTCTGTCCATACGGCGTAAGGTCACTCAGGGTAGTCATTCCGGTTTGTGGGTGCTAAAATAGTTCTTGACTCCTTTTCTGGTGATGCATTGCTCTCTTCGTGAATGATTTTAGCTACGGTTTGCATTGATGCCTTTGGATGACATGTTTTCTCATTTTTTAGCCAGAATTCATCCTTCTTTTCAGGACTATTGTGTGTGTTTTGGTACAGGGAGACAAGTGGCCCCCATTTCGGGTGTGTCTATTTTGGCGCGGAAAAATACACTTTACGCATGTTTGAACGAAAATTGTGAAAAAACGAATTACATGAGGTGGGTCCATTTTGTGAAAAACATTTACAAGGCAAGGATGGATCTATGACATTTTACGTGCAGTTTTGCTCATTTGGATGTTGGAAAAAGGTGTAAAAATGTGTTGTAAGGGGGATTTTACATAGAGTTATAAGGAGCCAATCTGAGTGACCTGTCACCATACGTCCTTACAAAGTTCATTTACTCACCTACATTTATGGACGGTTTTTTTAACAGAACGTTCCTAGTTACTTGACGATACGTATATTGGCAGGTTTTGCCAAATCACACTCCATCATCTCCTACATTTATTAAAGAGACGTCCTATTTCATTTTTTTCTAATATATACATGTATTTCGATGCCAAGATTGATTATTCTTAATCATTTAAATGATATCAGTTGTTGCTGATAAGCCCAAAAACTCTTTGAAAGCTGAGGTGAAAATGCCATATTATAGGCCCGTAGGAAGCAATTTTATATGGGCGGGCTGAAGCCCCAGTGTCTGAAGATAGGGGGGGGCTAATTTGGATTTTCCCTATATTTTCACCGTGAAAAGGGAAAATTCAGCACTTTTGGCCCACTCAGGGGGTTAGCCCCCCGTTCTTACGGGCCTGTTCCATTAACATATGTTCTGTGATTTTAAGATCCTGGTAAACAGCGCAATACTTACTTTGGCTTAGAATGTTCAGAATTTTCATAAAGACATATGTTCTTTCAAATAAAAAGAAGTACATTTTGTGAGAAGATATCTACGGGATGTCTCTTTAACGGCTTTTGATGGGAAAATCACAGGACTGGAAAGTCAGAGATTCCAATGAAAATAAATGACTCAAGAGACCAATGATATCTGGAAATAATTGATTTTAATCAGTAACAAGCTGGGCTGTGGTAACACTTCAACGGTCATTTAGACCTTCAAGTTTTGTCCTGCTCAAGAGAAATATCCTTGTCGATTCGTCGAGTAGCGAACTCGACTAAGATTTGGAAATTACAGAATAGATATCCTTTGCATAAGTCGTAAGTCGTAAGTGCCGGTTACATGTATCAGTATAATCATAACACTCATATTCACGAAAGCAATCTTTTTTGTTCAAATTTATATACTTAGCAAAATTTCTAACGCGTCACTTTTTAAAATTACATAACTTCTTCATTGTCAAAGATCTAGATTCAAAAATTGGCATTTGTTTATATGATGTTTCTGCACACATCCATAAAACTATTGTAAGTTTTCTCTCTTATGTGACCGCGCCATACAAATCATTTTTGAAAAGAATTTATTTTGAAAGCTGGTTGATTGTGTTATTGAAGTTTGAAATAAAAAAACAACAACAACAAAAAAAAAAAAAAAAAAAAAAAAAAAAAAAAAAACAGCAACGTGCTCGCACAGACGCACCTTTTTTAATGCAAGTCAATCTGTCAAGGTCATGGTCACAAACTCAAATGTAACGGTCTCAAATGGAAGATCTCGGTGGCATCTATTGTATATGTGTAAAATGCGTGTATCAAGATTACATCTTAGACAGCTCGTAAGATATAAACAGTTAAGTTTCTGTCTACGTAAACGACGTTGCCGTCGCCTCCAACACTGACAACCAACGACGCTAGGGATGTAACATTGCCTCCACATGCATGAAGTACGAGGTCTCATAAGCGTAAGAGTGGTCGATTTGTTTAAAGGGGGCCATGCTAGGTTTTTATGCTTCCGAACTGTTCGGGAACTCATATTTGTGCATGGAAAAACAATTTGCAATGCATAAAAACCCCAATCACGGCGAATAACCACCTTTCCTTTGCTGTAGATCAATCCTTTACAAGCGTGTTTACACATTCTATTTTTACTTCAAAATGAGACAAGGTCAAGGTCAACGAGACACACCTCCGCGTTATCAACACACCGTACAACCGGTTGTGTCGATGACTGTGACCTTATTTGTTATTTGACCTATCATGCACATGACATCAGATGCCGAATCTGTCTTCGCTGCCTTTCGACGCAGCCGGTTGTACGGTGTGTTGAATCTCTCTGAGCACAGATGACGTACCTCTGACGTGATTGATTTTTGAAGGTTGGGCATATCTAACCGTTACAAAACAAAAACAAGGACAATATAAAATTAGCCAGCACGTTATTAATTGACTTGGTTTTAATACTTAATAAAGCTCGAAGACATAAATGATCTACCCGTTCAGGTTGGTAATTTCATAAGTTATTTCTGGTTTGTAATTATTGTGCCATTTGCATTTTCGACATCCTAGCTGGCCCCCCTTTAAGGAACATAACTTTTTCAGCCAATATAAATGGTTTACAAATTATGTGTGAATATCCCATTTTAACCAAATTTCAACCTCTTAGAAATTAAAAAAAGGATATCCTTATTGAAAGTTCAATCTTTTAGAACTGACTGTCGCATTTACTTTGGAATTTCACAGGATTCTATTCAAATGGTGGTAGTCGGCAAAGTTTGAACCTATTCTGTACTAATACTCTACAAGATCTGAGTGATGCGTTGGCAGTTTTGCGAGTATATTATAAACCTCATATTCACGAAAGTAAACTTGAACAGCGTGCCACAATGGCATTTAAAGATGGAGATAAATACGTCAGTTACCGCGGTAACAACAAGAAAGCAAGAACGACAAACTATATAAGTCAACACTAACACGAAAGTATGTGATACAGCCGCACTCACAAGCTATGTGTACTATCATACACACAAACAACCACGTGCACGTAAGCAAACACGCACGCACATACACACACTTGTACGCATGCAAAAGCACATTAAGTATCGCGCAAGGAGGAATCAAGGTTTATAGTAGCCTCGCATGAAAAGCCTTTACTGTATGTAGTTGTCCGTAATTATTGTTAACCAAGGCAAATTAATCTACGTTCATTTAAGAATAGGAATGAACTTTGTCTTAAAATTAGACTGCTTACGTGACTATATTGATAAATTATCGATGTAGTTAAAACACCTCGTAACTACAACTTAAATCACGCTGTAGTTACGAGGTTTTAGAATTATACCGACGAAATTCTATTGTATATCCGAAATTACGTTACGGGTTACTTGATAAAATCGTTCCCTATTGGTGTTCCTTTATTTAAATGTAGTTGGGCTATGTCCACAAGACCAGTTACTTTTTTAAATCTCTATAGATATTCATTGTGGACAGACAAAAAATTCGACCGCTATACTCGTGCAGCATAAAGAAGTTTTGCGTATGTTTGAAGTGAGCGTAACCCTTTAAGTGATCTAATGAACTAATCAAGTGCACCCTGATGCATTGTGTATGTGTAGCCAAAGTAGTAATTGACATTTTCTGAACAGAGATTTTGCCACAACAGGTCATGTAAAATCGCCATTAGACGTACAGAATACAATTTGTCATTTAGCACTAGGCGTACAGTCGGAAAAAATACACCAGTCTCATTCAAAAGCCGATATCTTTGTGTAACATACCATACTCGTGTAAACAACTGTTGAAAATCATAGCAGATAGGTTTAGCTACTAGATGATGCAAATTTAGGTTTTCAATATTGTGTAGATTGCGAGATTTTAGCCCATATTGTGCCAGTAAGCAGGACGAAAAACAGCAAAAAACAGTGATTTGACATTTTGATACGAATTTACACACAAAATCCGTTGACATACTAGAAATCGTGACTACTTTAAGTAATGCCTATCCAATTTTCTCTTCAAATTTGAAAACCCCTTCAAGAAAGATTGTTCCGATTTTTACTTATTTGCTTTTAAAAATCCAAACCATCAGCTTGTTTACCACCACTAGTGATATTTTGCGTACAGTTAGATGCAACTTCCGATACACGCGACTGTACGCTTTTACACAGTGTATATTAGACCCACTCAATTGGGTTTTATTTGTACCGTTTAAAAAGTGAACTTTATTAAATTACAAGTTAATCAATTGAAAGTTGTAAATAAATACAGATTGCTTAAATTAACATGGGTTCATCACACAATGTATGTAACGACAGACTACTTTTCCTTTTTGTACGCCAGTCGAAAATAGGACGTATCATGATATCACCCGTGGCGTCCGGTGTCCGGCGTCTGTGTGTCCGGGCAGCGGTCACTTCTTTGTCCGGAGCATAACTCTGTCACCTTATGTCCGATTGACTTGAAACTTTGTAGTTATATTCTTTTCATCATTGCGGAGTGCAGTTCACAAGAACTCTACCTAGTCCACTTTTTTAAATTGCCCTTTGTTGCTTTTCATACTTGTATCTTGTCCGGAGTATATTTTTAAAAGTATAATAGCTAGGATAATGAACCTTCATAGGTGTATAGATCTGATCAAGGGGAAGTACAGTGTATAAGGACAATAACTGTGCCTGACAAAATTTTCAGTTATTGTTGTTTGTCATTCTTCAAGTTTGTCATGAGTACATTTCTCCAATCAATCTGAAAAATTTAAACTTTTAAGATCTGATGGTCACCAAAATTGTGACCAAGTTGTGTCTTGATTGGTCGATATTTGTGTTTGTTAGAGTGAAAATAATGTCGAAAACGGTAATTTTATTAAATTCAAGGGCCAATAACTCAGGTTTCTCTTGTCCAATCATGCTGAAAATTTTGCTCATGTAGGATGTTATAGCCACCAACATTGTGGCCAAGTTTTGTCTTGTTTGGTCAATAAATGTAGATGCTACAGTGTAAACAAAGTGGAAAACGTCAATTTTGTCAAATTCAAGGGCACATAACTCTAGACTTCCAGCCCCGATTACACAGAAATTCATTCTCATCCAAGATCTTATAGTTACAAACACTGTGGGCAAGTTTTGTCTTGATTAGTCAATAAATGTAGATGCTACAGTGTAAACAAAGTCGAAAACGGCAATTTTTGTCAAATTCAAGGGCTCATAACTCCAGACGTCCTGTTCCGATCAAAATGAAAATTGAACTCATCTAAGATCTTATAGTTACCAACATTGTGGCCAGGTTTTGTCTTGATTGGTCAATATTTGTAGATGCTAGAGTGGTAACAAAGTCAAAACTAGCCATTTTTGACATTCAGGGGCACATAACTCAGGACTTCCTAGTCCGATCTGACCCAAAATCGAACTCATCCGAGAACTGATGGTTATATTGTGACCAAGTTTGGTTAGGATTGGTCAATATTTGTGGGTGCTAGAGTGGTAACAACAAAATGTGGACAGACGGACAGACGGACGGACGGACGCCGACGGACAAAAAGCGACCACAATAGCTCACCTGAGCACGAAGTGCAAAAAACAAAAACAGAAACAACCAGATGACACTAATGAATTGCAGGTGTTTTAGGCACGGAGGGTAATCGCCATTGATCGGATCGATCTTTATCGTACTCTGTGATGTGTCTTTGGGTTGCTTTGACCAGACGAGAAAAAATACAGTCTGTGTCGAGTGACTTGAATATGTCTCTATGTACAATGTCAACGTCTTCAGCAGTAAGATACAGGCCCGTAGGAACAGGGGGCTAGGGGGCTAAGCCCCCCCCCCCCCTAAATTGGCCAAAAATGCCGAATTTTCTTAATTTTACACTGAAAATTTTTGGAAAATCCAAATTAGCCCCCCCCCCCCCCCATATTCAGGTCAAGGCCTTTAGCCCCAATCCCCCCCAAATGAAATTGCTTCCTACGGGCCTGAGATATCATGCTCCCGCCAATGGATAATGGATGAAAATCATGATAGGATAAGGTTGGTTCTATGTTGATTGTTCATGTTAATCTTTGTTGCAGATAGATCTGATTTCTAATGCAAACAAGATGTGCAAACAAATGCCCCCGAAATGGCTATTTTTCTATAATTATGACCTAAATTGATATTTGACCTTGACCTATATAAATGACCTTGTCCCTCTAACCTAATATCATTGAAAGAAGTTTACATACCAAACTTGAGCTTTGTATGTGGAATACTTTTGGAGAAAAGGCCAATGTTAACTTGTAGCGTTAAGTTGCATGTAAAGGGTGAATAAGGGTTAAACGATGACCTTGAGGAAGGTCAAATTGCATGGAGCAGATAGATATCATTGAAAGAAGTTAACATACCAAATTTGAGCTTTGTATGTGGAATACTTTTGGAGAAAAGGCCAACGTTAAGTTGTTGCATTAGTTGCCATGTTAAGTTGCATGTTAAGGGTGGATAAGGGTTAAACGATGACCTTGAGGAATGTCAAATCGCATGGAGCAGATAGATATCATTGAAAGAAGTTTAAATACCAAATTTTAGCTTTGTATGTGGAATACTTTTGGAGAAAAGGCCAACGTTAAGTTGTTGCGTTAAGTTGCTGCGTTAAGTTACATGTTAATGGTGGATAAGGGTTAAACGATGACCTTGAGGAAGGTCAAATCGCATGGAGCAGATAGATATCATTGAAAGAAGTTTACATATCAAATTTGAGCTTTGTATGTGGAATACTTTTGGAGAAAAGGCCAACGTTAAGTTGTTGCGTTAAGTTGCCGCGTTAAGTTGCATGTTAAGGGTGGATAAGGATTAAACGATGACCTTGAGGAAGGTCAAATTGCAAGGGGCAGATAGATATCATTGAATGAAGTTTACATACCAAATTTGAGCTTTGTATGTGGAATACTTTTGGAGAAAAGGCCAATGTTAAGTTGTAGCGTTAAGTTGCAGCGTTAAGTTGCATGTTAAGGGTGGATAAGGGTTAAATGGTGACCTTGAGGAAGGTCAAATTGCATGGAGCAGATAGATATCATTGAAAGAAGTTTACATATCAAATTTGAGCTTTGTATGTGGAATACTTTTGGAGAAAAGGCCAACGTTAAGTTGTTGCGTTAAGTTGCCACGTTAAGTTGCATGTTAATGGTGGATAAGGGTTAAACGATGACCTTGAGGAATGTCAAATCGCATGGAGCAGATAGATATCATTGAAAGAAGTTTACATATCAAATTTGAGCTTTGTATGTGGAATACTTTTGGAGAAAAGGCCAACGTTAAGTTGTTGCGTTAAGTTGCCGCGTTAAGTTGCATGTTAAGGGTGGATAAGGGTTAAACGATGACCTTGAGGAAGGTCAAATTGCATGGGGCAGATAGATATCATTGAATGAAGTTTACATACCAAATTTGAGCTTTGTGTGAGGAATACTTTTGGAGAAAAGGCCAATGTTAAGTTGTAGCGTTAAGTTGCAGCGTTAAGTTGCATGTTAAGGGTGGATAAGGGTTAAATGGTGACCTTGAGGAAGGTCAAATTGCATGGAGCAGATAGATATCATTGAAAGAAGTTTACATATCAAATTTGAGCTTTGTATGTGGAATACTTTTGGAGAAAAGGCCAACGTTAAGTTGTTGCGTTAAGTTGCCGCGTTAAGTTGCATGTTAAGGGTGGATAAGGGTTAAACGATGACCTTGAGGAAGGTCAAATCGCATGGGGCAGATAGATATCATTGAAAGAAGTTTACATACCAAATTTGAGCTTTGTATGTGGAATACTTTTGGAGAAAAGGCCAATGTTAAGTTGTAGCGTTACGTTGCAGCGTTAAGTTGCATGTTAAGGGTGGATAAGGGTTAAACGGTGACCTTGAGGAAGGTCAAATTGCATGAAGCAGATAGATATCATTGAAAGAAGTTAACATACCAAATTTGAGCTTTGTATGTGGAATACTTTTGAAGAAAAGGCCAATGTTAAGTTGTTGCGTTAAGTTGGCGCGTTAAGTTGCATGTTAAGGGTGGATAAGGGTTAAACGATGACCTTGAGGAAGGTCAAACTGCATGGGGCAAATAGATATCATTCAAAGAAGTTTACATACCAAATTTGAGCTTTGTATGCATAATGGTTGTCGAGAAAATGACAATGTTAAGTTTCGGACTGACAGACAGACGGACGGACAGACGGACGGACAGACGGACAGACAGACATGAGTAAAACAATATGCCCCCGATCTCTCGATACGGGGGCATAAAAATTCTGGATTTATACAGTGGGCAGGTTCTGGCAGCCAGTTCAACTGTTCAAGTGTATTCCATGCATGATTCATTCATGTTTTGTTGGTTCATTGGTTTTTGTTGTTTTTGTTTTAAATTCTCATATCTGTGCATTTTTCTATAGCTGTTACATTAAGCAAAATCTGTTTTACATACAGGGTTTCACTTTTAGACTTTAAGGAACGTAGGTGGTGTGTTTTACAGGAAAATAGTCCCGTCATTTTTTTCATGGAGTTATGAAAAAAAATCAACCACTCAGAACGCTCGGATTTCAACTAAATCAACTAATATTAAATAATTCATTTATGTTTTATTTAAATTTCCAAGTACGAGGACATGCGTGAAACGGGCATATGTAACTTAAATTGATCTATAAAATATATTCATAAAACTTGCGATGTTAAAGTTGTTTATTTTGTATTTTGTGTATTTTAGATATCCCTCATTTTTTTAAACTCTAAGTATATGTTATTAAAATATTGATGCGAACATTGCGTATTCATTCATATCACCATCTCAAGTTTCTAAACTAATCACCCAGATAATATATGAAAGAATATGTTCATTTGTAATATATATGGAACAAAAGGTCGTTAATGTGAAAGTGCTAAGCGTTCAAATTAAAGTGGCTTCTTGGAAAAACAATTTCTTCACTTTTCAATACAAACTACGTAACTGCAGCTCAAATAAGCTGCAGTTACGGGGTTTTTGTTTAAAGGCATCGATCTTAAAGTGTCCACTAATTGGCAAAATCAAACTCTTGTGTCGAAAAAAAACGCCTTTCTAATAACCAAATATCAAAGTTTCTACAATTTTCAACCATTAGAAGTGTATTTATTTCGTCTTTTAAGGTATACAAACCCTCAAAAGCACCAAAGAGCCAGAGGCGAAATTTGAAAAGTACTAATACTTCCTAAAATGTCTTACATTTCCATTCCAAATAAATACAGAAGCATTTTGTACGGTTTAGATTTTTGAATTAATGCATAATTATGGAGATATTTGACAAATTGTGCAAAATTACCTCCCTTGCATATAAATATAGAGTAAAAAATATTTGTAAATTATTTTCTTCTTGAAGCATAATCTTGAAATCCGGCACGGTGAATCTACTTATGTGAGGTGTATTTACAAGTGTGTGTAATTTGATGCATTTCGTACGGCTAGAAACTGCTGGTTTTTTCAGGGTCTGTAAACCTTAAATTGGATATTTTGGTCTTTTCCGATCTTTATCGAAGAAAAAACGCTAAACTTCCGATTTGAAGTTATGATGTTATTCCGGACAAATAATGACGTCGTGGTGGGAAAAATGGGAAGTCATTGGTCATTTCCCGGAAAACCTGGGATTTCTGACAAAGGTAAATGTCCGAATTTTCTGTCATACAGCGACTTCCCCAATCGATACCCAAAAGACGGAATCCATCCTTAGTAAATGTTAGAAAAAATGTTAAAATAGTCAAAGAATATGTCGTTAGTGAGTGAAGGAATGTGTCAAAGAACGGTTTAAGGTATCCAACCCCTCATAAGCACCAAAGAGCCAGAGGCAAATTTTGAAAAGTGCAAATAATTCCTAAATGGTGTTACATTTCCATTCCAAATACAAACGTAAGCATTTTTCACGGTTTAGAATTTTGATTTAATGAATACTTATGGAAATATTTGACAAAAATGATCAAATTTACCTCCCTTGCATATGAATATAGAGTAAAATAATATTTGTGAATTATTTTCTTCTTGAAGCATAATCTTGAAATCCGGCACGGTGAATCAACTTATGTGAAGTGTATTTACAAGTGTGTGTAATTTGATGCATTTCGTACGGCTAGAAAGGGGTGATTTTTTCAGGGTCTGTAAACCTTAAGTATGTCTGTATTACTCTGACAATTGAGAAATGGATAATAACTGAGACTTTGCTTTATGACAGAAAAGTCACACAATTTATTTTTGTCAGAAACCTCATGCTCTATATTGGGGCGGAGTCCGTGGCGATCCGTGGCGATTTTACGGAAATTGCCGATCTTTATTTACTCGAAAAATCCAAGTAACGACGTTAAAAAAGCAAACAAAACTTTTAAAACAAACCGAGTTTGGTGCATCTTTTTATTAAACACGTTAATTTAATGATTTTCATCCAATATACGGTGAAATCAACTGCAAAGCTTGGTAGCCTTTAAGTATGCCATGAAGAACTCTAATGGGTAGATCACTCGGCCACGGTTCCACATAGACAAATGTAGATATTGAAATGGTTGGTTATTTTATCAATTAAACAATGGCGTAATTTCGGACAAACAGTAGTGTTTCTTTAGTGTTAAGCCTCGTAATTACAGATTGGTTTAATATTCAGTTTCGAGATGTTATAACAACACCGACGATTTACCAATATAAACATGTAAACTCAGACTTTTTTTAGAAAAAAAAATAATTGAAAAGATACGTCATGGTAACCATAATAAGACAAATATACACACAAAAAACTTTGTGTTATTTTGATAACATCAAATTTCATTAAAAATGCCATGATCATCTTCATCGTCAAAATGAAGGTTGGAACAAAATTATAAAGTTCAACGCATCATTTTCTGTGGAAACGGATGAAAATGATTTACCATAATGAAAGGAGGCACCATCTAATTATTTAAATGATGTTCTATTTTATCACAATGAAGGTAATCTGGTGTCATCAAAAGGACAACTACAAATTAACAAAATCATTGACCATTGCACAGAGATTAAATATTCTCCCGAAGATAAACTTGTTCTTTTTCGTCAACAATTTATTATCATTGTTAATACTGGTATTAGTTGTAAACCTTTATTTGATTTTCAGCTACAAGTACATATTTACGTGTAAGTGCATAAAAAGGACACATGAGGGGTTGTCAGACATACAAACAGTTAAAAAATATATTCAAGAAACATAATAGGGAATGGTCAACCTGCATAGCTAGATCATTTCTGTCCAAGAAAATTTCGACAGGAGTTTATTTAGTCCTTCTTAATTAATATGTCATTTATATAGTAACATTTATGGGAAACTGGATCTTGATAGTTATACGCTCGTAGCTAATATTCCTTTCTGTACGACTCTACAAAATACAATGGACCTCACAACGTTGTAAACTCTAACTGTCTCCATGTTGTTCTGATCATTGAAAGATCTTGAACACCTTAAACATCAGGGATTGTCTGGGAACGATTTAATTAACTACTTCACATTACATAATTATGTACTTTTATATAATATGATCATTTGGAAAGCCCTGTTCACGATTTGTAAGCAAAATATTTACCTTGCTCTCTTTATAAAGCTAGTCACAAAAACAAACAATTAAAATATCAGTTATGCTATGACGCAAAATGTTGAACGATTCTATAGTTGACAAAGAAGACTGACTCATCTCTTTTGCGAAAGAAAATCCTAAAGACGAGTGTCACATGAGCAAATGTGGGAACTTACCTGTAGACAACAACAGCAGCAACAATAGCAACAACAACATATCGTCTTTTAGGAAAAGGAAAGTCTGAATAGGATCGCTACTACGAGGGACGGTCGGAAAGTAGTTGGACTTTTCGTGCTGCTGTCTCTCCATTTGCAACTGTATAAACACATTATATATTGGTGGAATCTACATTCATTTGCCAATAACGTGGTCAGTTTATTTTCAAAGATAGTTGTATATATACAATATTCTGTCCACTTATATGTGATAGGGGTTTTACGTATCATAGGCTATTTGTTAGAGGAACAACAAGGGTAACCAAAACAAAAGATAATTCTAGTCATTTTAATCGCGAAGAAGTTAAGTTTTTGAACTACATTATCACTGAAGATTGAATTATTGTTCATAATTCCGAACTTGGGATAAAAACTCAGTCACAGCAGTCATAGAAAGGAGCTGGTTCCCCACCTCTGAAGAGATTAAGCTTTTACATTTGGCTGGTAGTCATGTTTGTTGCTTTTGTGGATTCGCGAGGATTGATGGTTAGTCATTTCATATCAAATGGTAAAAACTGTCATTGCCAAGTACAATTCTGAAGTAATTCAGAAAAAGCAATGAATTAATGCTGAAGTAAACGCGTCCAATATTAGCAAAGAAAAATGTTTTCTACTTTACGATTAAGCACGCTCCCATACCTACAGTGGAGATTATCAACTATTACCTATGGCAAAAGTTGGTTAACTCTTCTTATAGCCCAGACCCTACCCCACATGACTTTGTGTCTAGAACTGATGAAAATGCTTGCTGGGAAGAAATTTGATACCAGGGCACCTTTGATACCGGTGGTTACACAGTACCTAATACAGTGGGTCTACGTCATGGTTAATAGTGGGAATAGTAAAGCTCCTACGAAGATGGCAAAAATGCATAGACATAGATGGACAATTTGTTTAAATAGTGTAAAAAGAATTTTGTTAAAAAGTTAAATTGTTTTAGAGAACTAGTCAAAAGTCCAACTACTTTTCGACCGTCCCTCGTATTTTAGATTTCATACATGTATTAAAAAGCCGTTAGAGAACAACATGGATCATGTCAGACGGTGCCTATGTTGGTTATGATAACGGTTCCATTTCACGGTTGAGATTGCGCATCATGGGATTAATACCAACTACGGACAAAAATAATCTCGATTCTGGTGAATTATCCAGCGTCAATTTTCAAAAGGTTTGTTGCATGTAGCCCGTCTTACTGAGCTCTTTTCTCAAATAGGCCTAGGCTTGTTTGTGTAATCCTTTCTCTTTGTCAAAAAAAAGAGAGATCCCAACCGACCAGAAAACGAAATGGTTACAACTACGGCACGATAAGCCCACGCATCATGTAAGAAATTATGCAACAACTTTCTTATTTCTACGCCAACTTTTAAGCGCTTTGATGCATGTACCCCGCTTTACTGAGTTCTTTCCTCAGATGTATGACTTACCTGAAGACTCATCATACCTTTGCCAAAATTTGACCCCAACCGACAAAAAAAAACGATTTGAATTTGTTGTCGTTTTTCTGGTCGGTTGGGATCAATATTTGCAAAAAGTACAAGGTGGTTTCAAGTACGTCGTACATCAGAGGAAAATAAGGCATGGTCCATGCAATAAACCGTTTGAAAATTGACGCAGAAATCAGAAAATTGCAAAATGTCTAACCTGAAGCAACGCAATTTTGTACGTAGATTTACCAATCCCACGATGCACAATGTACACCGTGTCTTTCCATATCTATCCTCAAACATTGTTGGATTTATTAGTTTACTTCCCTTTTCGAGCACAATATTATCATATATCTCTTCATATATTTTGTAATCGTTTGAATCTATGAAGTATTCATATTGAATCATTTCTAAAACGGCGAAAGTTTAGACTGTTCCAATTCAAAATGCTGCAGAAAAGAACGTGTACGTCCCAAAACATAGGATGTGTGTAAAAAGGCGCGTTCCCATTGCCGACCAAATCAAGCGATCGAGTACTGATCGAGCTTGGTCGGCAAGAGTGATCGGGACGATCGAGCGTGGTCGGCAAAATGATCCGGAATTAATCGACAAGAAATAACGAAGTCGTGTAAATACATTTGATCGAGTTTAATCGGGTTTTATCGGGGAATTTAGGCGATCGAGTAGATCGAGTTGATTTGGTCGGCAATGGGAACGCGGCATAATATAGTCTAGAATTTATTGAGGAAGAAGAAGAAAATGCTGGTCATCGTCAGCATTTTCTTCTTTTGTGTCAATGTTTTCCCAAGCATTTCTTAAAGGACGACATTTTTGACTGCTTTAATTCCAAAGCTGAACATGCTGACAATAATTATATTAATTTTGATACTACAAGTAGAAAAATAAATCAATTTTTGTTTTGAACATGTTAAAGAAAATTGACAATTTGATAACTAAATCTATCAGGATTTCTTCTTAGAACTTTTTTTTTTCAAAACAATTTCTAAGGTACGGACATGCAAAACAGAACCTTTAAAAAAAAAAGAGTTTCCTGGGTGACTGATAAAATTTTAAAAAAATTAAAAAATGAAAAACTAGTAACAAAGGATACTATCTTATGGTCTGAATGGTACCCTTGCTCAATATTAGAAACTGTGCTTATCGTCGTTTTTCAATAAAAACCTCGTAACTGCATCTTGTTTTAAACTGCAGGAACGAGGTTTTTGTTGAAAAGCAGCGACATGATGATTTCAGACGGTTACACAACTGGGGCCCGTTTTACTTACAAACTTACGAACATTTTTAAAACAACAACAAATCTGATTGGCCGAATAATTACTGTTATTATTTCTATTTCAATCAGATGTGTTGTTACAAGGTTTTTGCAAAAAATCTATGTTAGTAAAACGCGGCCCTGGAGTACCCTTAGCGCCTAAAACCCCAATCACGGCCGCTTATCTACTAAATCACAACATTTTGTTGTGTATGAAAAAAAGTTTAGAGGATATCCGGTTGGCAGTTAGAGGAGCCGACAAATCGGCGGGTGAAAGGTGAGTCTCGTCTTTTAATCGAAATGTTCTTGTTTCTAGCTCGAAAATCAAAAATCGGAGAATGTCATACAACCCTTTATTTATTTTCACATATTTGTGAGCCCCATCCAAACCTCGATTCCCAGAGATTGAACGGAAATTCATTTTCTCCCGTTGCAAGGGTAGCCCCAATATTGACATTTCGTCAATCCTGATGAGCGTTTGTCCACTTTCTGAGGATGAATGGCCCAAAACCTGTGTGTATTATAAAATAGTTGTATGTAAATTACATCGTGCAAACAATATTTTAATAACTTACTGTCGATCTTTGAAGAAAATCAGTTCTTCCGGTCAGTTTGTGCGTTAGAGGATAGGTTGTGAGTAAGAGGATAGGTTGTGATTTAGAAGATAGAATGCATTCATCGCATTTAATACCATTTGTCATTGTTTATATGCGAATTAAGCCAAACCGAAATACTCTATGTGACATGTCTATTTTCAAGGGGTGAGTGAAATGGCATAACGTATTTTTACGCCCAGTAAATTGATACATCAGGGACACAGACCTTTAACATTGTCTGCTTGTCTGCCAATCTGCATGTGGTAATTTAAAATGAAAATTTAAGTTAAGAGGGCGTTTGTGCGTTCTCTTTTTAGAATTTCATACACCTGATATTCTTGTCTGCTAGGCCTATATCTTTTGCTTCGGAAAAGTCAAATATTTAGCCATTTTGGTAATGGATGAAGTGTTTTCAAAAGTGTTTTCAAAATGACACAATTTTGGACTGCTTTACTTATAAAAGAGTTACAGATGTGAGAAGTATATGTTTGAGGGCGTAAATATTGAGGGAAGGGCTGATAATCAACAATTTCTTCTTTCTCTCGATGTTTTCCGAAACTATTTTAGGCCTACAAGGGAGTTATAAAATATATCTTGTATGTGACAGGATTTTTGGAGAAATCTTAATGAAGGAAATCGAATTATCTTTTTCCGTTGCTTTAACATTATGTGTAAATGGGATTCTTTAACCCTTTCTCATACAAGGCATGGTATAACGTACTTATTAGAAAGGGATTGTAAAGTATTGACACAAAAGAAGAGATTACTGTTAATCAGCAATTTCTCTCGTTGTCCCAGTATTCTCTGTACTACTTCTCTTTATATAAATCATCTTGGTATTAGTATCCATTTGTCGTCTGCAGCATTTTTCAAATTGGACCAACCTAAAATGTAGCTGTTTCGGAAAGATTTTTAAAACGTTGGTGGTGTGAAGATATGCCTGTAATCAAACTTTGTAAGTTGTATTTGCAATGGTTAAAATATTTACGATAGATTTGTTGTTCCAATGCAGTTATCAGATTTCAACACCTTTCCTTATGTTCCTGGTGTGTCCAGATTAGGTGACAAACTCACTGTTTTCAAAAATCACTGTTTGAACTGGATACAAGTCGTGTCCCTAGATATATAAAGTAAGTACTGCAAAAGTGTTCCAGACTAGTAGACAAACTTAGATCTGTCATCCAAGTATTTTAGTGGCCCTTTATTTTGGAGAATTGAATGGTGTAAAGAATCCTACAGGCAAAATTGTAGATTCGACAGATTTTGTCTATATTTGTATGAACGTCAAATGGTCATGAATCTTTTTAATTAAGAGAGGTAAACTGATAATCTTTGTGTCATTGATTTTCTCATGGAATGATCTCAAAAACGATATATTACAACATTGGCATTATTTCTAAAAGGGTTATTTACCGTCGTTAGTTTCTGCTTGATATGAAGCTGCATGCTAGCGGTGAATTTCTTACTTCCAAGGTTAATAATTTGCTTTTGTTGATTTTCAGGATGTGTTGACCCAATTCCTCGCCACAAATGAGGTCAGACTAATCTGATACGGGATGTATGGAGTGGAGAAACTTTAGGCTATTTTTATCGCTTATTAAATAAGCTGCAGGAACTTTACAATATTTTGGAAGTGAGGCATGCGTGGATATTTTTTAACGATGACGTGGTTTGTACCTAGACAAACCATCGTTAGAGTTGACAAAAGTGATAAAGTACGGATTTCACAAAGTTCATCTTTAATGTATGTTACAACTTGCAAAATTTATTAATGTATCAATTCGTAGGCCTATATGATTGGTGTTTTAATATTAAACATATTGAATCAATAAAAAAGAAGATCTATGGATAAACAAGATTTACAGACCTGTATTTTTGACACGTCTTTATTGTCTCTGGTTTTTCCACTTCTTACGCATTATATTTTAAAGAGGCTACTTTAGAGCATACAAAAATGGCTGGAATATTGCACAGTATTTACTTTGAATTGTATAAAAGTTCACATGAAGACGCACAGAGTACAGACAGACAGAAAGAAACACAAGGGATAGTGAATGTTTATATCAAACATTGTTATAAATCTATTATGCATAAGAACCTTACATTCATTTAGATGAGATAATGTAATATGATATATCTATAACTGGTGTGTAAGAAGGGTTTTTCTATATCATATCACAATGAACTCGTACTCTGTCAAATAAAAATGACAACGTGATTCTTAAGTGAAATAAGGGTTTAATCTTTGGACAAGACTAGTCTAGTAATGGGAGTATTTCGGTTTGGCTTAATTCGCATATAAACAATGACAAATGGTATTAAATGCGATGAATGCATTCTGTCTTCTAAATCACAACCTATCCTCTTACTCACAACCTATCCTCTAACGCACAAACTGACCGGAAGAACTGATTTTCTTCAAAGATCGACAGTGAGTTATTAAAATATTGTTTGCGCGATGTAATGTACATACAACTATTTTATAATACACACAGGTTTTGGGCCATTCATCATCAGAAAGTGGACAAACGCTCATCAGGATTGACGAAATGTCAATATTGGGGCTACCCTTGCAACGGGAGAAAATGAATTTCCGTTCAATCTCTGGGAATCGGGGTTTGGACGGGGCTCGCAAATATGTGAAAATGAATAAAGGGTTGTATGACATTCTCCGATTTTTGATTTTCGAGCTAGAAACAAGAACATTTCGATTAAAAGACGAGACTCACCTTTCACCCGCCGATTTGTCGGCTCCTCTAACTGCCAACCGGATATCCTCTAAACTTTTTTTCATACACAACAAAATGTTGTGATTTAGTAGATAAGCGGCCGTGCCAATGTTATCCATAAGAGTAGCGTAAATGTGTCTGATGGTTTTTAAATACATGTATAATGCTTTAACATGGTAGATCTACTCCTTTTAATGGAATTCCATGAAAAAAAAGCTATTGTTATTTTCCACCTTAAAATGAAGGTGAGAAACACAACCATAAAGGTGAAAGTGCAACTTCCTTGGTAACGGATGAAAATAATTTATAATAATGATAGGGGCACCATCTTTTATCTAAATGACGTCCATGCTTATTAACCCTTTCACAAACGAGACCTGGTTATGGCGTCCTTAAAAGAAGGCTTTCGAAAACATTGAGGCAAAAGAAGAAAATGCAGATAAACAACATTTTCTCCTTTTGCTTAAATATTGTATGTACTTTCAATTACTTATATTCCATATTTAACAACACTCATTTCGTCGTCTGCAGCAATTCATGACTGGACAAATCTCGCCTGATAGAAAGGTAAGTTATTTTAATGAAGGTAATTTGGTGTCATAAAGAGGCCAACTACAAATAAACCAACCCATTGCTCATTTCACAGAGATGAAATATTCTTAAAAAAACCAAGTTGTTCCTTTTTGCCACGACAAATCATTACAGTAATTGCAGATGCAGTTACAAGGTTTTCGTTGAATAGCAACAAAACTGTACAATGTGGAATTGAAGAATTCCTTATTTATAAGTAAGCATGTTTTGAATGGTTATTATATCTGAATAAAATTTCATTGGTAAAGTGCACCAGGAAAAACAAGTGAAGGAAATAAAAATTCTTCAGATATTTTAGAAAATGAATTATAATGAAATAATAATTATATAATATCAATAACCCTAACCCTAAAAGTCCTTATATTTTATCGTTCAGATGTTATGCAAAAATGGCACAATTTACAGCACAGGGTCAACCACTAAACTTAGCGATTGTGGTTCCACGCGCTATTTTTTCACAGGAATGCATACTCTGATACGTTTCATTGAGTAAGCTAGCATGATTTTGTCTCTACGATGACGATATTCCGATTTTTTTTTCTGGTGAAATTCGCGTTTTAATATGTTGATGTCGCTCAAGTAACGAGTTTTCTCTGATGAAATTCGCGTTTTGATATGTTGATGTCGCTCATGAAACCAGTTTTCTCTGATGAAATTCACTCTTTGATATGTTGATGTCGCTCATGAAACGAGTTTTCTCTGATGAAATTCGCGTTTTGATATGTTGATATCACTCCACTCACTCATGAAACGAGTTTTCTCTGGTAAATTTCGCGTTTTGATAATGTTGATGTCGCTCTTGTAGTGAGTTTTCTCTGGTGAAATTCGCTCTTTGATATGTTGATGTCGCTAATTCACATGAGCGACATCTACATATCAAAACGCGAATTTCATCAGAGAAAACTCGGATTTCGTTTACGACAGATCTGCAAAGCTGGTAGGCCATTGGTAAGTTGTCTGTATGGGAACGTCAGGTTGACTTCGCTGGTATATTTCGCTTTTCATGATGCGTTTTCAGTCGAATTCATCAAAAGTATCATTGGACAGCCGAAACTATGAAACGACGTGTCAGGGGACGTAAATGAGCGACGTTTAGGGTCGATGATCGCTACATGCTCAAAAAATCGTTATGTTCAAGTATCTTTAAAGTTTTCAAAAATTACACAAGAGGCTAACATAAATGTATAAGGGGTAATCGTAACTCTTCAGTCTAGAATAAACATATTAAATACCCCAGGCCATTAACAGCTAACGTTGATGGTAATTCATTTGTGTTTTTTGGACGTGTAAATGAGATATTAGAATAATCTAATATTCCCATACATGACCCAAATGGATACAAGATCGTTATGAAGTAGACGGGTATCTTACGTAATCTAGAGACTAACGTTTTCGTGCTATATTGTTCTATCACTGACCAATTTTTTATTGACCACGTGATTGGTCCACATCTTGTACCTTTCACATAGCCAACTGGCGCTGAATAGACGCTCATGGACAAAGTGAGACAGAATCAGCGCCAAATAGATACATATGTTCGGATGTGAAAAGTTCAATTGTTTATTTTATTTCATCTATTGTGAAATGTTAACTATACATTCGACAAGGCATAAAATTATCTTCTGTGAAATATAGTGTTCCTAAGATATTTCTTGATTTTTTACTTGTTTGTGTTCGACAAACGATCATGGGGCCCTTTTACTAAAAGTAGACAAAGCAGAAGATAGAATGTCACTGAAATACAAACGTTATGTAAAAAATAAATATTACACATGGATTCATTTCATTATTTACAGATTGTACACAAATATCAAAGTGCTATGTACAGAAACCAAACGAAAAGAAATAAATTTTACAAATAAAAAGATAAATGCACGGGGATATGAAAATATATTAGAATCTGCTAATGAAATAGTTAGGCTACGTCTTTAACAAACATTTGTCCCTTTTTTATTAAGTATAGCTTTCAAAGAATGTAAACTGAGCGCAAAAATAAGTATACACCCTACCTAGTTCTTCCACGTTTACTGAAAAAGACAATTAATAGATTATGTACGATTTTTAAATGACACAGAAGATGGTTGATTATTGATGAAACCTTCTCTGCATATCCGTCTATATGTCCTTACTTCTGTTGCGAAGACTTTTTCATATCATCCAGCGTCATAGAAAAAGGGAATGCAATCAATTAATTAATGCAACCACTCACGTTGACACAACCCCTACATTTATGAACGGATTTGGATAAAATCTTCACCGAAAGTGCTTAAGTCATCATGTACAGTGTCAGTGTTTTTTTCCATATTATGATGCGTCAAGGCAAAATGAAACTTGATGAAAACAATTATCTGACATAACTCATTCTGATTCTACATTAAAAATTTATTGGTGGATATGAGTAAAATTTGCACATGATGTTTCTCAGTTATGTCCTGCACTTTTTCGAACAAATGTCTCGCCTAAATTGTTAAATCACTAAAACAATAATTCTAAGAATTGAGGGGCAAATGAGCAACAGTTTGAATATTTTTTCATGAAATATATTCTTTGTAATGTCACTGGGTTGAAAAAAGTAGTTCCTAAATTACGGCAAAGTGAAACCCAAAAGTGTTTTCGTCACTGGAGTGACGGTATCAAACTTTATTACACTTAGAAATTCCAGGATTTCACTGCTATGTATATAATAAAGTGTATTTACAACTCAAGCAATATGAGATGAACATCAATTTTATGCTCACTGATTAGTTTCATTGAATCACTTTGCAAGTATGTATTTATCGTACCGTGTTCACACATGTTTCGTAATGTGCTCGGAGAAAGCCGTATATTTCTCGACACATCATTTGAAATTCATCTTTAAACAAAGTTCCTTTCCACAAGTACAGGATGAAGTTCACAGCATAATTACTCAACTGTACATGGTATATGATGGCACTGATCAGTATAACGATGTTCGTCTTCTTATCACCGATGACCTCCGTAATAGTCATCGCCACGCCAACGACCAGCATAGTTATGACAAGAAAACCCGAGATCGCAAAGAGAATGTTTGTTTGAGAATCATGTGCAGGGGCAGTGCTGGCTATCCGCTTGAAACATTTCAGTTTTATTATCAACGCAATGTTACCAATGAAGGCTATTCCAAGAGGCACATAGATGAATAAAGTTACATAAATGGTTAGAACTAGAGAGCAATATTCACCATAGTCTGTAGACATAGAGTAACACCCCGTTATATTTGTTGTGTTGGTAGATAAGTCATGTCCTCGATAAGGGTTAAAATGTTGGTATCCAAAAAACATAAACCCTGTCTGAATTCCGCATATAGTCACAAGTACAGCCAGTACTATAAATGTTCTCTTCATCGAGAACCAAACTTTGGCATAAAGTGGAAACAAGGTGCTTATCAAACGCACTATGGTGAACAGAGCTATCACCAGATTTGAAGATCCTCGTCCGAAAAGAGCTATTTGCAATATAGTTTTTCTAAACAGTTTCCTGTTCAAACCGTTGTTTTGAGAAATGTTCCATCTACGTACGTTGATTGTGTCTGCCAATAAGAAAATGACATCAAACACAGCCAGGGGTACAAGGATCAAGATTGGCTTGGATCGGAAAGCCTGTCGAGAAAGCACCAATATGTTCAGAATGTTACCAACTGTACCGATGCTTACTATCGTTGGTTGTGCGATTTTATAGATAAAACTCGAGAAAGCACAATTTAAATCATCCTTTGGTAAACAATTTTCGACTTCTGAAATACTATAATAGCTCTCCATCCCTGTCTGTGGTCAAAGTAAAATCCCATAATTACGCCCCTTACTTTATATACGATAGGTGACCAGATAACAATTAAATGCACTGCATTGGAGTTGTGCTCTGGGAAAAGGAGCCATTGACAAACTCACATCAACTAGAACAAGAAGAATACATCCGTGCAATTTATTGGTCTGGTCAAATGTTTAGTTCCTACAATAGGTAATTATGAATAAGCGATAACGGGATAGTTAGTATAGTACCAGAAAGTGAGCACCGTTTAGCTGACTTAAGAACTCCTTTTTTGACATCAGAACGACCAAGGCATTCAATTTATATAAATTATAACACTGCCTGTGATAAGCTGATAAATATATTATCTTTTTTTTTTTTTATAAAATGTTGATTTATGTAAACAGGCAAAAGTGACGATTTTGTTAGATTTGGAATGTATTGATGGAAAAAGAAAGATAGAAAATGTTGAAAATCATCATAGTCTTTACACGTTCCATTATATAGCATACAAAAACACTACAACTAAAGTCATACGAGATGAACCTGATTTTATGCACCTAACCATGTGCTTCTGGTATTTCTTGGAGTGCAATAAATTTATCATCAATCTATAAAAGTTCTTCAATGTTCATCAAACAATATGTTTTGGGATAATTATTGAAAATGGTGACAGTATCAAGATCAGCTGTGTATTGCTAAACAACCTCGTATCTATGTAGCCGATTGATTGCGATGCTGGAGCCCATAACCATGCGTGCTCGGTATTTCTTGCATCATAAAACTTTTACTAAAATTGTCACGAGCAATTTGTCCATTGGTGAGAGACATAAGGTTTTTATCAAATATATTATGCAAAACGTTTTTATTCTTTTGAGCTTTTTGTAAAGCCACTGGTAGTAAAATTTTGATTTGTTAAAACCTGTTTGGTGTTAAGAAGAAGTATTAAAAATATTAAAAGGAAATGGGGCTGTTAAACCAATAAAGTAATTGGAGTGAATTGGATGGAGTTTTACGGCCCACTCAACAGCTAAAGTCATATGGAGAAGGGACCTCGGTTTAATGTCTCATCCGAAAGACTGGAGAGGCGGGTGATCGAACCAGCGACACCTGTGATTCAAGTACATCGCGTTAACACTGCACCACCTCCGCCCCTCCAATATACCAAAATCGTTCACAGATTCAAAGAGGGTTTCTCACGGATAGGAAAAATAACATTGGAGTCTGCCCACGCTCGGAATTTGGCGTGAAGTTAGTACACTAGATAAAAGTTCATATTCATGAAATGTTTCAAATCGCACATTCCAGAAAACAATTTTCTCGGAATTTTAGTTTGCACCATGAAAAAAGAGGGTATCCTGATTAAAACAGTGTGCAAGCGTTCTGGTTGTTAGTTTCATTGCGTAATTTATTCTAAAAACAATGTCCAGTAGTCCATGAGCCTGTATGAAACAAAAATACATATAATTATGAACAAAAATATCTTATATCAACTGGTGTTAGGGGCCAACCCAAAAGTTTATAGTTTTTTTTCAATAATTTAAGCAAATTCTGTTCTAAAATTTACCTTTTTCCAGTTTTTATCAAGATATGAAAATAATGCAAAAGTTGCCCACAAATATAATTATGATTATCTTGAAATATTAAGAAAAAATATAACCGGTAACCGGTAACAAGTTGCTTTTGAAATTTCCACCTGAATGGTACACATTTCCAAGAATGGATAAAGTAAAGATTTTAATTTTAGCAAATGATTTTTTTCAATTGTTTTGTTATCCTTTTGGTTATTTTAGTTTACCTGAGGAAATCAAGATTTAAGACATCTTTTCGGTCATTTCCTGTCATCTGTCCGTGTGTCTGTCTGTCCGTTGACATTTTCTCAAACATTCTTGTTCTCCCAATCTAATATGTAAATATTTTTGAAACTTGATAAAAAATAGCCTTGGATAAACGGAGTACAACGCTTTGTATTAGAATTTCTTTGTTGTTGTGGGATAAAAGGGGCACCATTTTATTAAACAAAAAAGCTATTTTTGTAAAGCTTTACACAGCCACGAGGTTTTAAATTTTGTTCCAGGTGTACCTATTTAACAAAAAGAAAGAGGAAAATTTAAATAAAAATCATCTTAAATTAGTCTAGTCAGCCATGATTCATGACAGCTAAAAGCAAGAGGTTTTTTATCGCAGATCTTTTGTATCTTGAAAAAGTGAATTAGAAAAACACTGATTTCTCTGATGGCATTTGAATAACCTGCAAAATTGAATATATTGTTATAATGGATCAGAAACAGATAATCCAGCTCCCAAGTGGTTATTTAAAGACATTGATGGCTAAACCACATGTTATCCATATGACATGATGAAAATGTGTATACATTGTGTATCAATACAGGTTAGAAAAAATATTTTGCAGAAATAATTGCACACTGTTTTATCCCAATAGGGAAACGTTTTGAAATAAACAAGACTTAATACAGTTTTAGCTGTGCAATTGAAAAGAATATAATGTTGTAACATTCTTTTACTGAGGAGGCCTTCCATATCATGCAAGTTCATTAGTGGCTCTTAGATAAAAACATTACATTGGTTAAAACTTGGAATGGCAACTTTGGGTGCTTTGCCGTACGGGTTCTAGGCGTTTGTTTTTCCGTTTCATAACTTTGGACTTGACCTTTATTGCATGTCATAGTGTGACTAATAATGGTGCATAGGCAATGTGACAAAATAGTAAAGAAAACTGGCAATTCGTACATGTATGCCTATTTTCGCTTCCACATATGTAATTTTGTTAGTATTTTTTTCAATATATATTTTTTTCATTGAGTTTGTTTGTGCATGAATGCTTCAGGTTTCTTGTGTATGCTACTGTTCATTTTACTAAATAGAAATTTTGTTTTTAGGAGCACAATCAAATTTTCACTGAATACAAGTTTTGGATCAAAATATCACCTTCGTCAATGATATGTATCAAATGACATTGTTACCGGTTTTGGATTTCTATGCTATTTAGCGCAAAGTAAGAGGAAATATGTAGCATGTTTTTGTGATCATATGGTATCTTGACAAAGACTCAAACATACTTAACTTTGTAATTCAATTTCACTCTTTTCGCAAACTTAACAGAAAAATATACATATTCTAATGTTTAGTTCAATAAAAGACATTCACAATGATTTCATCAAATACCTTTTCGGGTATGAGTGTAATGCCTTATGTGTCTCGAAGCAAATGCAATCGACAAATCTTCAAAATACTTAAAAAATAAGGTTTTTGGACACAGGAAAATGGGGGCAAATGTTTCGTGTCACAGTGGGGATAAATCAATGTGGCTTTTTTGGAATCCAGTTTTGAATATCTTAGATACTAATTCCATTTTCATAGCTTGTATATTGCCCTTTATCACCATGCAGAATTAAAAGAAAATTCATGCGTGTGCAGATTTGAGACACCCCCTTTAGGCAACCTTAAATGTTGGTTACGAATTTATTAGACTACATTAATTTTGTATCCTTCCATGGGAATACTAAATTGTTTCGTTTTTGTTCGTAATTGTTTCTTTGTTCAAGTTTTGTTTCAGAAAAAAAATGTTTAGAATAGTGTTTAATCATGTCGATATAGACAGAAAACTACTATGAAAAGTAAAATTCATGTTGACTGGTTGAATTTCTTCTTTCTAAGCAAGTTTTTTTCAAGGTTTGATATATTTAGTCTATACCAAACAAGACCTGGCCCTGGCTTCTCGAAAAAACTTAAGTATATACTCGTGAGTTCATACTCAACATGTATGCAATACCAATTAAAGTTGTTTGCTATTCAATTGAAGTTCGCGTGGATTTCGTGAGCTTTGAGCACGGTGCTCAGATTTGAGTCCGAGAACGTACTTAAGTTTGTTTGTTTTTTGTTGTTTTCATTTTTCCTAGAAACCGGGGCCTGGTTTTGACGTCCTTTAAAATAAGAAACCGCTTGTGGAAATTTTGAAACCAAAGAATGAAATTATGATAATCTATAAATGTTCACATACTTTAACATATATGGTCTATATTTTAAAATGAAAATATGGACACACTTTTAAAGATGAAAGCAAAATTGACTTTATGTAGCATTTCCTTGGTGACTAATAAAAAGAATTAAATGAGCCAGGATCTGGAAAAACGTCCCTTATGGCATTTTAGAATAACATGGTTCCAGACCAGCGAGCGTATACACGCAGTCTGACCAGGAACCATGTTGTTCTCCAATAGCTTCCTCGTGGTCTGTAGCAACCATTTGAGAGTATATGGATGTTGGCTAGACTGCATCTAGGCACGGCCTGATTTTGAAACCTTGCTGTCTTAAATGCTTTAACCCTTTCCCAAACGACAAGATTTCAAGGCAATACACTTCAAAAACTGCCACAGATGACAAAAAGGATGTTATTAAAGATAAGATTTGAGTAAAATATGGTCTAGAAAATATTGAGACAAAAGGAGAAACTGCTGGTTATCAGCAGTTTCTTCTTTTGTCTTAATGTTTTCTCAAGCATTTTTTATTAGGGACGTCAAAACCAGGTCTTGTTTGGGAAAGGGTTAAGGGACGTTTTTCCAGATCCTGGCTCATTTATAATTACAAAAAATTATACTATCTTACCCACACCCTATTACCGGCTATCACTACAGCAGTTGCTAACCTTGGGCAGTATCATCTATAAATAGCGGGCGTACTGGGTAGGTCATATTTTTTCCATCTTTGTTTTTGTGTTAAAGCCTTTCTCAGCTATATTTGTAGTGCACTTGGCTGGCCATACATTTGAGTACCTACATGATAAATATTAGCCCAAAGAATCCCTAAACAACAAAATTATTCAGCGACAAAGTCGTAACTTCACAATTTTTACGTAAAATCCAACTTTCAGTCCATATAATGAGAAAATGATAAGACGATCATTAGAATTAATATAACTATTAAAATAGTTAATCAATTTTCTTACACTGTGTAAAATTAGAAAACTGTCTGAATTGAATTAACTTCAGACTGACGGATTAAAACTAAACACTGATGCCGATTTGGCTATCACGAACAGCATATTGAAAATTTGAATGGCAAACCCGGACATAAGTTGATGGCAACACAGAACAATATGTCTTGTTGGAAAAGCGGCATCTCTTTCAACAAGAAGTTGCATGAAAGGAGCATAAATAATGAATTAACACAATTTCTTGATAGACTAGCCAATTTCTGAATTACAGACATAGAAATCGTGCAAGTTCCTTTCATCTAGATATAGTTGAAGCTGAGTAACACAAAATTAAAGGACGTACGCAACCATTAGTTGTAGATGATAGTTTGTCGGTTAAGGTATACATCCCATCATTAAAAACACCACTTTTTAGCCGTACGAAATGCATCAAATTACACACATTTGTACATACACTTCTTATAAGTTGATTCAACGTGCCGGATTTAAAGATTATGCTTCAAAAGGAAAATAATGTACAAATATTACTTTACTCTATATTCATATGCAGCGGAGGTAATTTTGAACATTTCTGTCAAATATTTCCGTAAGTATGCATTGATTCAAAATTCTAAACCGTTCAAAATGGTTATGTTTAGAATGGAAATGTAACACAGTTTAGGAATTACTGGCACTTATCAAATTCACCTCTGGCTCTTTATAGTGCTAATGATGGGTTGCAAACCTTAAAAACTACACATACTTTACAGTGAAAATTGTGGATTTTACATCATGTCGTCGCTGTTCCAGGCACAAAATATGACTGTAATATTTTAATGGGGTTAAATTTCATTTAGTCACACTTAACTTAAATAGATGGAACCCACGCAAATATATGTATATGAATCCTGCTATTTCAAAGTCGGTCAATGAATCTTCAAACATTTCGATCGAATATTTTGCGCGGTGCAAATTTGTATTTTTCATTGCGAAACGATTTGGTTTATTGGGGTTTTACGCCGTTTTCAACTGCCATGGTTATATCGCGGCACCTTGAGCGCCTTACCATGGATTCCTGTTGTTTCTCATACAAGTACTAACACAATCGACTAACCGAGCCTCCAGCTGCTCGCCCACATAGGTTAACAATATCAAACCATTGGTGGGTAACATTAGTTAGAAAGGATATTTGCCACGGCCGGGGATCGAACCCGGGTTCTCTCGAATGAGAGACAGATGCGCTATCAATGTTCAGCGTTTTGGCTTCATTGCGAAACGAAGAAGAGATATCGGTGATAACGGATTATCAAGCAAGATAAGAATCTGTTGATATCGATAAAACATCATGGTTGTCTGCATAAAGCACATGATTGCAACTAGCCTAGGTAAGTAAATACAGAAACTAGTGAAGGATCAAAGATCAGTCAGCTAGGTAAGGATCTCTATAGATAAGGCGAGAAATCTCCCAAAACGTCTCAAATTGAAAAGTCAATTTTTAAAACATTCAAATTGATAGATATCTCGAGCTGTGTTGTTAGATCTATACCTAAATCGTATGAAAATTGATTTTGTACAATCAAAACGATACGACATGTACAGATAACTCTTGGTTTCTGTACCTACCCCTTAAATCATATTTTCTTACCCTACCGGTATTCATTTAACCAGAATTAAGTTTTCTATTGTTTTATCAGCAATATTTTTTTTGTAAATGTATGGAAAATTGGTTTTGAAATCACAAACCATTTTTCGTTTTGTCCTTAGTGCGCATGCGCACCATTGAAATGAGTTTAAAGGCGAAATCTTCCCGCCAAAAAATATGGCAATTGGTATATGAACACTATTTTTGATATACATGTAAAAGTATGTTCCCCCAGTGACCCAGGAAATCCTTTTTACCAAGGAAGTCTACGATCAAGTGACAAAACATGTGTCAATGGGAAGCTGGGTCAAGGGGGGGGGGAACGATGTTTGCCAGCCAAAGGAAGGTAGGTATTCATCGGTTTTTGGCGGGAAAGTGCGTTTTTAAGGTTGTTTCAGTGGTGCGTATGCGCAATACGGACAAAACCAAAGCTGTCATATAAAGTCAACACCATTTATCCTTGTATCTGTAGAAATTAAATTGGGAATAAAACAAAAAGAAACTTCATTTTACATCTATGAATACAGGTAGTGTAAGAAAATGAAAACCATTTAGGTGGGTAAAATAATCAAGAGTTATCTGCACCCATAGAACTTATTAAATGACATAAAATCGGTATTCATTTCATTTATTTATCTAACTAACCATAAAGCTATATTTTGTTTCTCAATTTGTAAGTTTTGAAAATTGACCCATAGAGCTGAGCCTTTTAGGGAGATTTCTCGCCTTATCCATAGAGGTTCTTTACACATAGGGTTGTAAGATTATCATTTTTATATTGGACCATAACTACAAAAATGTATACGGACAAAATTGTGAATGCCCAAATTGACAGGCTGTTGCAGAAGACAAAGTGGATGCTGACAAGAATATAACTTTGTACAAGATAGCAAGCTTTTTCTAAAAGGAGCGTAAAAAGAGGCATTTTTTAAATGGTTAAAAATGTTTATTTTTTTATTCTGTGTTATGTTTCACCTTGCATGGTGAAGTAAAGCCGAGTGGTCATTGGACAAATAGACCTCTCAATAAAGGTACCCAGCCTCCAGCTGCGCTCTCACATAGATGATTCACACCCATTGGTGAGAGAAAAATGACTTTTGTCAAATGTAAGAATGGATACTGGTCGGCCTGGGGTTCGAACTCGCGACCCCTGGATTGACAGACTCCGACGTTAACTGGACTCGGCTTAAACAGATACATGTTGCAGCAAATACTCTTTATAAAGCAAACCGCACGGAATCTCGGACAAACAAAAGTGCTTTGTCCGTATGATTCTAAAACCACACAACTGTAGCTTGAATAAAGCCGTGGTTACGAGATTTTTAACAGCTAAAACCGCTTGGACCATTCTATTCATAGCGTAAGATTTAACCCTATTAACCATAAGATTCCATTTCCTATATTATCAATAGCAATGAACTCTGTGCTAAAAGTGCACTAGATTTACCGTTATAAGTATTGACAAACCGTCAGTGTAGGCCTAGTTATAAAGTCTCGCAACTATGGCCACATACGAGATTTTATAACAACACATAAGATGCACTAAATTGTTTCACCAAAATTGCGCCACGGTTAACTGGATAAAAACATTCTCCATTTATCTGATTTTAATATCAAATAAATAACAACGACATCGCTGTACTGTCCACCAAAATTAACCCGGGACAACTTAATTTTCGTGTGCAAAGTCCGTTCGTTGAGTGCCTTAACCTTAAGAAGTGGGGTCATTACATATGCAGATGTCTCGGGTTAATCTTACTGGACAATATAAATTACCATTCTGATATTTGGCTAGTATAATTACCCGGTCAAGGTCAGTAATTATCCTCCAAATAGTGTTCATAATTAAGACTCTTATTAAATTCCCCTGCAAATAATCGAGTTCATAAGCAATGAAGTACAAATCAGTGAAATATTTTGTGTGTGCTAAACAGCGTTTATACAATCGGGCCTATGACTTGATTTCATGAGATGTAACGCCGTTTTAAACCGCTATGGCCATATTGCAGTGGCTGTAGCACCTAACCGTGGATTCCTGGGAAGTTCTTGCTTCATATATAGCTTATTCTTATCTGATGCTCTTTTATCAAACAAAAGTACCAGCATTCATGTATTGTTGTAATTATTATCAGCAAATTTTAAATATTTCACACCATGATCACTTGGATAATAAAAAAGAATTGTACATAGACAAGCAAAATTGTATCATTTATGCTGTCTGTGATTGCCTATTTTAAGTACGAATCTCCTGTCGGTGATCCCCCTATGTGCTGTTCGTGATTGCATAAATTTGTAGCTCACCAAACTTTGTTTGACTATAACGACATAACGGAATAGTTGATTGTCTTCACAAGCAATTATTTGGTAGATAATATACTAGATACCCATTTTGTAATAAAATTTCTAAAATTTGCTTCAGTGTTTTTCTGCTATTTGCATGGAAAGATGAATTTTATATGCAAATATGTGAAGTTTCGACTTTGTTGGTGAATTATTCTTTTGTTTGAGGACTCTCTGTACTAAAATTTGACATGTATGTGCTCAAATGTATGGCAAGCCAAAGGCGCTACAAATTATAGCTGAGAAACGCTTTTACACAAAACAAATATGGAAAAAGTATGACCTACCCAGTTCACCCGCTATTTATAGATGATACTGCCCAAGGTTAGCAACTGCTGTAGTGATAGCCGGTAATAGGGTGTGTTACCCTTGCTTAATAGAAACTTCGGAGATGGTGATTTTATGATGTTACATTGCTGTTGTACCCTTAGCGCCTGAAACCCCGAAGTTATCCATAAAAGTACGGTAAAAATATCTAGTTTAAATGTACTGTGGTGAAAAAGTTCATTTAGTATAAGTTTTTGTTTCATCTCTGTCAAACAAGTTTTACAATGCCGTTTGAAACTCGTAACACTATCAATTTAAAAACAATACAAGTTGGGAAAATTCCATTGTACAAATGGGGTCAAATTCAAAAGTCAAATGTTGGACAGTGACTTTTTTAGAGTCTAAATTCGTGGTTTTTGAATTGAATATGCGGTCTGTGTACCATTTCCTTGTAGAATAGAAGTTTCTTTGTTGACTGCGAGGGAGGAAACTCCCGTAAAAGGGATTTCCGATAGATTATATCGACTTATGTACCCATGTTTATCATATTACTGCACTGTCTATAACTCGCTCAATAAAGACCAGTAGCGAGTTATACCCCTCGTACAAAATAATTAATCGTGGACAGACAATAAGACACTACAAGTACATTATATTCAAGGTTTGTCAAACAATGACCGAGATCTGGCGCAACGCGGTGACGTGATGAACAAAGTAAATTCCAGTTATGCTGCTTTCAAAGGTGTCAATGACCAAAAGCTCATGCACATGTACATTTTTTGACAACAAGTACTCTTGTAGGTGCTTACTAAGTTCAAAATGTAGGAAACTGTTAGAGAATGTTGGCTAGGAAGACGGTTTCAACATTGGCATTTTTTGCGAAAATGATAAGGGTGTTGGTGTGTTCAAATCAAGTAGGATGGTACCAATTTATTATCAACTTTCTGTATTATGTCTTTGATTTTCATACATTAATTTAGGGAAAAAACGCACGCTTTAACTGCAGCAAGTGTACTCGTCGCATTTGAGATGCATTTACTTTAAAGATAAGATCTTTTATTAAGCATTATGACTAACATATTGTGTTACTCGTCGATTAAAGAAACACTGTATGAAATTCGTAACTGATATATTGTATTTTGGCCTAATGATTGACCATTAAAATACTTACAAAATCTTTTCTTTTGCGTATATATATTGCTTTTACCTTTTCCCAAACAGCAAAAGTTTCGACCAATTCAGTTTCAAAGCTGCTGCAGATGACAAGACAGATGTTGAAAGAGATATGAATAGTGTAAAATTTAGCTAAGAAAACATTGAGACAAAAGGAGAAACTGCTGGTTATCAGCAGTTTCTTCTTTTGTCTCAATGTTTTCCCAAGCCTTTTCTATTAGAGACGTCAAAACCAGGTCTTGTTTGGGAAAGGGTTAACTTTGTATCCCTTTTAATTGGACTTCTTGAGGGAAATGCTATTGACATCTTCCACCTCAAAAAACGGTGGGGGCACAATTACACAGGTGAAGGCATTTCCTTGGTAACGTATGAACAAAATAATATGATAATGATAGGAGTAGCATCTAATGGATTTAATGGCGTCAATGCTTATTAACCCTTTCCAATACAATACCCAGTTTCGACGTAGGAAAACATCAAGCCAAAAGAAATAAAATGTCGATAAACAACATTTTCTCCTTTTACTGAAATATTGTATGTATCTGATTAAATTTACATAAAATCCATATTTAACAACACTCGTTTTGTCGTCTGCAGCACCTCAGGACTTTGAACAAGTCTCGCCTGGTAGAAAGCTATACGTTTTTCTAATGAAGGTAATTTGGTGTCCCTCAAGATGCCTACTACAAATAAACAACATTGTTCATTTCACAGAGATGAAATATTGCCCAAAGGACAATTTTGTTTCTTTTTGTCACAAACATATTTTCAAAATGAAAACATCTACTATGTTATTAATGTATTATCGTCTTCAAGGTCAGCCTTTAACCCTTTCCCAAACAAGCCCTGCTTTTGACTCCCTGTAAGAAGAAGTTTGAGAAAATATTAAGACAAAGTGAAGAAACTTAATTATCAACATGTCTCATTTTGTCTCAATATTTTCTTGGCTATATTGTACGGTAATCCTTTCTTTATCAACAACTATATTTTCGTTAGTAGCACCATCAGTCTATACCAGTTTGGAAAGGACTTCTATGGATAAGGCGAGAAATCTCCCTAAAAGGCTCAGCGCGATGGGTCAATTTTAAAAACTTACTAATTGAGAAACAAATTTAGGCTTTATGGTTAGATAGATAAATAAATGAAATGAATACAGATATCATGCCATTTAAAAAGTTCATGCCATTTAAAAAAGTTATATAGGTGCAGATAACTCTTGATGTTTGTACCCACCTAAATTGTTTCATTTTCTTACACAACCGGTATTCATAGAGGTTAAAAGAAGTTTCTTTTTGTTTTATTTATTAAATTTCACCTTTAAACTCGTTTCAATGATGCGCATGCGCATTAAGAACAAAACGAACACTGGTTTATGATTTCAACACCGATTGTCCTTACATTTACAAAGAAATCTTGCTGATAAATCAATAGGAAACTTAATTCTGGTTAAATGAATACCGATGGGGTAAGAAAATGTAAATTTAGGGGTAGGTGCAGAAACCAAGTGTTATCTGTACATGTCGAATCGTTTTGATTGTACAAAATCATTTTCATATAATTTAGGTATACATCTAACAACACAGCTTGAACTAATTATCAATGTGCATATTTTTGAATTTTGACTATCCCATTTGAGCCTTTTAGGGAGATTTCTTGCCTTATCCATAGAGGTCCTTTGTTGTTTGGTATTACGGATGTCATTTCACCTGACACCGACATTTATTCAAAATATGTTCATATTTCGCATATATCGTGACATTCTTCAAAATTGCTTGTGTCATACTACACAGATATAACAGGTATACAAGAAAATATCAGTGAATTATTATTGAAATAAGTCAACTTCTACACTCATGTTTTATCAGACAATGATAGTCATAAAACTTCTTAAACATGTGTGTCTTTAGTTTGATCTTACAGATTGATTTAGAATTCAGTTTCAAGATGTTAAAACAACACCGACGATTTACCAAATTATATAAACCTGTAAACCTAGAGTATTTTTATCACAAAATTAATTTAATTAAAAGAGAAAGCTATGATCTCTAAATACTGCTAACAGACGTCACGTTCTAGACGTCATGGCAATGCAATAAGACAAATACCGGTGCACACACAAAAAATAGGCCGGGATCTGGAAAAACGTCCCTTATAGCATTTTTAAGAATTTGGTTTGAAGATCAGCCTGTTGTCAAATGCAGTCCAATACAGGCCCGTAGGACCAGGGGGGGGGGGGGGGCTAGGGGGGCTAAGCTCCCCCAAAGTTGGCAAAAATGCCGAATTTTCTTAATTTTACACTGAATTTTTTTTGGAAAATCCAAATTAGCCCCCCAATATTCAGGACAAGGGCTTTAGCCCCCCATATGAAATTGCTTCATACGGGCCTGCAATATGTATCCATGCTGCTCTCTTGAAGTTACTACAGGTCACGAAGAAGCTATTAGAGAACAACATGGATCCTGATCAGACTGTGCGTATGCACAGGCTGATCTGGATCTATGTTGGGCTTAAAAGCCTTAAGGTACATTTTTCCAGATCCTGGCTCATTAATAAGTTTTTATTATTAATTTGAGTCATTAAAAATGCCATTGTCATCTTCATCCTCAAAATGAAGATGGGAATCACAATTTGAAAGGTGAATGCAGCATTTCCTACGGCAACGTATTCAAATAACTGATAATAATGAAAGGAGACACCTTCTAATCATCTAAATGACGCCTATGATTAAAGGGGAAATGGCACTTAAAATCATGCAAATTTTCCGAGAAATTCGTTCAAAATAAATATGTATTATGAAAATATGGCCTTTAAATTGCATCTATGCCAAATCTTAGCTTTCTATCTTGTGTATTGGCTAGGATGTCGACGGATTTAAACCCCCATATGTTCCATTATTGTAAATATTATCCCCGGGACAACAAATCATTGGGTTTTAAATCCGTCGACATCTAAGCCAATACACAAGGTAGAAAGCTAAGATTTGGCATATATGCAATTTAAAGACCATATTTTAATAATATATATTTATTTTTTGTACGAAGTTCTCGAAAAATTTGCAAGATGTTAAGTGTTATTCTGCCTTTAACATAACGAAGGTAATTTGGTATCATCAAAAGGCCAACTACAAATTAATGCTATGGTCACACATAGCCGGGTGACGAACCGGTTTTAGTTCTCATAAACCGCACACGGTTTTGCAACGGAATTCAGGGGTGATTTGCATACTCGACGGGTTGATGCGGCAAGATAAGGTTTTTCAATGCGGAATTTAGAAAGCAAGGTACGGGTTGGTAAGGGTTGATACGGATCGACACGGGTTAGACTGAACATTATAAATTATGCAGCTGCGGGTAAATAAGGGTCGGTACGGATAAGGTACACGGGTCGAAACGGGTCGACACGGAATATGACACTTCCGTGCACGGATATTGAAATCAACGTGGTGATAAAATTATAGAAATCGCAGTCACACACAGCCGGTTTTCGACACGGGTCCACACGGAATTAGAAACCGTGTCGACCCGTTTCAACCCTTATTGACCCGTATCGTAACCCGTATCAATTCCGTGTGAATTTCGGGGCGATGATACGGTTTTATAAAATTTTTGGTCTTGTTAAAAAATCTGCACGGATTTCAATACCGTATCACCGCCCGCGTGGACCCGTGTCTCACCGTTTTGACCCGCACATACCCCTTCCAGATAGAAACAAAAGCCGTATCTACCCTTTTCGTGTGTAGTATTGCCATCGAAAGCGGCCAACTTTGGGTTTGCAACGCCAATCTCAAACGTTTTCACGGACAATGTGCCCTTACCTATCACCAGTCGGCAACATTTTGGACTGTTCTAATTTGAAAGGTTTTGCATACGACAATTTTAAGTTGGTCAAATTTTAGGAATATTTTTGGGTTAAAAAATTGTGCAAAATGAATAAATTGCTTGTTCTTCATCATTCACAGTGTTTTATCAGCCTTTTTCATTGGAGAGTAAAAAGGCGTCACTGTGTTGTAAAAGCTTAAACTGCCTTTGAGACGTTTTATGCCTACATTTCATACCAAGGATCACCAAAATGGTAGTCAAATGGTGTTTCCATAAGGCCGTTTTCCTGGATCCTAAATTTTAATTGCCTAAAATTGCATAAAATACCAAATATTTTAATATCTACCATTAGCAAGTTGGTGAAAATTGATAAATAAGAACCTTGGGTTGTCCCTGAATACAATAGCGAACAATTTTCGCGCCAATTTGTGCTAAAAATAGATTTCTGATGGGAAAACCCCCAACAACGCTTGCCGGGTACCAGTCTAATATTTTGTTTATCGGTCATGAATCGGACAATTTTTTCGTAACAGTGTTAGCGAAAAATTATCATTTTCAAGCGAGATATCAGTCGATCGTAGATAATGCAGGCGGGAACTAAAACTACGAAACATTGCACATATTCAACATGCAACATTGATTCCAGATACGGAGACAGACCAGAAATGACAAACGTTTTTTCTTGAGGTTCCTCAGCAGCTTGACCAGAAAAAACATCGAAAAGTGTGAAAGTAAAGTAGCTATGATCATGAAACTTCGCGGGTAGATAGATCTCACCAAGGAGAAGTGCAACGTACAAGGAGCGTAACTCTACCTTGCTTATTTTGTGAGTTATTGCCCTCTGTTGTAGTGGAAGCCTGTGGGGGTATCATGACAAATCACATTCAGCGACAAATTCTTGTTTTTTCTAGATTAATCATTTCCCAAACAAGACCGGTTTTGTCGTCCCTTACAGAAAATTATTGAAAAAACATTGATGCAGAAGAAGAAAATGATGATCGATCAGATTAAAAAGACCTGCACAGCAGACAAAATGAGATTGAATAACTTCTTTGGATATTGATGATCATTTTACTTTTGCCTCGATATTTTCTCTGACATAAAACACTAAAAGTATTCACATCCGTTTTGTCGTCTGCAGACTTTTTTCAATTTGGCCCAACATGACATTTTGTCGTTTTGGAAAGGGTAAGCGAGTAGCACGAGCGACACGACGAAGCTAAGGTAGGACCGTATGTGTAAACATTACTTGTCAAATGGTTATTTCATAGTTACTTATCTTAAAAAGTACACGACAGTGCAGCAACCTTCTCAACTCTGAATTATAATGTTTCTCAACAAATGATTACGGCAATCCAGCTCTTAGAACGTCATCTTCAGCAAGTTGAACGTGGAAAAACTTCGCGATGTTGACAGCCATATTTGTACGATAGAGGATTCCCAATCTATTTTTAGACCAGTGAGGCGTGACGATGACGTATTTGTTCAACGAAAAAAGCGAGTCCTATTACCCCCACCCACTTACAATATGCAATATACACCAAACCAAAGGTCCGTTCGATTCAGACTTTTCGGCAAACCATAACCCATTTATGTATCTATTTGTACTAAAGATATCATTGGAAAATTCAGGTCCCAGGTAAACGGCCTTATGGATCCCCCTTTACTGCGAATTCAACTACCCAACATATTCTATATGTCCGATTAGTATTTTGGGCGGTATGTCACCCTACAAAGACGTCGATCTGACAACAAGTAGTCCCTGCGCTCTGTGCTTAAGCAATAACGTCCGGTAGTGGTCTACCATTCTTTAGAACTTAATATTAAGTGTTGCACTCAATCTAAATTAATTTAGATATTATCTTTCAGTAACATCTAACGACCAACCATTATGGGTCATCTTTCTGTGACCTTTCTTTGGACCAATCAGATTATAGCTTTGAAAAAGTTGAAAGAAATTGGGCATTCGCACGGGCATGCGCTCTCCACTTCCGTTTCTAATGATAACAAGATGAGAAGCCATGGAATATACTCATATTTCATGCAATTAAATATATGAATATGAAGAATAGGCCTAATACCAGCAAAGACTGAGAGTAGGCTAGGTCTTAAGGTAGAATGCCCGTAATATGGTCACTTTGAGATTCATAAAACATCGGGTCTTTTTTAGCGGCATCGTGACGTATTCGAACTTATTCGGGCGCGGTCGTAAATATTCGGCGGTGGAAAGTTTCCCCGCCGAATGTTTTCGACTTCGCCCGAATAATTCCGATTCGCGCGAATCTCAGTAGAGGTAGACTACCTTAAAGACATACTCGCATTTACTGCATCTTTTAAAAAGTGTCTGGTAAAATGTTTTCAATTGACGTCAAACCAAAATTTATTTGGTCGTCAATTAATTTATACCATGTACCGTTTTGAAAGATCCAGTAAATCCAAAGAATCCCTGATACGTTTTACTATTCTCTACTTCCAACCAAAATCATAACAGCCAAGTATTAACAGTTATTGAAGATTCTTTTCTAAATTGTTTCGTTATTCCCTGTCCAGTTAAAAGTTATACAAACAAGCTGTGATATTGACGTCCACAATAGAAACAAGTTGAGTAAAATTGAAACAAGAATTGAAAATGGTTCATCCTATTTTTTCTGATGTTTTGGGAAGAGTTTGCAAAACGACAAACGTTTCTAAGAGCGATTTACTTCTGCAGCTGCTGCAGAAAACAGAATGGTAAAGATCATTTCTAAGTGCGGTATGACATACAGAGTGTTGAGATAAGATGAGAAACTGCTGATCATCAATTTTGTCCTCGTTTGCCTTAACATTCCTCAAGTATTCTCTCTTGGGAACGCCTAAACCAGGGACCAGTTTCATCAGAACTAACATCATACAGATGTCCCACGAAATGCTTAACCCTTTCCCAAACGGCAAAATTTAAGTGGGGTCTAATTCAAAAGCTACTGCAGACATCAAAATTGATGATGATAAAGATTAAATTTATGTAAAACGTAGTACAGAAAATGTTGAGGCAAAAGGAGAAACTGCTGATTATCAGCAGTTTCTTCTTTTGCCTCAATGTTTTCCCAAACCTTTCTTATCAGGGACGTCAAAACCAGGTCTTGTTTGGGAAAGGGTTAAACCAACAATCGCGTCATTTAGGTCTTGGTGGCTGATCAGGGGCGTTACCAGGAATTTAGAAATGTTGAAGCCCTTTCCGTTTTTTCGAGACCCTGTCACGCATTTTGACACCTAAAAACAAGAAAGCTCTTGAAAACATTGTGGAAAACGAAGAAATTACTTGTAGCAAGAAAGGGGGTGTTCCACCCTATCTGAAATTCCCATAGGGTTGTGCCCACGCTTGGAATTCAATGAAATTTGGCATGAATTTGGTGTTCTGTATTGCGGCATTATCCCCGAAATATTTTCCAAAAATCTATTCCGGAAAATATTTTTCTAAGAATTTTAAGATTTTTGCTTAAAAATGGGGGATATCCTAACTAAAAGAGGGTATAAACATTTAGGATTGCTGTATTCGAGCCAAATTTGCGCCCGAAATAATGTTTATTAATTTCTTTTCAAGTATTTACCAAAATAGTATACATTACTCAACAAAAAATAATTTGCTATTACTTTTTGTATGACGTCATCAACAAAATTCTTAGCTTTTAACCATTTTTACCAAACTTGATTCTAAATTTCACCCAGTTTCAGTTTTTGTCAACATATGAAATTCAAATAAAAATTGCCCCCATATATGCTTTTTGCTTATAGTAAAATATTAAGTAAAAATAAAACCGGTAACAGTGCTATTTTTCAATTTTAGTAAAAGCGGTCCGAATTTCTCAGAATGTGAAATCTAAGATTTTACTTTATACCTTCTATATTCATTATGCAAAGAGTCCATTTTCCTTTGTTGTGACTTGATTTGACATCAACAACTTATGTATAACATGACATTTTTGCAATTTCACACAAAATTATGCTTTTTGTGAATTAATGGCACTTTGTCTTACCCCACCCACCTGCAATATAATGGAGGGGAAAAGCCTAAAACAGTGGAATGCATTATGGAATGTGGAAATGAAAAAAAAAAGTAATGCAATAATGTTACATATTTTACCTATTATGTCAACTTTTTTAACTTTCCTTCGTGGCTTATCAGTAGTTAGACGAATTCAATATACATACACCATTTCTCTACTACACTGTTCAAGATAGAAAAGAGCACAGAAACAGTTTTTATTGTTCATTAATTGTGCCCTTCAATGTAAAATTGATAATATTTCTATTATTATGGTGAATCATCCACTGCTTTGGTGACATATTTATTAACTATTTGCCAATCTCAGATCTGTGAAGAACATGCATCAGCTTTTTGCCTATGTCCCATTTTGTTATGTCACACTACCTTATATGAGTGTAGGTTTTGGGTATTTCTCATATAGGGGTCCGTAGATATTTCTGGTGTCCGACGAACCTGGGGATTGTGAGAGTTTGCAGATTTTTTAATGCATCACATTATCTAGGTTCAAAGAAATTTTAGCAGTGGCACCAGGTCTTTTAACTTTTTATGAGCGCTATTTGAAACCAACAATTAGGGTGAGTAAATGTACATGTAAATAAAGAATTGGTTAAGAATCCAGTGACTAAATGAGCATGATTTGAATCTTTCCTTGACAGAAATTAACTGCCACTACAGATTGACCAATCCACATGATATTTCTTGAATTCATCTTTAAACATTTGTATGTTCAACAACGTAGCATACGACTCTATCGTGATTTATTTAAATTTGAAGGTTACTCGTATTTCAAGAGTAATCGAAAACAGTGACATTAAAAAAATACGGTTAATTGACGTCGTAAAGATCATCAAACTGTGGTTTCTAGGCTTAAAAAGTAAGCGATCACTTGCAGCACTTGGAATTCAATTAATTATTTCATAGGGTATAACAGTTCTCATGAGACTAAACGATAAATAGAAAATGAACTCTTCAATGTAAGGCTTGGTCACATACAAAATTCGCCTCGCACATCACGATCGGAGCACAACAACAAATGGCACGTCCTACAGCATATTTTTGGACGCGATGTGTACGTGATAAAAAAGTGAACGCAAAACTGTACATGATCAAGCCTTTAGATACATGTATTTCTATTATAGATGGTCCTTATGCCATGTATCCAAAATAGTAGAGGATGCTGGCTAAATGCGTCTATTTCCTTTTTCCGGAGAAACACGTACAGTCTCAAAGGGTACTTTAAGTTAACAACCTAGTTAACGATTTAAAATGTATTATATGATATAAACTGTTAAAGATTTAAAAAGGCATTAACATGTTTAAGTATTACATAAAGTATTGATCAAAATGTATCATAAAATTATAATTGGAGTAAGCTATGCCAAATGCTTTAAAGTGGACAATTCTGTCCTGTTACTAGAACCCATATATAATTGAATTTGGCTTACTTAAGATAAACAAATGAAAACAAAAATACTTGTTATGACATGTGAGGCAGAGAAATCACGACTGGAAATGTATTTCGCAAATAATTCCAAACAGATAATCAAAACCGGCAAAATGACTGTATCAAAATCAAGTGTAGGTAATGGATTTATTTCTAATTGATTGAATGTTAGGTTTCGAAATAATCTGGGCTACTTTTCTGACAATTTCTGTCTAAGTAAATTTTTGAGAAATCATTTGTATGTTGGTATCAACAATATTGGCACCAACATGTTATACAATGCCCTTTCTTGCTATTTTGGTTCAAAATTGGAAACCTATATCAAAACTAGGTAGATAAAATTGAGCGTTTGCTAGACGGGTACCATTGAAAATCAGGAACATTTTAAGATGACATTGTACACAATTTTCATTATTTGACAACTTTACCGAATTAAAGTTTGTAATAAATTTTGCATAGAAATAAGGGACATATATGGCAACCTTTCATATCAATTTCATAGGTTGACAAAGAGGGGAACATACAAAAAACATTGATTGAATTTTAAGTTTAGAAATTTTTTTGGTATTTTTCTGACAATTCTTGACTAAATAAATTTCTGAGAAATTATATGTGCAAGTTGGTATCAACAATATTGTTCTCAAAATGTTCTACAAGGACTCTTCTTGCTATTCTGATTTTAAAATTAGGGCCTAATATCAAGACTAGGTTGGCAACATTGGGCTTTTGCTGGACAGATACCATTGAAAACTGGGAACATTTTAAAGTGCCATTGACCACAATTATCATTATATGACAACTTTACCGGTTTCAAATTTTCACCAAATTTTGCATACGAACTGGAGACATGTATGGTCAACTTTCATATCATTTTCATATGTTGACAAAGACGGAAACATACAAAAATAATTGATTAATCTTTAGGTTTCGAAAATTTCTCGATATTTTTCTGACAATTTCTGACTAAATAAATTTCTGAGAAATTACTTGTGCATGTTGGTATCAACCATTTTGGTCTCAAAATTTTCTTCAATGTCTCTTCTGGCTATTCTGATTTATAATTTGGGACTAATATCAAAACTAAGTAGGCACATTGGCTTTTGCTAGAGGGGTACCATTGAAAACTGGGAACATTTCATGGTGCCATTGATCACAATTTTCATTATTGGACACATTTACCGGTCTCAAATTTTCACCAAATTTTGCATACGAATAGAAGAAATATATGGCCAACTTTCTGATCAATTTCATATGTTGACAAAGACGGGAACATACAAAAACTTTTTGATTGAAATTTATGTTTCGAAATTTTCTGGACTATTTTTCTGACAATTTCTGTCTAAATAAATTTCTGAAAAATTATTTGCGCATGTTGGTACCAACAGTATTGGTATCAAAAGTTTCTACAATGACTCTTCTTTCTATTTTTATTAAAAAATGTGGATAAATACGAATGCAAGATAGCCAACATTGAGTTTTTGTAAGACGGGTACCAATGAAAATCGGGAACACTTTAAGGTGCCGCGTATAGGCCAATATGCTCTCTTTGAGTAAATGAAATATATTTTTGTAGTTCATAGGTCAGAGGTATTCTATGTGTAAAGTAACAAGAAAATCTGTTCGTGGGCACAAATGGAACACCCCCTTTCTTCATTCCACATAATTAATTTCTACCCAGAGACCAATAAAGTAAATGACATTCATTCGAACTTGTCGTCTGCAACATCTTTAAATTTGAAAGAGTCAAGATGTTGATCATAGTTTTTTTACTGTAATGGGGTTCGGGTGTTCCTGGGCATATAATGGTCTTTTTCACATTTTTTCTTGGAAATACCACTGGGCACACTTGGAAAAATGATAATGTTAAAGCTCGGGCTTCCAGGTCTCCGCCTAGATATGTGTCTGCTGATGATACACGAGTTCTGCCCAAAACATCGTAAAAATACGTTATTAATATTTTGGTGAAACTTGCCCCAAGTCTGGTTTGGGAAAGGCTAAACACACAGCTCTTTGTTGCCATAGACAACATAGCGTAGCATGGAACCTAATGTTGTATTGAAACTCCCCAACCAATGTAAGTCCCATGTCGCATTGTTTAGTGTTTTAACGCGTAAATATCGTACATATATATGGTATCCATACAATGCAGACCAATTGTAGAGGATGTTCGGATCGTCTGATCTCCGAAAAATTAAGTAAGCTGGACTACATAAAGTACCATCTTCAATGTGGATCAAGTTAGGTTTTTTGTTTGCTAGGTCCATGTTGTATTCCATTGCGTTATACATATAACTGTCACTCCTATAGTCCTTTCTATATCCTTCCATCCATAAATGTAAGAATGTTGCATTTTTCTTTGCCATTATAAATGCACTATGTAAGTAATTGGTTGCTTGATAACAAAGTGTTATGTTATATTGTCGTAATGGCTCCAAATCTCGGAGAATAATAAAGTCCGTGTCTATGTAAATACCACCAAGCTCTGCCATTGCTTCAAGACGCAGTATGTCACCAGAATGAGCAGTGTATTTAATTTCTTTACCAAAAATGCTTAGAGGTCTTGGCCGTTTGACGTGTAAAATATTTGGATAAATATAAATGATATAATCCCAGTATTTACCGTAGGGCAGAATTTCTCCATGAAAGAGAATCAAACAAGGCCGTATAAACCTTATAACACTCATCATACTCGTAAACATGTAAAGCGGCATTTCCTGTGGAAAATACCAGACATAATGCACTATATTCGGAATTCCCCGGTCATCGTTGCAGCATCTACTTACGTATGTCGAGAGGCACGAACTATTTAGACCAATTACTTGAACGTCTCTTGAACTGTTGGTAAACGAAGGAACTAATTCCGCGCCATTTTTATCACAATGCAAAGAAAGTTTTGTTCTATTTGCTATCGTCTGAATGTTTGGGAATTCTATTTTGGAGCAATTTCTTTTCTTGTTGTAGTTCCAATCTCTCCAATCGTTCGGTTCATCTGGCCAGGGAAGATTTTTATGTGCGTCTGTATACATCGAACAGTGAGGCCCGAAAATTGATTCGTCGTTAGACGTAGTACGTTCTTGGTTGGGTCGAATTCTGCTCTGTCTTTGGTAGGCAGCATCTTCGTCTTGTTTATACTTCGATGGTGTTCGTATTATACTTTTGATGAACAGATTGGTAGAATAGTTCGATTCTGGATAAATACAATTAGAGCAACAGATAAAAGGGGGTAATGATATTTTTTATTAATTAAAAATCCAAAGCCTATGGCGTGGGTACTCATTTGAATCGACGATTCTAATACGTACCCACAATATAGGATTAAATGAACATTTAGTGAAATATGTCATTTTGTAAAGCCGTTACCACCTCTTATCTGTACTTCTGTATAGTTCGGTATAATAGACATAAAGAGTACATGCAAACGAAATAAGAAGATCCTTATGGCATTAATTTTTAGATCGAGATCAGTATAATTATCAATTGCAGTCTGATGAGGATTTATGTTGCTCTCTCAGTATAGTGAAGAATTAACCATTTCCCAAACAAGACCTATTTTTTCGTCCATTATAGCAAAAGGCTTGGGAAAATACTGTGACAAGAGAAGAAAATGCTGAGCATTTTCTGCTTTTGCCTCAATATTTTCTGTGCTACATTGTATAAATCCTATCTTTGTCAACATCCATTTAGTCGTCTGCACAAGCTTTCAAATTGAACTAGCCTAAAAGTTTGTCGTTTAGGAAAGGGTTATAAAAACAACAAGAATTTTCATTTACATTCACCTACATAATTCCTGGCAATTGGATAGAATCTTAACACAACCTAACCGTTCTCTCTTTCAATATTTTTTTTTCAATTTGTGTCCAGTGTTCTTCATCTACTTCTAGCAACACGCAGATAAACAAGTATCCTTCAACGATTCCCCAGAACGAAGAAAAGGGTAAAAAAATGAAAATGAAAAAAATAAAAACAAAAAAAAACTTATTTGCAATTTCTTCATTTACGCAAGTTTTTTACTCAATATTATGCAACTTTTGCAAATAATTCAAATATTGTCTGCATCTTCTTTCCAATTGGACCACTCTCTATTTCCAATGTTAAGGAGAGGGCTAATCGTTTTGTATGTATAATGATCTATTACAATAAGATATCTCTGTTTTTCAACAAAAACCTTGTAACTGCAGCTTGACACAAACTGCAATTACGAGTTTTTTATAGCGTCGAATAATATGCTTTTTAATACTCACCCCTGTACCACAGTGTCAGAGCAACTGTAATGATGGCGACATAAACCAGCAGGACGAACAATCTTTTCAATAATTTCATTTTACAGTTTCTGAAAATAAAACAAAGCATAGTGGAAAATCATGTGATACTACAATGTCAGAAAACCGTCCATAATTCTCTTAAACCATTAATGACCGGCGTCCTTTATTTGGGACGGTTACAGAATCTGTTCATTGTCCAATGTTATCAATGTTAATTTGCCACTAGTATTATCTCTGCATTGTCGAATGAATAAGCGTATGGCGTATCAGGTTACACCGATTAAAGATGAAACAGTAAAATTCATAAGCCATTCAAAAGGCCTCACTTTCGAAAAAAAAGTCACAATTTTGTAGACATGGTTTTTCATAAGCTTAGAAACATTTTGAGCGTTGTTTGCACTCTGGCCGCTGGGGCTTTTGGCCGTAACCCTTATCTAAAACCCTTTACCTTTTTAGTTTTTCATCCAAAATTACAAAACTTATTTGGTCATATTTTTAATGAATATTGACCAACAGGTGTCACAATGGTATCAAATGAAAGCTTATGATTTGTTATTGCATTTGCAATTATTTTATGCAAATTTAGCTCATTTGTATATTCATGATCATTACTGATTCCCCATAAAATTGTGATTTGTCGGCAAAAAAATGTACACAAAAATTACCAGCAAATAAAAAAGCCATAAGCTTTTATTTGATGATATTCTGACATCTTTGGTAAAATATTCAATCAACATATGAACTAAAACGTTCTGAAAATTTGAATGAACAATTAGACAGGGTTAAGGGTGTAGATAAAAACGCCTTGTTTTTGGAAAGTACTTTCCACAATTTCGCCGAAAAATCGCAATTTGAAGGAAAATCATTAATATTCATGAATATTCAAATGAGATAATTTACATGAAATTGGCAGCAAATGAAAGAAAAGTTATAAGATTCCATTTGATACCACTCTGACATCTGTGGGTTAATATTCAATCAAGATATGGCCAAAAACGTTTTTTTTTTGTAAATTTGAACAAAAAGTTTATTAGGGTTAAGGGTTTTAGATTAGGGTTACGACCAAAAGCCCAACGGCCTGAGTGCAAAACTTATTTTGTATACTTTTTTATAAGCTTTCAGAAAATCATAACCTTTAAAATTCCCCCTAGAGCAGGGGTTATTGGTGGCTCAACGTCTTCTAGGTTTCACAACAGTTATTGATGAATCTTAAAATTTTTAGCGATGTACAGGGTGTTCCATAAAAAACGGAACCCTAATTCAGAGTAAGATATTTTAAAAAATAAGCAATTAATCTAATTTCTGAATTTGCAGTATTCATATGTATGTATATACATGTGCATGTATATGCTCTTTATTTCCTCTTCTTTAGAAATTACATAATATAATTACGAGAATACAAACAAAACAGAAGGATATATATATACTCGGCAAAACTGCTAACGCAATACTCAGATCTATGTTAATATTTTTTTACCGAATCTACAAAATACATTCAAAATTTGCACATGCTGACTACCACCATTTGATAAGAAGCTTATGAAATTTCATAGTAAATGCTACAGCTTGTTTTGAAATATTGAACTTTAAGGATACCCTTAATTCTAAATTTCATAAAGTCTGAAATTTGATTAAAATAGGAAATTCACGGATAACTTTCAAACCTTTTGTATTGGCTGAAAGAGTCCCTGTGTAGAAAGGTTACCCTTCTTAACACAAACCCACACTTTTGTGGGCGCGTAATTTATTCTCCCAGAGGTAATGTTACACCACTAGTGTCGTTGGTGTCATTGTTGGAGTCGACGGCGACGTCGGTTACGTAGACAAAAACGTATCGGTCTATATCTCTTGAACTGCATGAGATGCAGTCTTGATATTTCACATAAAGACAGGTCTTACCAAGACCTTTCACACGACACCTTAAAATTTAACCTTGTGACATTAACCTTGAAGAATTGACCTTTTCTTTTAAAAAGGCGCGTATATGCGAGCTACGTTGTCCTCGAACAGCCCTTATTACGTTAGATAAGGAATGAATTTTTTAGACTTCAATTCCACAATAAACCAGCTTTCAAAATCAATTCAAACAAAAATGATTGGAAAAGATCACAAGCTACACGAGCCGAAAAACTGTTTTGGTCCCCTTTTTGTATGACGCGGTCACATAAGAAAGAAAACCTAGAAATAACTTTATGGATGAGTGCAAAAACTTGTGGGATAAACATATGTTAAATTATAAATCTAAATCTTTGACAATAAAGAAGTTATGAAATTGTAAAAAGTGATGCGTTAGCTCTTTTGCTACGTATATATAAGGATGACGGTCACTACAATGACGGTCAGCTGTTGAATTCTTTACCGTTGTACATGTGTGTACTTTTTCCGAAATTTAATATATACAGGTGCTGCACATGAAAATGCACTATTATGAATAAAATGTTTCAAAATCGCTCTTTTGTTGTATTGAATATATTAAACAATTGTGAAGCGTCAGTTTATTTAACGAGAGTGCGCGTACTGATTAACAGAAAAATTGATATCGTGTTAAAATGGTTTTCCGAGTACATTCATGTGAATGCCAATTGATACGTATGTACAAAACTTATGGACATTTCTCGGCCAAATTTCAAATGCTGATAGGAAACTGTCGTTTATATTGTATATATCTAAATTTGGAGGATAAATATTACTTAAAACATACGCAATTCACTTTCAAAAATGGGTTCCGTTTGTACTTAGACACCCTGTATAATGTAGCACAAAGTCTTTTTGGTCATAATGCAATAATTGAATTTATAAATTTGATTTTTCCACACATTATTAACATGTGATATGACGTCCCAAATTTCAAATTCTAATGATTAATTTAGACATTTTATAACCATTCAACTTACATTTTCAGTCAAAATAATATGTGACCCGTCACGCTAAAAGGGACCTTATCGGATGTGTGAAAAATATCGACCTAGTCAGTCTGCGCAGTCCGCACAGCCAGAATAGGGCCGACACTTTTCACTTGTATGTAGTTTTCTAAATCTGGAATGTTTTCCCTATCTTACTTAATGTTAATTTTTCGCATACAGTATCTGGTTGACATGTGCTGAGCCTGACAAATTTGTCAAAATTTGGAATTTTGGAGTTCGGATAAGGTCCCTTTTAGCGTGACGGGCCACATATGCAATATACTCCATAAAAGGAGACAACCTATTTTTAAGCCGTTGTATTTATGATTGAGCCAGAGCACACCACAAAACGTGACAGAAATAGCCGCGATGAGCGCCTCAATAGCAATTTTAGTAATCTAACTTGAAGTCAATTACATGCAAATGCATCAGTACATGTGGTAATTGTTTCCCGAATGCGACTTCATTGTTTTAGACGAAGAAGACATTTATATACCCGTTATTCAAGACGTGTGACATTTCACTTGTAGGGTACCAGCGTTAAACCGGATATTGTACGAAAACCGGAAACGATTGCACTGCATTTTGATCTTGAATCTCAAGATTACAGCGTTCATATGAAGTTTTTACTAGACTCTTGTTTGAATATACATGTATAATCTATGTTTACTTTTATTTATTTATCTATTTTTTTTTACACAAAGTGCAATTTGAATTTCTATTTATTGTTTTGTTTTTATAACTAGTTCTGAATATATTTTAAGCCTATACCTGGTTACCTGGTTATTTTGGGTGAATGTGGTAGATATCCAATATATACGTTGACTATTACTCTCATTGTATAAAATATTGGTAAGAAATTATAAGTATAGGGGAGACCGGGGCTATTTCGGCCCCGGGGCAAGTTCGGCTAGAGGCTCTTTTGAGCCTGTCGACAGAGATAGAGAGTTCTGACCCGGATTTTAATGTCACTCATGACGAAAGCTTTTCACAGAAGGTTTTGGTCGAATTGAATACAAAAACATAGAATTTAAAACACGATTATGATTTTTAGACACTTTCAGTAATTTTTCCACATTTATGTAAGTTTTAATTTATAGTAATATGCGCCCGGATTCAGATTTTTTTTGTATATTTATGAAGACAATTAAGTCCTCTTTCATATTAAAACTAAAGACGAAGCGTTCACGTTATCTAAAAGAAGATATGACGTGATGTTGACACCAGGTCTGTCTGGGGCTAGTTCGACTTTTGGGGTTGGGGCAAGTTCGGCCACCACAAAACTTGCCCATGAATGAAAAGAATAATCGCAGTTAGAATTGCCATTTCTTAACGACTCTGAATATATCAATTGTTCAGACCTAGCTCTAACAGAAATGTAAAAAATGGACAAATTCAAAATCACAGGCCGAACTTGCCCCAGCCTCTTCTTGATATCCCGAATGTCCCCTTATTCACGATGATTTGACTGTTATAGCAACGCTTTTTCAATTTATACCTTCATTTGGAAGTCGTATACAGATTCTTATAAGTTTTAACAGTCTACAAATCAAATATAAGGATTTATAGGTATGTGCATACCTTTCCCCAAGGGTGGGCCGAACTTGCCCCATGTATGGGGCAAGTTCGGCCACCACGATCAAAACTCTAAAATTTGAAATTCTCTTTATTGAAAAGAAAGATATAAAAAGGACATACGCAGTTTGAAAGGCTTTCGCTTGTCGAACTTAAATATATAAATCACGCCTAAATAACTTTCATACAATTCAAAATATAAGCAATCGAAATTAGGGGGACGAAATAGCCCCGGTCTCCCCTACAAGTACCCCAATATTTGTCATTTAATACTGAATTCTCAAGACGAAACAGACAGAAGGAAATGGGCTACTTATGCGAAAAGAAATACTTTTTTACTCACGGTTGTTGTTACGTTTGGGTTGCACAGGAAATGGGAAATGTAAACAAATTCATGGCATTGTTTAATTAGAGTATAATTGACTGTTTCAAACTAAATAGGGAACAATTTTATCCAGTTAACCGTGACGTAGTTTCGGAAAAACAGCCGTATTTCGTAGGTGTTGCTATAAAATCTCGTAACTACCGCTATTCAAGACGTAGTCACGAGATCTTATAACGACACAGACTGTTTATCAAAATATAACAGTAAACCAAGTCTATTTTTAGTACAAAAATCATTGCCATTGCAATATGTATAGTCGTCCCAGAAACAATAAAGACCATACCCACTAACTTATTATAGGTTATATTGGCCAAAACGAAATCATATAGATGATAATCACCATTTTATGCAATATTGACTAGATGATTTGCATGCGCGTCTTTATGATATGATAGTAATCCACCAACATAAACCCGGTACATCTGCATATGTAATGACCCTACTTCGGCAATCTTTTCTTTAGACGCCCAATTAAAGAACTCTGTCGACGAAAATTAAGTTGTTCGGGGTTGATATTGTTGGGCTATAAAATGGGTTAAAAGTTTGTTTATAAACATCAGTTTATCATGGGACCATATTCGAATTTGGTACATGTTTTCAGTATAAATGTTTGAAAACTTTACCCAACACTGAACGATATCTCCTAATAAACTTGTCACAAGCTAGCTATCGAAACTGGAAGGCACAATAATATCCCGAGAGAACAGAGAATACGCTCATATTGTTTTTAAACATCTGCTGAAATTATATAGAATGTCAACTCCGTGTGTTTTTTCATTGTCAAAAACATACTGTAATTTGCAATACCATGTTGTTTAACTGGTACAAATCTGGAACTTCTCTCGATCACTTCTATAAAAAAAGAAACTATTCCGAATTACGCAATATTGTTCAATACAATATACCTTATGAACGATATAATAGGGAGTAACCCATTGTGATGTAAATAAAAAAAATGTCATTGTCATAGTCATTGTCATTTTGCAATATGTTGCATGTGGAGTCTGGTTTGCCCAATTGTTTAATATAATTTATTTCCTTCAACCCTTTCATACACAAGACCTGGTTTTGACGTCCCTATTTGAAATAAAATTTTGAAAACATTGAGGCAAAAGAAGAAAATGCTGATAATCTCTGCTATATTGTACACTTCACATCTTTAGCTACATCTCTTTTGTTGTATGCAAATTCTTTCCCAAACGGTAGGATTTTAGGATTGTCTAACTTGAAAGATGCTACAGAAGACAACCTATGTTTCAATAAGATAGGATTTGAGTATAATATATCCCAGAAAATATTAAGGGAAAGGGAGAAAATCTCGGAAATCTTTTGTCTCGTTGTTTTCCGAAGTTTTTTTTTTTGTTGTTTTTTTTTTGTTTGTTTTTTTTTGTTTAAATAGGGGCTTCAAATTTGGGTATCGTTTTTGGAAAGATTGAACCCTTTGCCAAACGACGCACAGCCAGGTTCTTCTAGAAAGGAGTTGCATAAAACAAAACGACTTTGATAGAAGTAGAATCGCTGATTTTCAACAAAAAACATCGCAACTGCAGCTTAAACCAATGGTGACTTTGTGGGTTAATAGTAGGCTATGTTCTCCTTTTGTTTCAATGTTTTTCCAAGCATTTTCTGCTCAGAACGTCAAACAATGTCTTGTTTGAGAACGGATTATATAAATTGGTGTCATCTGCAATTATATTTCAAATCAAAACAGTCTGGGATTTTGCCGGTTAACCCTTTTCCGAATAAGACCTGGTTTTGACGTCCCTTGTTGAAAAGACTTGGGAAAACATTGAAACAAAAGAAGAAACTGCTAATAACCAGCAGTTTCTTCTTTTGTCTCAATATGTTCTGTGCTATATTTTACACAAACTCTGTCTTTGACATCATATCATGCCTTTTGTCGTTTGCAGCAGCTTTTTAATTGCACCACCCTAAAATTTGTCGTTTGGGAAATGGTTAAAATAGTATTTTTTTATGAGCATTTTCGTCTGCCATCTGAATGTTTCCCTAAGCCTTTTATGTTAAGGACGTCAGAACAAGGTACTGTTTGGGAAAGGTTAAGCTTTTGCACATGTGACAAGGATTACAAGAACGAAATTTGACCCTTCCCATACTGTTCGCACTGTATTTCTGTTGTGATCAACGATTTTGCAGGCAATATAGGCTAAGATCAGCCTGCACAGACGTGCAGTCTGACCCTAGCCTACACTGCCTGGTGTCTAATCAATTATTGTGGCAAAAGCTTGAGATAAACTTGTTTTAAAGAATGTCTCTCAAATGGTCACTTTGTATGGAACAAAAGTGTAAGTCAACAAGACAAGTGTCAAGTAGATAGATGTAAACTTACAATGTTCCATTTCCTAAAAAAAAGTTCTGGTTTTGATGCCCCTATAAGAACCTTATATAATAAGAAATGTATGATGAAATCTTGAAGCAAATGCAAAATAACAGTTTCACAGTTTTTATTACAATTATTATCATCGTCCCTTTTACCATTGGTACTGGAACATCCACAAATATGTTGTTTGGGCATTAACGTTCTAAAAAAAAAATGTGAAAACGTTGAGAGCTCTTCTTGCGATTACATCATTGATGTTATCAATTATGAACGTTAGCGAACGAGGACGCAACGATCTTTCGAAGACCCATTTACCCGTTCCAAAATAAGACCAGGATTTGGTGTACCTAATAGAATAAGATTGGGAAACATTGAGACAAAAGAAGAAAATATTGATAATCAGCTTTTTTCTCCCTCCTTTTGAATCAATGTTTTCTGTGTTACATTGTTCAAGAATCTCACCTGAAATAACAACCGTTTTGTCGTGTAAAGCAGTTTTTGGAATTAGACCAGTCTAATATTTGCTGTTTGGAAAAGGTTAATTTTCGTTATGGATAATTAACGCTTTCTAAAAATGCTTGGTTTTGACGTCCCTTACTTTAATAGCTCGGAAAAAATTGAGACGAAAGAAAAAGATAGAATCAATGTTTTCTCATTTAGTTTTTTGCGATAATTTTCTTTGTTATATTACACACAAATCCTTATTTTACAGACAAAAACTTTGTCTTATCGTCTTTAACAGCGTTCAGATTGGAACACTCTAAAATTAAGCCGTTTGAAAAAAGATTAACCCTCTCCCAAACAAGACCTGGTTTTGACGTCCTAAATAGAATTGGCTGGGGAAAACATTGAGACAAAAGAAGAAACTGCTGATAACCAGCAGTTTCTCCTTTTGTCTCAATGTTTTCTATGCTATATCATATATAAATTTCATCATTATCAACATCCATATGGCTGTTTTCAGCAGCTTTTGAATTGGAACACCTAAAATTTTGGCGTTTGAAAAAAAAAGGTTAAATTGAATTCATGTTCTAGAAAGCGGTCTTATGGGACAAAGGGCAATCGTTGTGTAATATACCTACTTTTTCGCACAATATTTACCGTATTTCGAAGTGAGAGATAATGTTTAATAAAGGACAGCTAATGTTTTTCGTTTTAATTGTGGCGATTATTTTGATTTCAGGTAAGATGTGTCTGTTAAGGTAGTCCACCTCTACTGAGAATCACGCAACGTCAGATCATTTCGGGCGATGTCGCAAGCATTCGATGGTTGAACGCTACAAATTTATTTTCACACACGAATGTGCATAGTTTACCTTCATATTTTAATGTATGTTGAATCAGACTTCAAATTTATTCTATCCATCTATGTATAATATAAGCATACATATTGCACAAATCTATGATTTTTAGCTCAACTGACCGAAGGCCAGCGAGCTATTGTCATGGCTTTATGTCCGCCGTGCGTGCGTCCGTTAACTTTTTCTTTAAAAATCTTCTCCTCTAAAACAAGTGGGCCAATTTTGACCAAACTTTGCAAGAATGTCTCTTGGGTAAGCCTTTACTTAAATTGTTCAAGGAATTTTGATTTGCCCATACATGTGGGTGTGGCAGGGCGGGACCTATCAGACTTAGAGAAATTACAAAATATTCTTTAAAAATCAACCATTGGGCAAATTAAGACCTAACTTGGCAAACATATACCTTAAGTGATCATTTACTTAAATTGTAAGTGACACTGTGATTGGCTTATAAATGTGGGAGTGGCAGGGTGGGACTTTATCGGACCTGGAGATATCACAACATAATTCTTTAAAAATCAGCCATAGGACCGATTTAAACCAAACTTGGCAGAAATGTTTCATGGGTGGTCCTTTACTCAAACTGTTCATGTAATTTTGATTGGATAATTAACATGGGCGAGGCAGGGTGGGGCAATACCAGATTGAGAGCAATCACGAAATACTTCTTTAAAATCAACTTTTGTGCCAATTTAAATCAAACTTGGCAGAAATGTTCCTTTGGTGGTCCTTTACTTAGATTATTCATGAAATTTGGATTGGTCCATAGATGTGGGCGTGGCAGAGGGTGGCTTATCAGAATTGAAGAAATCATGACATAATTCTTTAAAATCAATCAATGTGCCAATCTAGACAATTTAGACCAAACTGGCAGAAATGTGCCTTTGGTGGCCATTTCTTAAATTGATAGTGAAATTTTGTTTGTGCCAATCAATGTGGATGTGGCAGGGCGGTGCTCATCAGACTTAGAGAAATCACAAGATAATTCTGTAAAAATCAACCATGGAGCTTATTTAGACCAAACTTGGCAGAAATATTCATTGGGTGTCCTTTACAAGATTTGGCAATGATAGGCTTACAAGAAATTATGAGTTTCTTTTACTTTAGCAAGTGGAGCGACTCAGGCACTCTTGTGCCTCTTTTCATAAAGAGTTTTTCGTAACCTCTTTTGCATGTGCAAACGAAATTTTCAAAAGCATACCAAGTCGAGATACCCCGGCACATGTTTCGAAACCTATGAAAGCAACACAATATCGAACTAAAGGATTCTATAATTTTGGTTTAAATCTGGTAGGTTCTCACACCTGCAAGATGTGAACAACGGATGCAAAATCGATCAAAAAATTAAGAACACTTTCCCCTTGTTTACATATGTATTACAGTTTGCATTTGAAAGTTTCAAGTTTTATTAGATATTTCCAGAAGGTCATAGACACATGTGGCATATAAATACAATTTCACAGGAATCTTCCTTGCATGCAGCTCTTCCAAATTCCTTCAAATAGATAAATTCTGTATAGAACTGAAATTCTAAATAAATTAATTGAATTATATTTTCGAAAAAAAACTTTAAAAGTCTTCTCGTCCAAAACTATTAGATCAATTATAACCATACGTCACAGGAATCTTCCTTGCATAAATCTCTTTCAGATTCCTTCAAAGAAATAAATTCCATGCAGAACTGAAATTTTCAATCTAATTGAATTAAATTGTCGAAAAACCTTCAAAAATGTTCTTCTCCAAAACACCTGATTTGATTTCATTTTTATTTAGCCTAAATGTTCAATGTACAGTTCTTCATTAGATTCTGTGAATTTTCTTAAGATTGGATGAAAAATTAGACCTCTATTGTATTCCTTGAAGGATTTCGTAGTCTTAGAGTGTAAAGTCTAAAAGCAAGTGGAGCCCTCTTGTTTCATGTATGCTAGGTTATTTGCAAAGTATGAACTTATTTTGCGTAAAGGTCCTTGTCAGTTTAATTGAAATCAGAAAAAAATGGAACCATGTGTTATAAAATCGTGAATGAACTATTGTATCATGATATTTATACGTGCATTTTTTTCTTTCATACAAAGGGACATTTGGCCTATATTGCTGGGATTCTACAGGACAGTTTCCAGGGATAAAGAACTGCTCGGGGTCGTGCGTTTCACAAATTGTAAACCGTAAGTAGTATTAACAAGGGCGAATTCAGGATTTTTTCGAGGGGGGGGGGGGGGGGGGGTCAAAGACCAAAGATTTTTTCCAGGGGTGGGGGTCCAAGCCTAAATCATGGCTTTAAATGTGTTAAATATGTAACGTTATATAGTTAAAAATTTGATTGTTGGCCAATGCCAAGGGGGCGGGGGTCCGAACCCCCAAACCCGCCCTCTAGATCCGCCCTTGCTTTATGAGACTCAGCAGAGGTCAACTAGATGTCGTATTAGAAAAATGGACATAAAGCAAGATAGAGGAAACATTCTACATTCAGAAAATGATATTGAAGTGAAAAGTTTCGATCCTAGTCAGGCTGCGCACACTAGGCAGACTGACTAGGGTCAATACTTTTTACACTTCCAATAAGGTCTTACTCTCTTATACAGGTAGGGGTGACCGGGACATGTCACTCCAAGAATCTTTTTAGAGAAACGTTTGAAAAAAGTACGACGTCTATGCATAAATGAAATACAAATAAATACATTAAATTGATTGATTGATTGATTGATTGATTAGTTGATTGATTGATCGATTTATTGATCGATTGATTGATGATTTTTGCAATTTTTGTTTTGGTTTTTTTTTTGTTTTGATTGTTGTTTGTATTTGTTTTTGTTTTTTTTTTTATTTTATTTTTTATTTTTTTTTCCACAATGTTTTCCGAAGCCAATTATCTTATGAGGAGTCAAAAAGAGTCACTGAATGATCCAGAGGGGGGGAGGGGGGTCAGGGGGTCATGACCCCCCCCCCCCTGGAATTTGGCGAAAAAAGGGGTTATCAAAAAGATTGCTGGTTATGCCCCATATAAGCTGTGCCATTCTTCCCTGTGCGCGACGACAAACCATTGTTATATTTGGTCCTTCATGACATGACATGTATCTGCATGAATCCAGGGGTGGTCAGGGGCCTGACCCCCCCCCCCCCTGAAATTTGACGAAAAAAGGGTTAAAGATCGGTAACCCCCCTGGGAAAAATACCTGGATCCGCGCTTGGTAGTCATTCCTGTTGAGAATCGTCGGAATTATTCGGGCGCGATCGAAATATTCAGCGGTGGAAGTCTCCACCGCCGAATGTTTACGACCGCGCCCGAATGTTTCGGAAACGTAACGACGCGGCTCGAAAAAAAATGATGTTTTATGAATCTCAAAATGGAGACAATATCGGTTAATTCTTTGCTGTGTGCAGTCTGTGTCGTGGTTGCGTCCAAAAAAATCGTACGTTGCACGTGCGTGCATCGCACGACTTAACGTACGTTTTAGACGCAGACAGCACGCAGGAGCACGGACGACCGGTTGTAAGAGAAGCTTAACTATTTTACAGATAAATTGGATGGTGGTTGGTGCGGAGAGAAGACAGTCTATGACGTGGACGTGTGTTTGGGAGTTGTAGTTGTTCATTGTTATTGTAATGAAGACATTACGGGTACTCTACCTTAATTACTATTTTACAGATAAATTGGATGGTTGGTGGTGCGGAGGGAAGACAGTCTTTGACGTGGACGTGTGTTTTGGAGTAATAGTTGTTGATTGTTATTGTAATAAAAACATTACGGGTACTCTACCTTAATTACTATTTTACAGATAAATTGGATGGTGGATGGTGCGGAGAGAAGACAGACTTTGACGTGGACGTGTGTTTGGGAGTAATAGTTGTTCATTGTTATTGTAATAAAAACATTACGGGTACTCTACCTTAATTACTATTTTACAGATAAATGGGATGGTGGTTGGTGCGGAGAGAAGACAGCATTTGACATGGACGTGTGTTTGGGAGTAATAGTTGTTAATTGTTATTGTAATGAAGACATTACGGGTACTCTACCTTAATTACTATTTTACAGATAAATTGGATGGTTGGTGGTGCGGAGGGAAGACAGTCTTTGACCTGGACGTGTGTTTTGGAGTAATAGTTGTTGATTGTTATTGTAATGAAGACATTACGGGTATTCTACCTTAATTACTATTTTACAGATAAATGGGATGGTTTTTGGTGCGGAGAGAAGACAGTCTTTGACGTGGACGTGTGTTTGGGAGTAATAGTTGTCCATTGTTATTGTAATAAAGACATTACGGGTACTCTACCTTAATTACTATTTTACAGATAAATGGGATGGTGTTTGATGCGGAGAGAAGACAGTCTTTGACATGGACGTGTGTTTGGGAGTAATAGTTGTCCATTGTTATTGTAATGAAGACATTACGGGTACTCTACCTTAATTACTATTTTACAGATAAATGGGATGGTGGATGGTGCGGAGGGAAGACAGTCTTTGACGTGGACGTGTGTTTGGGAGTAATAGTTGTCCATTGTTATTGTAATAAAAACATTACGGGTACTCTACCTTAATTACTATTTTACAGATAAATGGGATGGTGTTTGATGCGGAGAGAAGACAGTCTTTGACATGGACGTGTGTTTGGGAGTAATAGTTGTCCATTGTTATTGTAATAAAAACATTACGGGTATTCTACCTTAATTACTATTTTACAGATAAATGGGATGGTGGTTGGTGCGGAGAGAAGACAGTCTTTGACGTGGACGTGTGTTTGGGAGTAATAGTTGTCCATTGTTGTTGTAATGAAGACATTACGGGTACTCTACCTTAATAACTATTTTACAGATAAATGGGATGGTGTTTGATGCGGAGAGAAGACAGTCTTTGACGTGGACGTGTGTTTGGGAGTAATAGTTGTCCATTGTTGTTGTAATGAAGACATTACGGGTATTCTACCTTAATTACTATTTTACAGATAAATGGGATGGTGGATGGTGCGGAGGGAAGACAGTCTTTGGCGTGGACGTGTGTTTGGGAGTTATAGTTGTTCATTGTTATTGTAATGAAGACATTACGGGTATTCTACCTTAATAACTATTTTACAGATAAATGGGATGGTGTTTGATGCGGAGAGAAGACAGTCTTTGACGTGGACGTGTGTTTGGGAGTAATAGTTGTCCATTGTTGTTGTAATGAAGACATTACGGGTACTCTACCTTAATAACTATTTTACAGATAAATGGGATGGTGGATGGTGCAGAGGGAAGACAGTCTTTGACGTGGACGTGTGTTTGGAAGTAATAGTTGTCCATTGTTATTGTAATGAAGACATTACGGGTATTCTACCTTAATTACTATTTTACAGATAAATGGGATGGTGGATGGTGCGGAGGGAAGACAGTCTTTGGCGTGGACGTGTGTTTGGGAGTTATAGTTGTTCATTGTTATTGTAATGAAGACATTACGGGTACTCTACTTTAATTACTATTTTACTGATAAATGGGATGGTGGTTGATGCGGAGAGAAGACAGTCTTTGACGTGGACGTGTGTTTGGGAGTTGTAGTTGTTCATTGTTATTGTAATGAAGACATTACGGGTACTCTACCTTAATTACTATTTTACAGATAAATGGGATGGTGGTTGGTGCGGAGAGAAGACAGTCTTTGACGTGGACGTGTGTTTGGGAGTAATAGTTGTTCATTGTTATTGTAATGAAGACATTACGGGTACTCTACCTTAATTACTATTTTACAGATAAATGGGATGGTGGTTGATGCGGAGGGAAGACAGTCTTTGACGTGGACGTGTGTTTGGGAGTAATAGTTGTTGATTGTTATTGTAATAAAAACATTACGGGTACTCTACCTTAATTACTTTTTTACAGATAAATGGGATGGTGGTTGGTGCTTAGAGAAGACAGTCTTTGACGTGGACGTGTGTTTGGGAGTAATAGTTGTTCATTGTTATTGTAATAAAAACATTACGGGTACTCTACCTTAATTACTATTTTACAGATAAATGGGATGGTGGTTGGTGCGGAGGGAAGACAGTCTTTGACGTGGACGTGTGTTTGGGAGTAATAGTTGTTCATTGTTATTGTAATGAAGACATTACGGGTACTCTACCTTAATTACTATTTTATAGATAAATGGGATGGTGGTTGGTGCGGAGAGAAGACAGACTTTGACGTGGACGTGTGTTTGGGAGTAATAGTTGTTCATTGTTATTGTAATGAAGACATTACGGGTACTCTACCTTAATTACTATTTAACAGATAAATGGGATGGTGGATGGTGCGGAGAGAAGACAGACTTTGACGTGGACGTGTATTTGGGAGTTGTAGATGTTGATTGTTATTGTAATAAAGACATTACGGGTACTCTACCTTAATTACTATTTTACAGATAAATGGGATGGTGGATGGTGCGGAGGGAAGACAGTCTTTGACGTGGACGTATGTTTGGGAGTAATAGTTGTTCATTGTTATTGTAATGAAGACATTACGGGTACTCTACCTTAATTACTATTTTATAGATAAATGGGATGGTGGTTGGTGCGGAGAGAAGACAGTCTTTGAAGTGGACATGTGTTTTGGGAGTAATAGTTGTTCATTGTTATTGTAATGAAGACATTACGGGAACTCTACCTTAATTACTATTTTACAGATAAATGGGATGGTGGATGGTGCGGAGAGAAGACAGTCTTTGACGTGGACGTGTGTTTGGGAGTAATAGTTGTTCATTTTTATTGTAATGAAGACATTACGGGTACTCTACCTTAATTACTATTTTACAGATAAATGGGATGGTGGTTGGTGCTTAGAGAAGACAGTCTTTGACGTGGACGTGTGTTTGGGAGTAATAGTTGTCCATTGTTATTGTAATGAAGACATTACGGGTACTCTACCTTAATAACTATTTTACAGATAAATGGGATGGTGGATGGTGCGGAGGGAAGACAGTCTTTGACGTGGACGTGTGTTTGGGAGTAATAGTTCTTCATTTTTATTGCAATGAAGACATTACGGGTACTCTACCTTAATTAATTACTATTTTACAGATAAATGGGATGGTGGTTGGTGCGGAGGGAAGACAGTCTTTGACGTGGACGTGTGTTTGGGAGTAATAGTTGTTCATTGTTATTGTAATAAAAACATTACGGGTACTCTACCTTAATTACTATTTTACAGATAAATGGGATGGTGGATGGTGCGGAGGGAAGACAGTCTTTGACGTGGACGTGTATTTGGGAGTTGTAGATGTTGATTGTTATTGTAATGAAGACATTACGGGTACTCTACCTTAATTACTATTTTACAGATAAATGGGATGGTGGATGGTGCGGAGAGAAGACAGTCTTTGACGTGGACGTGTGTTTGGGAGTAATAGTTGTCCATTGTTATTGTAATAAAAACATTACGGGTATTCTACCTTAATTACTATTTTACAGATAAATGGGATGGTGGTTGGTGCGGAGAGAAGACAGTCTTTGACGTGGACGTGTGTTTGGGAGTAATAGTTGTTCATTGTTATTGTAATGAAGACATTACGGGAACTCTACCTTAATTACTTTTTTACAGATAAATGGGATGGTGGTTGGTGCAGAGGGAAGACAGTCTTTGACGTGGACGTGTGTTTGGGAGTAATAGTTGTTCATTGTTATTGTAATGAAGACATTACGGGTATTCTACCTTAATTACTATTTTACAGATAAATGGGATGGTGGTTGATGCGGAGGGAAGACAGTCTTTGACTTGGACGTGTGTTTGGGAGTAATAGTTGTTAATTGTTATTGTAATGAAGACATTACGGGAACTCTACCTTAATTACTATTTTACAGATAAATGGGATGGTGGTTGGTGCGGAGAGAAGACAGTCTTCGATGTGGACGTGTGTTTGGGAGTTATAGTTGTTCATTGCTATTGTAACGAAAATTTCTGTAATGCCCCGTTACTAGCCAACCTTGCTGACAAAATGAATGAACAATAGAACATATCAAGGAAAGGAAAAAACTTATCATTAGCCTTTTACTCTTTTGGTGCATTGTTTCCCTAAGCCTTTTCTATCGTGGACGCCCAAACCAGGTCCTGTCTGGGAAATGATTATACCATTTGTGACGGTTTCAAAATTAGTATGTGCCTAAGTCGAGTCTGTGTGCGATCCATGTGCTGAAATGGACTACCAAGTATCAACGGGGAAACGAGCTTGTAAACGGCATTAGAAGCATATAAATGTGACCCATCACGCTAAAGGGGACTTTATGGGTTTTGTAAAAAATATCGACCTAGTCAGTCTGCGCAGTCCGCGCAGACAGACTAGGGTCGATATTTTTCACTTATATGTACATTTCTGAATCTGAAATGTTTTTTTTTTATTCTGTCGTACTATATGTTCATTTTTCACATATGGGATCTGGTTGACCTGTGCTGAGTCTGGCAAGTTTGTCAAAATTTGGATTTTTTTTAGTTCGGATAAGGTCCCTTTTAGCGTGACGGGTCACAAAATGCTTATGTGATAGTGTTTCACATCTGGCTTCGACAACTGTATACGCAGGCTGATCTGGAAGCATGTTGGGCCCAAAATCAGTGAGGAACTTTTCCCAGTTTCTGGTTCACTTGCGATATATAGACAACATCCGTTTATACGATATATAAGGATGTGTAGCCTTATTAAGTACAAATCAGCTCTTTCATAGATTATAGGAACAATTTTAACTTTTTTTGTGAAAAAATACGTATTCTAGCTAAGCATTGTATACAAATGATTTGTCTTGGGTGAGTTTGTATTCTTTCGCGTTTGTATAAAGCATGCATAGATTTGCTTTACCAAACGCAAATAGCTTAAAAATTAATTTTGAATAAAAAAATGTCTATGTCTTTGTTTTAATTTAGGCCAAATTTTACATACACTAAAGGAAAAAAAGAAACGCAACAACAAATAAATTTGATCATAATTTGATTTTTTTCTCTATCTCAAAATCACCCTCATTCGAGTGCATTTTCAATGCATGGTAAAATTTCATTATTTTATTTCTAGTGTCAAAATTTTATCAATGTCACATGTTATACGTGCCATAAATATGCGTTTAAATGAAAGCGGTTTGGCGTCAACATTAAATGCGTTCTTGCACGCAATCCAATTTGACGTTAACGATTCCTGGCTGATATTTGATTACTGTACTGTCCATGAATTGCATCAACAGTTTTTCTTGATAAGAGAATTTGTTTCCATTGGTAAAATAGGCGAACGTTATGGTCCTGACATCATGATGTTAGACGTTGACGACCGCTTTGCGGGCGACCGTCAGTTGTTTCGTTCGTTCTAAGACGTTATCTCAAGCAATATTTTTCAACCGATGTACACCAAAGTCAGCAGCAATTATGGGTTTAGATGTTCCATTCGTAAACATCACAATTGCTACCGGACGACGTCTTTGAATAAGTCGCGAAATTATATGAGTGATTAAATCCTACCGAAAATTATTACCTTTTGTTGAGTCGACGTGCATCTACACAAATCAAAAGAGTTTTGTGTAAAGTTTGGGTATTTAAAGGTTTGTACGTGAGAAACGTGTAAACATCTATACTGGACGGCAAAAGAAACTACGAGGGACGTTCAACTAATTTTGGAACTGGGGTTCTATAAGCTATAGTTATGTCGCAATCCAATTTTAAGTTTCTTCAATCCTTTGAAGTAATCCTCTTTGGCAACCACATACTTCTAAAGTTTTGAGATCCATTACTGATATGCCAATAAATGGACCTCTTTTGGAACATCCCGCAGACACTGGAAAATTGCACTGCATATTGAACATGAAGGCCTATACCGACGACCAGAGGCTTTTTTCGTCTTCATTGGGAACACAAAAAAGCCACACGGGCTTAAGCCCGGCTATAAGGGTGGATGAAGACACTGTGTAGCATGTTTCTCTTTCAGGAAGTCTTGGACAAGATGACACCTGTGGGCAGCTCCGTTGCCATGGATTTAGTACAAGCCTCTTTAGCCGGTCCTAGACCTGCTCTTTCCGAGATATATTTCTTTACTTTTGCCAACATACATTTCTTGTATGAATGACCGGCAATAGTGGTACTATTTTAAACAGTAATTTGAACAATACACCCGTTACATTTGAAAATTACCGCGTACAAAACTTTTGCCGCGCTTTTAATTTTTTGGCTATTACGGACCTTGCCTGATCTTTTCGCAACCATTGCTTGCTAATGACACGCAATTGGTGTTCATAGTAGATTATTGTTCAATCATATGTATAAAGCTCAGAAAACCCACATTTGTTGCATTTATTGCATTGTTTCAAAATATATTTTGCACGGATGACTCTCTGTCCTTTAGCCAGCAGGTGGGGACCCAATAGGCATCAACCTTCCTGTGTTTCAACCCTTTCGTCAAAATCGTATAACATGTCCCCGATGAAAAAAACAACTTGGTCTGCTATTTTTGCACATTGAACCATGCGTCTTGTTCGGTCATGTCGGAATCTACAGCAACATTTACTTTGGTACTAGCTCTACCCGGGTTGCCTGCGAGCGGGGCATCATTCAGGCCAGTTTTACCAATTTTAATTCTTTTTATCTTCCTACAAACTGACGTATATTCAACGTTCGAATGTCCACGAATCTGATATAGTTAATTATATACATGTGATGTAGATATTTCAAAGCCTATGCGACCTTTAATGTAGACCCGTACATCCTATTTCAGTTCGTTTTCCATTTTGCGCACAGCGAAATAGCCAGTGTTTATGACTGAACCAAATTAAAAGTTCAATAAATTTTGAAAGAGTCAATGAATTTGTCTCAAATTTTGACCAAGTATAGACAGTAATTTTCCCGTCAAATAGCCGCAAGCACCACTAGTTCTATAGCACCATTAGGTATGGTGGACCATTAGTACCACTTTTAATTGAACGCCCCTCGTATACACCTTACTTTCATTTGAATTTATCAAAACTTAATCACAGCTCGTGAAATCAATTGTATTATAGATATACGTTTGCCATTTGGCATGAGAAATATGTGGTTAGAAGAAAGTGTTCACATTTTCTTTATGATGCTAGGGCCGTGTCATTTAGAAAGGGATCAAATTGAAAAATCCAGGTAATGTTTCATCCCCGTTATTCGAATAAAAATGATCGGAGTTTGTCCCAAACTTTGTCTAAAGTCAATATTTGTGTGTCCTTATTTGCAGTATCGACTGAAAGTAAGCACTCACACATAAATAAGATCAGCCGCCTGAATTTGAAATGTTGAGTTATGAAACAATCCTCCAGTGAAGAACTCTTTAATTTATACACGTTATTCTGTACACACGTCTTATACTGCATATAGCACTAACATTAAACTGTTTCTCGTCATAAAAGAGGAAGTCATTCAGTCGGTTTGAGTCAAACTTGTGACATGTTGGTCAAATTTTAGCAATGACGTCATGATCTTCTAGCACTGACGGCCTAGGGCTGTCAGACGCCTAGCACCAAGGCCAATGTTTTCAATCAGACGTTGAAAGGTTCTTCATTTAAAATGATGATATCATTAGCATTTCCTGCAGCTGTCTGGAAAACGTTACGTTACGTCACGTTAGTGCCAAACATGAATTTATTGGTCTTGTTTGTGGCTCATTCCTCCTTTTCTCACGTTTTAAGCTCCGTAAGTGTCGAAACGTGTTCTAGAAATTTACTATTGTCTGATTACATCAGTTTACGAGCTAAGAAACATAAAACTTTATGATTCCGGTCTGAACATGCTGACAACCCAGTTTTTGCCGGCGTCAAGGGCTTACCTTTTTGCACAAATTGGAATTTACCTCTGTTTTATCATATGCATAGCAACGAAGACTACACATGCAGAAAAAGGATGTCGATATGGGTGGGTGGAGTATTTACATGAATTTAATTATATGCACGTGCATGCGGCTTTTTGGCCTATAAGACGGACCTATTCATTTATTATATCGAAAAATAGTTGTGAAAATTTAAAGTCGTGAAAATATTACAAGTTTGCTTGGAAATAAGAAAAATAAATTCAATTTAAAACTGTATAGTTTTTTTTGCCGTTGAGTATATTTTGAGGTAATCTCATAGGTAAGACAGGTTCTAACGTAAACACAAAGATCAATATCAAGATACAGTTCCCTTCAATAATCAGCAACAAGTTTGACTCAATAACATAAAAGAATTAAGAGAAATAACAAAAAAAAATAGTTGTTGCGTTTTTTCTTTCCATTAGTATAGTTGTCTCATACTGTATTCTGTCTGTTTCGTTTTAGAAATTCCCCGAACGGCCAAATTTTAGACTACTGTAATCCGATGTCAAAGATGTTGCAGGCAATTTTAGTTCAACGAAATTTTACCTTATTTTGTCCTTTCAAGGTCGAAAACATTGTGAAAACATATTCATTATTTACCACCCTTTCAAAGGCATTTATCTTGTTGATCGTGAAAAAAGCGTGTAACATGGAAATGAATCCCTTAGTTTTGCAAAGCAAAGAATAAAATTCCATTCGTGTCTATATAGGTCCAATATACTGTATGCAACAGTTAAAGCAGTAGTTCACGCAATGCAGAAAATGTGTATGATGTAGCTTAGAAAATCTTGAGGGAAGAGTGGGATTTTCTCTTTCTCTGTGACGTCGCGCACGGTATTGGGGAACTTTTCAAAAAACGCTACCCTCTGCGATTCATAACTGAATTTTGCAAGAACCGTTTTTCTTCCTAAAACTTTTGTTATATGTCAAAATAACCGTAAAACCCTTATCTTTTTCAATGACATACTCTTTTCGGGTTGTTAGTTTGTATAAATTTGCTAGAAAGATTTTTTGTTCGTAAATTCGGCGAAAAAACGCGTGTAACATGCAACATAAATTTTCAACGGCGACGGATATTTATAAACAACTTTGCGATTAAGTAACGTCAAACACATTGGAAAATATATTATATGACAGTGGAAATGCTGTACAATGTTTTGCCGAACGGAAATCAAATTTCGATGTCGATTACGCAAATAAGCACAGTTTGTTCTCCAAAAATCGCAGTGTAACAATTAGAATTACGTCGCAGAAAAAATGACACTTTTGTTTGATATTTTGTGAAATAATGACTAAATTGCAACAAAACTTGATATAAGAAATATTATTTTTCTCTATTTCTGTAATATATACAAGAAAATTAGTTAGCATAATAAACGAAGCATTAATGATATAAAATGCGTGTGGACAGAAATTGTTTCAGGTCGTTGAAAACTCTACTTTTTTACCCTTTAGAGTTTCAAAAATACCGGTTCCCTTATTCATACAACGATTTAATTTCAATATGGATTTTTTTTTCTTGTTTGTCATATCAAAATTTCAACGCAAAATAATGAAACGTAAAAAAGATGTTCAAATGTGTTCGTGTGGACAGAAATTTTATAAACGTCAACTTTTTTTAATTGGCGTAGCCTTAAAAGTATCTATTTGGCGCATTTTAAGACGAAAATAAAACGAATCAAAGAGGAGTAAAAGCTTAAGACGTGCAAAAGACAGAAATAGTGGAGATTTTCTTAAAACATGGTCTTGTCTTTTTAAATCACATTAGTCTGTAAAGAGAGTACGCATTAAAAGCACAACACAACCGTCTACGAAAAAACTACAACGTTCCGCAAGTATTAGAATAATGACGTTCGCTAGTTTGACGTTACATTTAGTTCCCCAATACCGTGCGCGACGTCTGTATGGTTTGGTAAAGTAATCCAGGTAGGGACGTGAAATCTGGGTCTTGTTTGGGAAAGAGTTTATTCAGAATAACAAGGGAGAATCGTTTGAAGATTTCATCAAGGATTGATGACAAAGTTAGACCCGTACAGCAAAAATATACCACTCCAATTTAAGCCTTTCCCAAATGGCAAAATCCTTGAGTGGTCCAATCTGAAATCTATTACAAACGACAAGGTAAGTATTGATAAAAATGATATTTCTATAAAATTTTGCAGAGAAAACATTTAGACAAAAGGAGAAACTACTGACTATCAGCAGTTTCTCCTTTTGTCTCAATGTTTCCCCATTTTTTTTCTATTAGGGACGTCAAAACCAGGTCTTGTTTTGGAAAGGGTTAAAGCTGCTGCAGATGATACGGATGTTTGTAGAGAATGGATTTGTGTACAAAACAGTACAGAAAATATTTAGGCAAAAGGAAAAAAATGTTGATCAACGGCATTTTATCCTGTTGTCTCCATGTTTTTTTTTCTAAGTATTTTCTATCAGTGATGTCAAAACCAGTTTTCTTTTGGAAAAGGGTTAAGTAGATAGAAGTACACTTACCCTTTTTAATCCTTTCGTAATTTAGCCATGGTTTTGATGTCCCTTATGGCAATATTTTTGTTCTAAAAATAGACTGTGTTAGCCATTATGTTTTGATAAATCGTCGGTGTTGTTATAAAATCTCGTAACTACAGCTTGCTTCAAGCCGTAGTTGCGAGATCTTATAACAAATCTAACGAAAATACTATTGTTTGTCCGAAATTACGTCACTGTTTACTAGATACAATCATTCCCTATTGGAACAATCTGAGAACACATAAAAGCAAAAGAAGAAAATACTGAAAACAAACAATATCTCTTTTACAGCATTACTTTTTATGCCACAAAATACATGTTAATACTTATTTCTCTTTTAATAAAGAATTTAATCTTTTTCATGATTTAAATTGGACTTGAATGTTTATAAAACGTGTCGTTTGAAAATTGCGTTAAAACAATTTTGAATTTAATTGATAAGCTAACTCTTCATAGTCACATGACGTTTGATATTCCGTCCATCATTAGGAACCAAACACCTCGTGCAACTTCGGGCGTTATCCGTGACATCGGCTATTGACTCGTCAATTTCCATGGCGATATACGCGTAGAAATATAGAAGTACAAACTTAAAAACTTAAAAATTAAGAACGTTTTTTATTCTTGTTTACAAAGTTAATGTCTGTAACATGTGCCGAAAAATCGTGCATAGTTTATAAAAAACGTCGCGCTCAATGTTGGCGTACAAACGAAAAAACGCCATACCGCTCCTTTTCAAACTACCACCAGAATGCATAGGATTAATAAATCTTTGCGATATTTATATCTTCGGATTCGGCAATGATTTTTCTTGTGAATGCTACCGACGAAAACTTTTTTTAAAGATTCAAAATAGTTTTAATCTAATGCGAAACGTTTACGAACGTCATTAAATGATAAGGTAAGATGTAACAAAATTAACACAATCGTGAGTGAAAATGTGTCCGAAAATGAACAAAAACAACGCTTTTCTCGCCAAAACGTTTAAGGAATGACGTGAAGTCATCTCTTCTATAAGTCAAAACACGTTTTACAGAAAAAAGACGCAAATGACTTAAATAATGTGTGATTAATTAGTATAGACAAAAAGGTAAGATTCTGATTTTTTATTTGGATGTGCTTCATTAGTACGGCAAAACAGAAAAACACGTCTTTTATTGTAGAAACATTAATTATTGAGTTCAAAGTACATTGTTTGTAGTTTTGAAAGATATATTTTTTGTGGAGTTTCACCTTTTAAAATCTGTGAAAAAATTAACTTTTTAATTCTAGCGACAATGTCACACGCGCCGAAAAACACACTAAATAGTTTAATGTGTACAAAAACGCTAGAATTAAAAAGTTAAATGAAAACGATTATTTTTCAAAACGTGCTCAAGCAAAACTTCTGATATTTTATTTACCTAAAGAAGTTCATCATATAAGATACTTAGGAAAGTTTCAAGGCTCAATATTGTAAAACAAGGATATAGCTAGGGATATGGTACGACGTAACGACATGGGAAAAGAGTGAACACGTCCGTTAGGGAAGCGGAGAAAATTGTTTGGTGGAGTTTGTTTTTTATATTTTTGGTTGATATACCAACCCAAATGTAAAAATATATAGAAAGGTTAAAAACATAATAAAATGTAAAAATGTCATGTCTTGTTTATAATACAAAATAAAAAGAGAATCTAAATAACAATCCAATGTGTGAACGCACAAAAAGCGTGAATAATCTGCGACGTTCGTCAACGACGTCGTATGAAAAATATGTTACTACATGAATATGAGAGAAAGCTTATTAAGATAATTTGATTTTTTATATGAAATATCAAGTTCTATATTAATACGATCAGATTCACATGTGCTTTTAATGTATATATTTACTGATACCTAGGTTATGGCGGATGCGGAACACAAAGAGGCAATTGTTGGAAAGCATCTTAATTTCGGATTCTTGCGAATGCGACATTTATTCTTCGGTATTCATTTATATTTTTATGATTGATATTAAGAGTATACATCAATTTTATTTTTTCATATAATGACTGTTTTAAATCAATGCCATTTTGAAATGAAAATGGTGCGGTTTTATAAAGTTTTTAATACAATAATACGTATTTCGGAGATTTTTGTAACCGAAAGAGAAAATAAGTTAACTGCCTCTTTTTCTCAATATCAATATCTATAGATTGAAGCTTAAAATATATGCATGTAGCATGTGACACACCGAAACAGAATTAAAACCGAAGTGAAATCACGAGAAAATTTGCTTTCCTCTCTTTCTTTGTATGTACTGTAGCGTCGTTTCAAAATAACTTCGGTTACGCAATTGTACGCCAACATTGAGCGCGACGTCAAAAGGGTTGAAAGCCATAGTAGTGAGTGACTTGCAACAACCTAGGGCAACAATGATAAACCATAATGTCCAAATGACATTTTCTGACTACAAGTATCTGTATTTTTCTACTCCAGTGTTTTCTCGACGTTCTTATAATTATGGACATCAAAAAGGAGCTTGAATGGAAATGATATAAACAGAGGGTTTTGATAGATAACTTTTTCCCAGAACAAGACCTACTTTTGACGTCTTCGATAGGAAAATCTTTCAAACATTTTGAAGCAAAAGAAGAAAATGCTTATTATCAGCATATTCTTCTTTTGTCCCAATACTTTTGTTACTCTATCCTTTACAAATCCTATCAGTACTAACATTAAAGGCAGAATAACCCTAAACATCTTGCAAATTTTCCGAGAACTTCGTACAAAAAAATAAATATATATTATTAAAATATGGTCTTTAAATTGCATATATGCCAAATCTTAGCTTTCTACCTTGTGTATTAGCTTAGATGTCGACGGATTTAAAACCCCATGATTTGTTGTCCCCGGGATAATATGTATAGGTAACAGGCGCTAGCCTCTTACCTACTTAGCGACATCACGATCATAATTTGTTCTTATTTCATTTACCGAGGTGGTGAGAAAATGTGACTAAAAACATGTCATTCTCACAACAAAAAGTTTCAAATTTAGAGTCATCTGTCACTGTCCTTTAGGAACTATTCTTTGAAGTCTGGATTTTTCCTTCTCGCCAATTTTAATTTAAAACTGTTATATTAACATTGATACATGTACTTAAAACGGATTTGACCACGAAGGGAAAACATTTGAAATATTTTAATGATTGTCTTTGATAAAAAGTACATGTGACTTATATCAGAGACCGTACGTAAGATTACACTTTGCGAGAAAACAACTCGGTTAGTCTCAAGTATTCAACTAGGAGTTGAATATGTTTAGGAAAAGGTAAACTAAAAAGAACATTCTCTTAATGTTTACATTAATGGGGCTAATATAAACAATTCCGGTACAATACTCTGAATTATTAAATCAAATCAGTCATCTAGACCTGTCAAAAAATAAGAAGCGGGCATTATGAACTTTTTTTTGAGAATATCCCAATAAGAGGCAGAATGTCGCTAATTACAATAATGGAACCTATGTGGTTTTAAATCCGTCGACATCCTAGCCAATACACAAGATAGAAAGCTAAGATTTGGCATAGATGCAATTTAAAGGCCATATTTTCATAATACATATTTATTTTGTACGAAGTTCTCGGAAAATTTGCATGATTTTAAGTGCCATTCCCCCTTTAATGAAAGTTTTGAACTTAGAAAGAATAACTTAATGATTAACCAAGGATAACTTAAAACAACTTCCAGATAGATTTTTTCTCTACCTTTTCTTATTTATTTATCTACTATTTTTCATAATGAATTTTCTCTCCTGTATATATGTTACATTTTGTCTTTGTATGTTGTAAATATGTTGTAAATATATATGTGTTTATGACGAGGAACGACCATCGTTCAAGTCAGAATTAAGGTTTATTGAATTGAATTGAATTAATTTCGTTGGCTGCAGCAGCTTTTACCATTTTTTGCAATTTGGAAAATGATTAAAAATATTCTCTCTATTTAATGTACTTTTGCATTACTCTTGTTCAAAGCTTTAAACCCATATCCATTGTCCATCTTCATTGTCACTCCGAATTTTTCCATTATTATTCCACTTTCATTCGGAATGATTTCAGACTGGACCAAATTCAAAGATTTTTTTAGGTGTAGAAAACATTGTTGTAAATGAAGAAATTACTCTTCACAACAACGTACACGCAGAGTGTCCCAATGTTGTTCTTATCCTTGAAATATCTAGCATGGGTCCCTTTAATACGTGACATATTTGAAAAATATTTGAAGCAGAGAAGGCGACAATGCGTCAAGGGTTTCCAGGATGTAAGAGATCGTTGTCATCAACGTTGGCTAGTAAAGGAGCATTACAGTTATCCTCGTTACACCAGCAGCGAACTACATTCACAAATAGTGGTAGGCATACGTCCAGGCTTGACTTCTCCCCACACCATGCAGATTCACGATTATCTGTAAAACATCATAAAAATGGAAGAGTCAAGTCAAGACATCATGTCACATGTTTATATATTAACAGCGAACTACATTCACAAATAGTGGTAGGCATACGTCCATGCTTAACTTCTGTCCACACCATGCAGATTCACGATTATCTGTAAAATATTTCAGGCAATCATTAAAGTGACATTTCAGAATTTTTTGTCTTAAATTATTACTTTATTTTTATCTGAAACAGCGTTTTTCCTTATGAAAATTCTGAAAATTTCAAGCCAAAATATTGCGCCGTTTACGAGAAATATATATTTTTGTGTTAAAATTAAACAAATTGTTGTGGACAACAGTTTGGATTAACATAGAATTTGTCGATTCTGCCTCAACTTTAAATGCGTGTTTCTTGCTTATCAGCAACAACTTCAAAAACCTCATAGCATTTATACTCATTAGAACAACCAATCTTGACATCAAGACATACTTTAAAAATTTGAAATGGGAATGAAATGTCAAGACAAATTAGAGAACCTTGTAATCACACCATTTGAACTTTCACAGGTCAAGTTTATCTAATGATATTTACAGCGTTATGTTAAATGGTGCCATCCCTCCAACACATGCTGCTCTTGTGCAACAAACCAAACAGGATGCTTATCAGACCAGTTCCATTTGGGGGTCAATACTTGCCAGGAGAAATAGTAATTGCCAATCCCACTGATTGGGAATAGATACAGAAAGTGGACAGATGATCATATATTTGAACAACACATGCAATCGTTGTGGATAGCTGCAAAGAACTAACCGAATGTGGTTGGAAAAGTGCCTGTAAGGAAAGATGCAAATTTCAGATTGGGGCTTCCTTATACTACTGGCTTGTGCAGTAGTAAATTTAGAAACTAACCCTAAACCATCAGTAGCACGGTTATCAAAATTCAGTAGACTGGCATTGAATACAAAGTAACACACAATGTAGAACAATTAAAAAAAAAGGGGGGGTCTTTATATGGTGGCTGCCTCATGGCTAGAGCAGGTAAATTTATTAGTTTTTAAATGGTTAACAACCACAACATGCATGTTAACAACATGCATGTTAAATACTTAAACATACTATTGTTATATCTTTTTCAATCATTTCAATTCTCAACCATATTATTATCATACTACTTATAAAAATGAAGAAGTTCGCCAAATGGCAGCCATTTTGGATTTCTTTTCAGCTATTTTGAATTCCAGAAGTCATTTTGTCATTACTTCATATTAGAATTCTTGTTTTTATCACTAAATAGAAAATCCAAAATCTTTTCACAAAGTATGGCCAGTCTGTATAGTCATTATGAAGAAAAAACCTCAATGGTGGCCATCTTGAAAAATGGCCGCCATGATGAAAAATCTAATTGGCTAATAGTTCTTTTTTTTATTAAGTAATGCAAGCTTTATGTACATGGGCCTAACACATACATAGATATCATTGATGAGAAGGTCCTCGTAACTCTCATAATTCTGTTAATATATATATATATGAAAAAAATGACGAAAAATGGCGGCCATTTAGAATTTTTTGGCCATTTTGAATTCGAAAAGGCATTTTGTCAGTATTTCTTTTTTATTTAAACACTAGTAATTTTGTTGTTGTTATTATTACAAAATAGATGAAAAATTCCAAAACCTAATCACAAATAAAAATCTTACGTATACATTTAATTACTGTAGAACTTAAACCTTCAATGGCGGTCATCTTGGAAAATGGCTGCCATGATAAAAAAAATCTAATTTGCTAATAGCTTTTCTGAATGCATGTGGGCCTAAAACATAGATATCATTGATGAGAAGGTCCTCGTTACTGTCATAATTCTCTTAACATAAATTGGAAAAAAGGCCAAAAAAATGGCGGCCATCTTGAATTTTTTGGCCATTTCGAATACAAAAATGTTTTTTGTCATTATTTGTATTAGAAAAATGCTTTTTGTCACAAAATAGATCAGAAAACCCAAAATATATTGTCAAATATGATCAATCTGTACATTTATTATAAAAGGAAAACCTCAATGGCGGCCATCTTGGAAAATGGCCGCCATGATGAGAAATCTAAATGGCTAACGGGCTTTTTGGATTAAGCATTACAAGATCTATGTACATGCCAAATATCATGCTTGTATCATAAACTCTAATATTTTTCTGGCTATCTGCCCTGCTATTAAGCTAGAATAGCCGTAATGTGGCCATTTTGGGATAACTAAAACATCGGATTTTTTCGAGCGGTGTCCTTACGTATCCGAACCTATTCGGGCGCGGTCGTAAACATTCGGCGGTGGAAAGTTCCACCGCCGAATGTTTTTGACTTCACCCGAATAATTTCGACGTCGCACGAATCTCATTAGGGGTATACTACCTTAAAATGGTACAGTAAAGTCAAGACATCATGACAAGTGTTTAATTGTTTTATCTGTATCTTTATTAATCTATAAAGTTCGTAAATGACACTATAAACCACCCTTTTTTCAAGTGAAAGAGTTCTAAATTTTCAAAACAATTTTGCATGCGTTGGTTTGAATCTTGAAGGTGTGAGACACCTGCAAGATTCGAACAATCACGTGCAAAAAAGTAGTTGTAGTTCAATATCGTGTTGTTTACAATGGTACATTTCGTTAACATGTTGAATAATATCGTGACCGGACTATATGTGACCCGTCACGCTAAAAGGGACCCTATCCGAATACATTGTACCCAAAATCCAAATGTTGACAAACTTGTCAGACTGACCACAGGTCAACCAGATTTCGTATGCGAAAAATGAGCATATAGTTAGATAGGGAAAACATTCCGGATTTAGAAAATTACATAAAGTGAAAAGTGTCGGCCCTAGTCTGGCTGCGCGGACTGCGCAGACGGACTAGGGTCGATATTTTTCATACTTCCCATAAGGTCCCTTTTAGCGCGACGGGTCACATATATAGTGGTATGTCCAGACTCGACAATTCGCTTGGAAAAGGGTGAAGAATTAACAAGAGGACCATGATGGTCCTAAATCGCTCACCTGAACCAAGATGATATGAGCCACAGTTTTTGTTCAAATCAATTATTTGTGTCTTTAAGACTGAAAACAAACTTATGGTCAACAAGATTGTGTCCAAATTTTGTCTCGGTTTGTCCGTATTTGTGGTTTTTAGAGTAAAAACAGTCGAAAACGGCAAATTTGTCAATTTGCAGGGCTCAGCAAACTCTACTCTGATTAAGCTGAAATTTAAACTGGTGCAAGATCTTATGTTCAGCAACATTGTGTCCAAATTTCGTCTTGATTGGTCAACAATTGTAGATGCTTAAGTGTAAACAAAGTCCGAAACAATCGAAGACATCAATTTTGTCAATTTCAAGTGCATATAACTCATGACTTTCTAGTCCGATGAGACCAAAGTTCAAGCTCATCTAAGAAATTATGGTCACCAACATTGTGTCCAAGTTTCTTCTTATTAGGTCAATAATTGTAGATTCTAGAGTGTAAACAAAGTTGAAAACAATCAAAAAACAGGAATTTTGTCAAATTAAAGAGCGTATAACTCATGACCTTTAGATCTGATCAATCTGAAAATTAAAGTCATACATGATCTTATAGTCCGAAATATTGTGACCAAGTATTGTCTTGATTGGTCTATAATTGTAGATGCTAGAGTGTAATCAAAGTCGAAGATAGTAGAAAATGTCCATTTTGTCAAATTCAAGGGCGCATAACTCACGAATTTTCTAACCGATCAATCTGAAAGTCGAACTCATTCGAGATCATATAGTCCTTTACATTGTGTCAAAGTTTTGTCTAGATTGGTCAATAATTGTAGATGCTAGAGTGTAAACAAAATCAAAAACAGTCGAAAACGGCAATTTTGTCAAATTCAAGGGCGTATAACTCATGACTTTATGATCCGATCAATTTGACAATCAAACTCGTACAAGATCTTATGGTTCTTAACATGTCTCAAAGTTTTGTCTTGATTGGTCAATATTTGTAGATGCTAGAGTGTAAACAAAGTCAAAAACGGTCGAAAATGGCAATTTTGTCAATTTCAAGGGCATATAACTCAGAACTGTCTGGTCCGATCAGACTGAAAATCGAACTTATTCGAGATTCAATGGTCACCAACATTGTGTCAAAGTTTTGTCTTGATTGATCAATAATTGTAGGTAGGCCTACTAGAGTGTAAACAATGTCAAAACTAGCTATTTTTCATATTCAAGGGCAGATAACTCCGGACTTTCTAGTTCGATCTGACCCATAATCGAACTCATCCGAGATCTTATGGTCATACATGTTTTGATCAGGTTTGGTCAAGATTGGCTTATATTTGTAGATGCTAGAGTGTAAACACGAAATTGTGGACGGACAGACGGACAGACAGACAGACAGACGGACGACGGACAAAAAGTGACCACAATAGCTCACCTTGAGCTCAGGTGAGCTAAAAATCTATGTCGACTACAAGGACAAATCCAGAATTTTTTCCAGGGGGGGGGGGGGGGGGGGAGGGGGTCCAAGGCCAAATGATGGCTTAAAATGTGTCAAATATGTAACGTAACACTAAAGTTATATAAAGTTAAAATTTAATTTTCGGGCAATTCCGGGCAGGGACCGGGACCCCCTTCTAGATCCACCCTTGGACTTCTTGATGACGTAATCTATGATTCCTTTTCTCTAATCTATGGGCTAGTTTCATCCAAACACTTATGGTGTATTTTCACGACTTGGCCTTGCTCTACGACGAAACGCCTAACACGACCCTCACATTACACATGGGCGGATCTAGAGGGGGTCAGGGGGTCCGTAGTCAGGGCACGAATTTAGAAAAGTTATCACCTAAAGGCATTTTGTGAAGAAAAGGGTTTGAGATCGGTTCTAGGGGTATTTTGGTATGCTGAATCCGAAAAACAATGTTGCCAAGCTGAAAAATTGCTTCTTCATCATCTAATTTGCATATTTTCAAAATGGTCGCCAAAACCTCAAATATGCAATAATCATGTTGTTATGTATCATTTTTTTCGTCATGTTTTGTTCTAAATATTGCAAATTTCAAGTTAACAGACTAAAACTAAATGGTTTACCATGTCAATGAGGGAAAAAATGGCTCTTTCGCCATCTAATTTGCATATTTTCAAAATGGCCGCCAAAAACATAAATTCTGCTATATAGTATCAAAGTTTTTGGCATAATCTTAACCAAATTGTTCAGATATTTTGCTATAAATTGTTTAAAACTAATAAGTAATTAATTTCAAAAGTAAATATAATCACATTGACACTAATTTTAATAATCTTTTACCGTATTACTGGCAATAAACCCTTTTTAAACATACAGAATATCACTTTCAAGTTTCAAGTTTTTGCCATAATCTTAACCAAATTGTTGAGATGTTTTGCCATAAATTGTTTAAAACTAATGAGAAAATAATTTCAAAAGTAAATAGAACCACGTTGATACTATTTTTAATCATCTTTTACCGTATTACTGTCAATAAAACATTTTTAGACACACAGAATATCACTTTCATATTGAATTCATTTATCATTTGGTTTGTTATTATCATTTTTTGTTTTTGAAAAAAAAAAAAAAAAAAAACGCTGTTAAAACACATAACTTTTATCAACAATACCAATTTAGACGTTTACATATATACATTTTGATTTTAAAAAACTTGGGCATTTTAGATTTAGCCTTCATAAAATAATTTGGTTCATTTTCAAAATAATGCTAAGCTAAAATATTTTAACATGTCTTTTGTACTTATGGCTAGATCGAAATTAGCTCCGGAAAAAATATCACCTGAATTTGTTTATACCAGAATTGATTTGATAACAGAAAATGTCATAAGAGCTAAGCACCGTATTTAATCCAATAAAACCTTAACACACCATATATACAGTTTTTGAATTGAGTTACATGCCAAAGAACGTGAATGTGTCCAATTTTCAAATATAAAATTGCTATCTTCATATAATCATACGTTTAGTGCAAGCGCATTACGATCCTGTACAAAATATATGATCTCGCTGGTGATTGGACATTTCCCTGTCTACTTAAAGGGGCCATGCTAGATATTTCAGGCATCAGAATAACATGGGGGCAATTAGAGTTTACTAAGTGGTATGCACATCATATTTTCTGGACAGAAAAGGATTATGTCGTTAGTACCAAGGTTTTCATCAATGATTAGTTATAAATTTAATGAGAAATGAACAATTTGGTAGGTAAAGTTAGATACAAACTTCATATAGAAGGACTAAATGAATTTGATGCAATTTTTCATGATACAGTAAATATCTACCCATACAGGTTGACCAATCCATATGATATTTCTTACCTGCTTTTATGTTTAACTTACTGGCATGGCCCCTCTTAGAACATCGAAAAAGTTGTCTACAAACATGCATGAAAAAATGACGACTACACTGAGCTAAAGAAGTAATAGAATGAAACATTTGAATAGAATAATATTATGTAAGTCAGCTGTCTTTATCAGAAATAACGTAGGCGTTGTGAACAAACACATCGTTTTTGATACATGTACGAGGGTTGTCCGGAAAGTTCGTGGACACTGTTTAATATATAAAAATGAGAAAAGAAGATCTTATGACACACACATGGTGTCATTAAACAATATCTTAGAAACAACATTTCAAAATTTGAACAAAATCCCTCCATTTTTAACAGAATTACACCTATTTTTGTGAAGAAGGTTGATGCACCCCGGAGCACGTCATGACGTTACGACGTTCATGCGACGAAGAAATAACTTTGTCAAGAAGACTTGTGCTGCTTTATTTTCTTCAGAAAGCATTCTAAGCGCCCTCGTGCACACACTGTTTTTATTTTCAAATGTTTTGTCAGGATTTCGTTTACAATTGTTTTTGACAGTTCACATTTTTCCTCCGATATATCTTACCGTATTTTGCCTATCGTCATTCACGACGTCACTCACCAAATTAACATTTCTATCTGTTATAACACTCGATCTTTTAGACCTAGAATCAGTTATTGCTTCCCCAAAAACGTTTGTGACAGTTGCAAACGATATAATACTGCGCACATGGTCTCTTCGTAGATGAGTTAACAAATTCCCTGGTCTTTGCAGGCCTGCGCTTTCTTAGTTCCTCGCAAAATTTCACAAGAACGCACTGCTCCACCCAAACGTCCGACGTCGTCATTTTTGATAGATTTCCATCCATATCAAGCTTCTTTAAATCATCCTCAAATGTCAATTTTTAACGCGACAACATTAAAATCAAAACAATATGGATTCGGAATGTTAGGTCACAGTTTCATACATTTATTATTTTATTTCCCACCAATTTTATACGTTAAATCACTAATTAAAAACCAGACATGGGTAGCCAAAAAGATCAAAATTTGACGTGCTCCGGGTACCCCTATGTAGGGTCATATTAGGTCCTATTGTAAATTAATTGCAAATTAAATGTATTTCTTTTTGCTGGAAAAGTACTTGATAGATGTTTAGCTTTCATTTGATAAAGATTTTTTCACAAACAAAGTATTATGAAGCAAAATAAATTGTGTGTCCACGAACTTTCAGGACAACCCTCGTAGATAGGTTGGAAACTGTATTTTTTAGAATGCAAAAAGCGCATCTTAAAACCGACTACATTTAAATGACATTTTGCAAATCTTGGGTCAGCAACGAAGTGCGGTATTATCAAAGACATTAAAAAAATATTTATATTCGGTACATAACATAATTTATCATATGAAACATGCCTAACACTCGTTTCCAAAAAAGTTATTACAATGATCCTTTCCATGTAACATATCTGATTTTTCAACTATTCAATTTTAATAAGTATACATACAAAGACAATGAACTTTCGTAACAGATGGATCTGGATATTGAGACTTAATGTTCCTTTTTGAGATTTTTCATGCATGAGAACCGATGGAATTGATGTAAACATCTGCAGAGCATGGGTAAATACTTGAACATAAGCTTCAGTTTGTATTCTTCAAACAATTATATGACAAAACGATTTTGAAATGTCAGAATTTGATTCCTTCATGTCAATAATAATGAAGCTATTAATGTCTCTGTGCAGTATCAGGCAAAAAACCACTTCTCTTATCATAATCATTTCCTTTTTACTTGCCTCTCAGGTAGGGTTGCCTTGTGTGAAGAAATGTTGAGCATTGAAGACGCCAATGCCTCTGTCTAGGCTATTCTTAATATTAATGTCCTGGTGTGGCGTCCATATTTGAACCTTCATTTTTAAACTTGTGTGAACTTTGAACACATGGGGGTATATACCAAGAAATCCATATTTTACATTTATGACAATTCATGACAAATGCTATGGCCCTTGTCATGAGCACAGCTAAAAGGGATTTTTATACAAATGTAAGTGCACAACCAATGATAGGGGCTCTAGATGAAACTGTCAATACTTTACACATTATCATTAAATAGATGAAATAGTTCTAACAGTTTCGGATAAAGCTGCAATAGTTCAATAAATAACAACAGATATCCAGGGCTTGTGGGCTCGAACCCATGGGTGTCAAAATGCTTTTTGAGGTTCTACAAAAAGTCTGTAACCAAAGGATGACTCGCCTACATATAATCTACATGTACGTGTGATAAGCAGCTATTGACTTTGGATGTTGTACCTGTTCGAAACATGTCAGGAACATGATGGATATATGCATCAGTCACTGTGATGTTAGTGACAATTTAACTCCATTCAATCATTAAAGTTTATGTAATATGTATTTGTTGACTAGAAAATCTGTATTATATAGTATATTAGTCACTATATCCAGTTTCTATTACCGGGTTATTATCTATATCGTAGGTAGATCAATAAGTTGCCTCTTTGAAATAGTGTCAAAATGAACTTCTTCTGAAAAATTTAAGTTCAACATACTACAGTGAATTAGGTTTGCCACACTCAACCAATTTTGCAATGTAACAAAATTTGGAAATCTAAGATAATTGTAACTTTTTAATATTGTCCAGTGCCTAAGTTGGTTACCTGTTTAATATGTGTTCAATTTCAAATAATCATACACAATTTAATTTCTAAGGATATCAAAATGTAAATTAAAACAATTTTTAGTACCTATATGTTCAACAGTTTGGAATCATGAGTGTATATGAAAGTGCAAAAAATGGAATTTCCAACAAAATGGAATTTCCCACACTACACTATCCTTTATTAGAATGAATACGGTAACCTTTTTTCCAAAAGTTTTGGACATTGATTTATATTTCTAAGAATTTATTGTGGATATTTTGGCAACAAGTTTAACCAAATCACGATTTCAATATAGTGGCTAGGATGTATCATTATTTTGGCAAAATTATGCGAACAATTATTTACATGGTTTTTGAATTGGCGTGTTTGAGGTAGATCTACGTTAAAAGCATTGATATATGGTCAAAAGGCAGCTGTGCTCAATTGTGTGTTCTTTATCATATCTGCATTTGAAACTTTACATTTAATGCATAACATTTCCAAAATAGTACTTTGAACAATTTTACTGCATTTCACACAGGAAAAGAAAATGTAGATTAATGTTAGTGTTTCAATGGGGTTTATTGCCATTTACACGGTAATTTTCAAAAACGAATATATTTTTTTTCTCAATTACCTATTTCATCATTTAGTTTTAGTCTGTTAACAAGAAATTTGTGATATTCAGAAAAAAAGAAGATGTTGAAAAAAGGATAAATAACAGCATTATTATTGCATATTTGAGGTTTTGGCGGCCATTTTGAAAATGCAAATTAGATTATGAAGGAGCCATTTTTCAGCTTGGCAACATTGTTTTTCGAACTCAGCATACCCAAATACCCCCAGATTCAATCTCAAACCCTTTTCTTCACAAAATGCCTATACCTTAAAAACTAAGCGACTTTTTCAGAATTTTGTCCTGACTGGCATTGGCCTAAAATGAAATTTTGACTGTAAAAATTTAGTGTAACGTTACATACAATCTAATTGAAATATAGATCCTAGTCTTTCAGTCGGATCTAACGACGACCCGTTGAGGGTCATCTTCTGTGACCTTTCTTTGGACCAATCAGATTTTACTTTGGAAAAGTTGAAAGATTTTTCGCATGCGCACGGGCATGCGCACTACCGTGCACACTACACTTCCGTTTCTAACGATAACTAGAAGCCATGGACGCCTCCAGTGTGGTGATTTCAAGTTACAAAGACAAAGACCAAAGTCTGTAAATTTTGAGAGCAAAGACATGGCATTTATGAAGCAGATAGTCTTCTGCATGGCAGCAACAGTTCAACACGATCATCACGCCAACCCGAAACAAAGCGATGTTAACTTATAAACGTAGATTACGTCGGTGGGGAGTCAAGACCTCGTAACTCCAGCTTTTTCAAGCTGTAGTTACAAGGTTTTGACTCCCCATCCACAATAAACTATATATTGGCAATTTGGATCGACGTAAATCAGATTCTCAAATAGCTCAATCGGTAGAGCGTCAGACCCATGAACCGGATGACCAGAGATCGACTCCTACCTTGGCTTTATATTTTGTTTCCTATTATCATTATGTACTTTATATTTTTCAGACTAAAAGTTTCTAGAAATCACGGATATAAAAACATAATTGGTAATTGTATTTTAATTTCGTTTTTGCAATTTCTAGAATAATTTGGTATGGAAAAATGTAACAAAGATGATAAAAAAAAAATAGGGGGACAAAAAGATGAAGTCGGCGCGAGGTTCGATCCTCTAATCTACGGTTTTCGAGTCGGCAGCTCTACCAACTGAGCTAATCTAACTACTGCTGAGATACTAATTGTCAATATATATACTTTATTTATGTTCAAAATTACACACCGCTCTACTTCGGGTTAGCACAATGATCGCACAAAACTGCCACTTAGTACAGTGCCAAAAATATACCGAAACCTACCCACTTCATTAATAAATGTCATATCTTTTCTCTCGAAACTAACGGACTTTGCTCTTTGCTCGGTGTCAAGCGCGTGGCTATCGACCGCAGCCATTTTGGTGTTGTTGTCAGGGACAACAGACCTGCGTTTGCAACGAGCGTTTTGATTGCTTGGTGTAAAAATAGAAAAAGTGGAAATTCCCAGGTCACAGAAGATGACCCCTAATGCGCGATCTTCAGATGTAACATTATGAAATTATGTTATCTGGATTCATTCAGATTGCGTTACATATTTATTACATTTTAAGCCAACATTTGAGCTTGGACCCCCACCCACCCGGAAAAAAATCTTGGGCTTATTAATACGGCTCGGAATCACATGACACAGCAATATTTTAAACATCACATAATAAAATGTTATTGGTGATCAATCGCAATGGGGAGAATCACGTGATAGACAATGGTATAGAACACGAAAAAATGGCGACGAAATGACCGCTTCGGCGTGAAAACTCAAACTTTAGAACGGTATGTATTCAATCTACGTAGTTTCTCGGACAAGCCACCTATCCTAAAGTACCCGCTATTGTCTAAGGTTTTCACTGATAGCTTTCTTTCTCCTATCCGTTCGCTGTATTTGGAGAACACTTAAAGAATATTTCCGAAGTTGCGAAAAAAAAAATGATGTGTATTAAGCATGTCGCATCATATTTACAGCTTTATTTCTTACCCAAAGAACTCTCTGTTCACACTTTATATTTCCAGGCCCCTTTTTTATTGATGACATTTCATTGTAGTCCATTTACAAGGTCAATGTTGTCTTTGTTAAGCGTATTTACGAAAAAGATGTTAAACACACGTACATTGTTGTAGTGTTTGGCACGCCGAGTTCTGGTGAGTGTGATGTTAAACACGCACACAGTTGCTCGTGTACTAGGAAAGCCACTGAAATTGGACAAATTGGTTATTTATTCATAACCCAATCTAATTGACATCTGGTGTTAGCTTACAGTAACATATGACAGACATCGTCAGGGGTAATCTTTTATAAACTTGGAAAAAACGAAATCGGCTATAATTGTTCTAACTAATCAAACCTCTTGTTATATGTTATAATCTTCCATGACAAATACGTGCAAACACAATGATTCTGAACTAAAATATGATGGCCCCATTGCCTAGTTTGCGGTTAAAATCGGTTTCAGAATCCTAAAAGTGTTTATTTAATTAGTCAGAAGAAATTATTGCAGAAGTTGATCCTTTATTTGTCCATGCTAGATGTTACTGTCATGCCCAAACCGGATTTTATGTGGATTTTTCATAACCTATATGTCATTTATTTATAAAACGGTTACTTTTTAACTGCTTTATACCTTTACAATTTGCTTCTTTTTTCAGATGACTGGAAAGAAGTCTAGACTTTCATCACATAAGCCAACAGTTAGATGAAATACAAAGTCGGGAACCAAGAGGAAACACTCAACGCCTTCAAAATCGAAAACTCCGATAAAAAGTCGTTATAATTCTCCATTGTACTGAGCTTCACCTAGTAAATCACCGTTATATAGTGCTTCACCATTGAAGAAACGTTTTAAAAAGGTCCAGGCAAGAACACAGTTAACAATTCAGAACCTACAACTAAGAATGTTGAATCCGTGTTGACTTTGGATTTCTTGATCAAAATTTTGGGAAAAAAAGACTCAACCAAAGTTCTTGAACAGTTCAGTGAATTACTTCCGTCTGTCATCAGGATACGAATAAAAGACTGGACAGGACGCTATTGATTTTTTCAAACAATTGATAGACGGAGTTTTCCAATTGAATAACATTTCAATGATCTTGTTTGCAGATACAGTAAAGTTGTTTGAAAATGACTCAACCATACAGATGAGATATCCAAAAGAGACGAAACCCTTCTTGAAACTAGGATATAGACTCTTTGGTGAAAGGTTTTTACATTTTATGAGTGGTCCGAAGAGTCAGGGTGATACTGTCATGAACGTTTGTGGGCGTGGTTAGTACTCTCCTAGATCTGCAAATATTAATTTTGCCTGTCCAAATCCGATCATTGAATTAGTATGATGTCACTGGAGAAAGAAAATCAGGTATACCTGTATATTGAGACATTATGGCAGTTTTGGTGGAGAATCTTCAATGGAATTCAGCGTGTCTGACGTTCGACGACCAACACATGAAACAGGGATTGCAGAAGAATTTGGAGATATGAATCTATTAGGTTTCGAAAAGGATATGTCACTGAGCCAAAAAAAAGAAAAGGTTGCAATAAGACAAGAAAGAAGTTGGTGATGTTATAAACAGTATTTCAGTAAAAACCCTTAAGTGACAGTCTTGATTCTCTTACAGATAGTGACAAAGCTAATGTCACGGGTTACTTGATATAATTGGACCGTATTCTATCATATTATTGCATTGCATGTGCATTTGATTCATTTCTATACTGACAGTGTAAAGTACATCAAACCTTACTGAAACAGTATTTTGTCACTCTCAAAACCTACATTAATTAGGGATGGGAACGAGTACTCGATTACTCGAGTACTCGATCGAATGTCCGAGTATCGATTACCAATATCACTAATCGAGTAATCGGAAAGAAAAAATAATATCAGCAGGAAAATGAAAATTCGTTTCCAAACTCAAGTTGTTGAAAATATCAATCACTCTTTTCCAACACTGTATCGTGCAAAGGGTAGAATATGTAACACCTGGTCGTCCGCCGATTATATAATCCCTCGATTTTGTCCTAATTTGCAATTAAGTGCCAACAGCTATTGTTCTCGCTGTCAAACAATGTCATAAATTTTCGCACCTTCGCCGCTCTTTACTCTGATTTCGGGCGATGCGTTTTAATTGTACGTCGGTAAGATTTACCTTAGAGTTGATTGGTTTATGCAATATTCGATCAGCCTATTAATGGATTATTGTTAAGATTTCATTCTAGTGCTATTTGTTTCTCGAAAAAGAAGCATATCATTCCCAAATACACGCAAATAAATTCAAGAAAGTATAACAATGCCTCCCTTTAAGTCTATAGTGACTAGTGTATATCTCACAACATGCGTAAATATTACAAACACCTTTGAGATAAATAACAACGACAAACTTGCGGATTTTTTTTTATTTTTCATGAGTTTAATGGAAAGATTTTGACACTTTCTGTAATTCATCACATATCTAACAATTATCCATTTTTCTCAAATAAAGAACAGATCAAATGTCATCTAAAGAGATATTTATACCAAAGATAGGCTGCATAAATCGCTTATGAACATGTTGGAAAATACCGATACTATAACCAAAAGACGACGTTTCTATCCGAGTACTCGAGTACTCGATCGGAAGGGTGACCGAGTACTCTATTAGTAAAATTGGTACTCGTTACCATCCCTGTAGGACATTTGCCCAAGTATGTGCTAGACTTTAACTGTGCATTGTTCAGATGTAATCTCTTAAATGTTCAAAAGATTTCAATCCACGGAATATCTCCGTAAATACAAATCAGTCAACACATTCTACACAATTATGGTACACTTGCGTGTTTAACATTACACTCACCAGAACTCAGCGTGCCAAACACTACAGCAATGTACGTGTGTTTAACATCTTTTTCGTAAATACGCTTAACAAAGACAACATTGACCTTGTAAATCGCAATGAATGAAATATCATCGATAAAAAAGGTTCTGGAAATATTCTATGTGATCAGAGAGTTCTTTGGGTAAGAAATAAAGCTGTAAATATGATGCGACGTGCTTAACACACATCAAAATTTTTCGCTATTTCGGAAATATTCTTTAAAGCTACTATTTCCCAGATTTGTACCCAAAAATTGTCAAATACAAACGAAATGTACACTTTTTAAGCTTTATATGACCTGATTAAATGATTACGAGAAACTATTGAAGCAACGACTCATTTTTTTCGCAATTTGATACCAAATTTATGAAGCGATGTCGAAAGTAGGTCAAAACAGTAGGACATGCGACTTTCTTAAATGACGTCACAACATACATGATGACGTCATATTGAAATTTAAGTATGAATCTCGTTTGAATCATGGTCCGTGCTGTATGCGCATGCGCAACAATTTAAAAATAATTCTAACCCCATCAGTGATGGGGTTGAATTTAGGCTTGGATTCTCCCTAAATTCAGCTATCTGTCTTGTAATTTCGGCTCATTCTCTGTCTGAATCGCATATTATTAACCATCCCGAGGTGGTCAACACAAAAGTTTTGCATATTTTTTCAAAAAATTTCATTTTTTGCAATTAGACCATCTGTTACCGTCGCCCTTTAAGTGTTCTCCAAATACAGCGAACGGATAGGGAAAAGAAAGGTATCAATGAAAACCTTAGACAATAGCGGGTACTTTAGGATAGGTTGCTTGTCCGAGAAACAATGCAGATTGAATACATACCTTTCTAAAGTTTGAGTTTTCACGCCGAAGCGGCCATTTCGTCGCCATTTTTTCGTGTTTAATACAATTGTCAATCACGTGATTCTCCCCATTGCAATCAAAACCATTTTATCAGGTACTATGTAAGGTAGTCTACCCCTAATGATGATCGCGCTATGTCGGAATTATTCGGGTGACGCCGAAAACATTCGGCGATGGAACTTTCCATCGCCGAATGTTTAAGTACAGATCCTCCATTTATTTCCTACGTGGTAAGATTTTTTTTATTTTCTGTACTGATATTTGAATATATGAAAAGTAAAAAAAAAATGAATTACAAACTATAGGTCACCAAGCGAATTAAAAAGTTATTGCATTTCAAGGGAGGCTACTCTTGTCTAAAATTGCAAAAATGAGGTGTTACTTAAATACCCACAAAAAAGGTGTTCGAAATGACTAGAATTACATAAATAAGTCTTTATTGTGTTCAATATGTTTTATTCTGTCTAAATGAGTATCAATTTGGGAAATAGTGATGATTTTGAAATTTTTAGTAAAACAGTCTTTCAAAAGTAGCTGAAATTGCTCTTTTTTCGCAACGTTTCTGGTGATAAAAATATTCCAGCGGTAAGAATTTTTCTTTTTTGGTATAGTCATAGTGCTTGGTCATACCTACAAAAACAAAAAAAGAAAAATATATCAAACCAAGCGTTTTTCTTAGTTATTAGTAAAAATTAGTTTACTTTTTGCAGCTCTGTCCGAAATTGTTTCACTACTTTTATCCATTTTCTTCCTTATTACCAGCTTTAGATAATAAAAAGTGTCCTCTTTTGTGTCCATCTGAAGCGGACAAGCTCATAAAGACACCACTTTGCTTTTGTTGCTCCATTTCCTATCGCTAACGCCACACGTTGAACGCGTAACAGAAAGCGAAATGTACTATCCGAGTACTATTAAACTTTAATTGACCAAACAGAGAAAATTGAAATAACCGAAAAGGGTCTTGTCATTTATCAACCAAACATTAACTAAATGTAAAAAATACATTTGCTGAAAAGACCAATTACTGAAACAGCTTTATTTCGTTATTTAGGATATGCGCTGTAAGTTGCGCAGTAACAACTGGAGGATCTGTCCTTAAGACGGCTTCCGAATAGGTCCATGATACGTAATGAAAACGATCGAAAAACAGCCGATGTTTTATCAATCTCAAAATTGCCACATTGCGGTACACCAAGTATCATTCAGCAAATCATAGACGATCCCGCCTTCTCTTCCTTTAACCTTCTTCAAATTGATAATAGATTATCTATATTTTAAACAGAATTATAGAAAAAATACCGAAAGTGTTGAGTAACGTGATTACCCGCAGGGATTATCCTATATAAACTCATTTGTAATTTCACAAATTATTTCAAAATATTTCTAAACCGCAGATTTTTTTTCTGGAAAATAGGACTTCAAAAGCTTTATGAAAATAAATACAACTCACAGTTAATGACTTGTAAGACGCAGGAACCCGCGCAGTATTCTGTCGTTGGGTGTGGTCCTGAAACCCAACAATATAGGCTCAATGACCCTGTGAATGAAAAAATATATGAACGCGTAAGTGACACGGCACAAAAAGCTATAATATACAAGGACAGGTCCAGGATTTTTCCAGGGGTGTGTGTGTGTGTGTGTGGGGGGGGGTCCAATCCCAAATGATGGCTTAAAATGAGTTAAATATGTAAAGTTATGTAGTCAAAATTCAATTTTCGGCCAACTCCCGGGGGGGGGGGAGGAGGTCATAATCCCCTGACCCCAACTCCTATATCCGCCCTTGACATAATATTTAAGGTTTACACGTGATCAGATAGAAAAAAATGAAAAAAGGAGGTCAAAGTATTCCATTTCATGATATTGCGAATAGTCGAGCTAAAAGGGACCTTCCGGGAAGTGTGAACGCACCAGTCATAGGATCGAAGCTTTTTATGCCAACGTATTTTCCTGAAAATACGATTTACCTATATGTTTAGTCTGGTCCTTTTCTCAAAAAATTGTTGTTTGGACTCCCTATTAAGTACCTTTAAGCGTGACGGGTTAGGCTATACAAAAATCTCTTGGTCAGAATATTTGAAAACTAGATCTTCTTTTAAGTTACAAAGGAAGAGTACTTGTGTCCAGAAAACTTATTACAAAAATATTAAAAACAAAAATGAGATTTGTTCATTTGGTTGGACTGTTAATCAGCATAGATCACAGGAAAGTTGAACAGATTTTTGATGAAATTGGCGATCATATTATTGTTAAACTGTGTGTGTATTTTTAAAAATTGAAAAATTAAACTGCCAATAACCACGATTTATGATCTATAACTATACAAAGTATATAGATCTGTCATTTTATACAATTTATGATAAATATACAATGTATGTCGATCATTATCAATTTTTTTTCTCGTGGACAACATAAACTAGAAAATATGCTCCATCAGGTCATTAAGACAGAAACATCCAAAGTAGAAATCCAGCAATGAACACTTTTTTGCAAATTAATATCATTAGAGAAATAATATTTTAAAAAAAATCTTATTAGACTTATCTTGAAAATGTCATCTTCACAAATGATGCCAAAGAGGTCAAAAACAAAAAGTTCTACAGTTACATAAAAAGCAACAAAACTGAGAATAGTGGAGCTGCTCCATTGAAGAACAACGGACAAACTTTCATAAATCCTGTGTCTAAAGCCAACATCTTGAACGCTCAGTTTAAATCAGTGTTTTCTAGCCCAAAGCCTTTGAGTCTTGCTCAATCATGCAAACAGAGTGTCGCGCCAAACAACCTACCAAAAATGCCCCAAGTAGGCCTATGCATAACTGAAAATGGTGTAAACAAACTACTTCAATGTCTTAATCCAAATAAAGCTTCAGGCCCAGACGAAATATCTCCCCGATTACTGAAAGAATTGCACAATGAGATAACTCCAATCCTTACAGCCATCTTCCAGTTATCATTGAATACAGGTACCGTCCCGGATGACTGGAGACACGCCACCTTAGCCCCGGCCCCGGTTTCTCGAAAAAACTTAAGTACGTTCTCATGCTCAAATCTGAGCACCGTGCTCAAATCGCACGAAGTCCACGTGAACTTCAATCGAATATCCTTCAACGTTGGAGAGTATCCCTTTGAAGTTGAGCATGTTCTCATGAGAATATACTTAAGTTTTTTCGAGAAACCGGGGCCTGGTTTACAAAAAAGGTCCGAAAAACAAACCTAGCAACTACAGGCCTATTTCCTTAACTTGTATCGCTTCCAAGCTCATGGAGTCAGCAAACAGATATCATAGTCATGGACTTTAGCAAAGCATTTGATAAGGTTGACCATCACAAACTTGTTCTTAAACTAAAAAGACTTGGAATTAACGAACAACTGTCAACCTGGATTAGGTCATTCCTCATATCACGATCCCAACAAGTGGTACTAGTAGTAGAAGGTCACAAATCAGACACTCTCCCCGTGCTCTCCGGAGTTCCCCAATGATCAGTTCTTTGTCCATGTTTCTTTCTTTGCTATATGAATGACTTACCAGATAGCGTTAAGGGTAAAGTCAGGCTATTTGCTGAAGACACGATAGAGTATCTAACTATCAAGTCCCAAGATGACACCATCAAACTCCAAAATGATCTTACTTCTTTAGAATCTTGGGAAAATGACTGGGCAATGGAATTCAACACGGATAAATGTGAAATTTTAAGAATAACCAGAAAGAGACACCCAATTACCTTCCAATACACCCTACATGGTACCCTCTCAAATCCACAGATGCAGCAAAATACCTAGCCATTACTATTAGTCATGACCTCTCATAGAAAAAAACACATAAACAACATCACAACAAAAGCAAACAATTCCTTACGGTTCATCAAGAGAAACATCAAAACTCGTTTTCAACAAGTCCGTCAAAGAGACCGCTTACAAAACCTATGTCCGACCACAATTAGAGTATTGCGCCACAGTTTGGCATCCGTGGCAGAAAACCCTAGCGCATCAAGTTGAACAAGTCCAAAGGTCAGCCGCAAGATACATCTATAACGACTACTCCTACACAAGCAGTGTATCAAAAATGATTGAGGAGCTCAACTGGCAATCTTTGGAACAAAGACGTAACATTAGCTCTCTCATCTTCTTTTATAAAATACAGCCTCAACTAGTCTGCGTGGATCACCATCACATTGCCTACAACCGGTATCTTAATTGTCCATTACCCTACTCAAGAACACAATACCATGCAAATCGTTATTTCCCAAGAACTATTCGGCTGTGGAATGGTCTCCCCTATGAAATTGGGGCAAGCCCCAGTGTAGCAGCATTCACTGAGAGGCTTAGCCATGTCAGAATATAATTTAAATGAGTGTGTTTTTATCTTTTTTAACTATCCCCCTTTTTTAAGTTGTAAGATATCTGCCAATATTTAACAAGTTTTATGTTCTTTAACCTAACTATTTCTTTTAACTAACAGCTGTCCCACACAACGCGCCTGCTAACAGTAATCAAAGATGATTGATAGCAGTATACAGTAGGAGTAGAAGTAGATCATACCTGAAATTAAGTAGTTTGTCAAAAAGAAAAACGTAAAATGTCCATTACTAAACATCATTTTTCAATAATCTAAAATAGCAAAGTACCAGTTTTAAAGTGAAATAAAAGAGAATGTAAAACCCAAACCCTTTCCCCCAAAATGGGAAGGATGTTATAGATATAAGAAATAAGTTTCAGAAAACATGTCAACAAAAAACGAAAAAGGTAAGATATTTTAGTACATGAAAGTACAGTTGAAACCCGTTATGTCAACATCTGATAAGTCGAATTTCTGCTTACGTCGAAGTGGGAATCTAGTCCCGTCATTATTGGATGTGAAAAAATTAAACAAAATCATTTTGAAGAACATATAACCATTGTAATATAGCAGGAAAGCAGAGAAATTGCTCGTATCGAGCAATATCTTTCCTTTACATACAATATTCCATTAAATTTTATAAACGCACATGATGACCAAAAAAATTTATGAACAGAACAGATATCGGGCGAGTCTAACTCTGGACATCTCGAGGTAAATAACGTTCCCACGACTTCGACACAACGAGTTTCTACAGTAGCCTATATCGTTGTCAAATGTAGTCTGGGCAGGATCCATTCGTTTTCTTTTAAGTTTAATATGAACTAAACCTGAACAACGTGGACCCTGATACGATCACGCATGGGCATAGGCTGAACTTAATCCATTACAAAACAGTCACGCATTTTGACACCTCTATATTTATATATAAATGCGTTGGAAAACATCGTTTAAAATTCAGAAATTGCTTGTAACAAGCAATTTCTTCATTTACCACAATGTTTTCTACATGAAAAACCAAAAATGTAAAAAAAATCATTTACTTGAAATTGTCAAATGTAAATCTTTGGATTGGTTTCCTCAAATGCTACTAGGGACCTTTTTCTATATTCCAACTCATACAATACAAAACTGTAGCGAAGTGGTAGAGCACTGTCAAGATTTCTTATCCAGTCACTTTACCCTTTCCTAAACAATGCCTAGTTTATACGTGTCTAATAGAAAACACCGAGACAAAACAAAATGCAATAAAACGCCGATGACCAGACCAACATTGACTCCTTTTGATTAAATATTTTTCCGTTTCTCATTGTACTCAAATACTCTCTTAATTAAAATGTTTCCGACATCCATTTCGTTGTCTTCAGTATTTTCCAAATTATACCCATCCTAATTTTGTCGTTTGGGAAAGGTTATGCCTACTTTGACAAAATGAAGTAAGCTCTTGTCGTTTGGATGAAAATAAATTGGCTGGTCCTTTCCCAAACAATATCTGGTTTTATTATATATTTCATTTCACATGGCGCAGCTTTAGATTTTATTATCATGAATAAATAAAACGCTTGAATAACAATTCAGTAATATTTTCTTGTATATCTGTTATATCTGTGTACTACGATACAAGTCTTCTTGAAGAATTTTACGTTTTATGCGAAATATGAACACATTTTGAATGAAGGCCAGTGTCAGGTCAAATGGAATCCGTAATACGACCATAAACAAAGCATTGAGCAATCAGAGAAATACAGAAAATGGTGGAAACCGGCACTTTTTCCTCTTCTATTTATTCAGAATTATTGATTCGTTTGCCAAAGAAAGGCCTAAAGGTGATACCGAATTTGTTTGCGCTTTCGCAAGTGTCTGTAGCCTAGCCTAAAAAGCACAGGGAAAACTCTAGACAAAGTTATGAATTTTCATTTCTTTTTTGTTCTATTCATTTATCTACAATGACTGCATTTCCCAAACGGCAAACATTCAGGTTGGTCCAAATTCAAAGATTTTGCAACCGACAGTTTCAAGTGAATGGAATTTTAACTTTTTTGTTCTTTTGGATAGTAAACATTGTAGGAAATGACGACATTGCTTGAGGGGGGGGGGGGGGGGGGGGCTAGGCTATGAAGACCTTCAACCCTTCATTATTTTGTGTCCGTACTCTCAGTCACTCTAAAGTTTCCTTGCAAAGGGAAATAATCAGAAGAATTTATGTGTGATAGTATGATAGATTATCTATCTTGAATACCTTAGCAGCATCACAAGAAGAAAAAGTTGAGCAGATTTTTAGTCAGAGAGCTCAGGGCAGATAATAATAAAGAGAAGGGATAGACTGGGTGATAAACCCTTTCCTAAAACGGATAAATTTGGTGGTCCAATATTTAAAGCTACGACTGACGACAAAATGAATAATGAATATAGGATTTGAGTAGGCTTGCTATAAACACAGTATGAAACTATTGAGTTCAAAGTTACAAGCATTTTCTTCTTTGAGCTCATTGTCTTCCCAAGCCTATTCTATCTAGGACGTAAAAGCCAGTACTTGTTTTGGAAAGAGCTTAATTGAAATTGTACAAAAGAAGCATTAACCAGCATTTTTTTTATTTATTTATTCGCCTCATTTTACAGCAGTTTGACTTAACATTTACAAAGCTACCAATCTCCGTAGAGGGTCGTGTGCCAGTAGCGGATCCAGAGGTTTCGGGGTTCTTGAAACGACCCCCTCTTTTAGCTTATTAGGCCTATTGCATTTGAAAATCATGCAGCAATTCTTCAAAATTGTAATACTAAAAAATCGTCCCTCTTTTTGTATACGAACGAAGACTTACAGAAATCCTGGATCCGCAGTGCGCTTTGATAAATTTTTTTAAACATGCTAAAAGGGAATTTCAAGATTATTTTTTTCATATGCCTGTAGGCCTCACACCCTTCCAAAGGAAGACACATGGGGCGCTCTGGGAAAGATGTCTTGATCGGCGGGCCGCGCATGAAGGTGATGGTTAGTCCATTCCCAAATATACCCCAACTGTAGGCCTATAGATTTAGGCCTACCCGGTTCTGATGTTCTTTTTTTTTTTTTTGGGGGGGGGGGGGGGTAATTTGTAAAAACTCATCGGAGAAACGTCGAAACAAGATAAGAAAATGCTGTCTAAAAGGATTTTGACGTGTTTCTTCCAAAACCTCTTAACTGTAGCTTGTTTTTAGCTGCAGAACCAGGTTTCGACGCATTTTTCTCTTTTTGTCCCAATTTCCTGTGCTTTATTGTTCAATGTTCAGAAATCCTATCTCTATCCCATTTTCGTCGTCGGTAGACCTACAACATTTCTAAAAGGACCATTAGGCCCTACTGCATATTGACATGTTTTATGTCTAACATTAATATAACCTCTGGAAAACATTGTGGATTTTTTTTAAAAAAAAAATGCACGTGACAATCATTTTTCTAAACAGAAAGCTATAAAATTCAAAATATCCGTCAGTTAAGGTTAATTAAGGACAGGAGAAACAATACTATCGAATAAATCAAGTTTGGTTGAGACAGGTAATTCTAATTGGTTAAAAATTGTGAAAAGTCTATGCATCGAATACGAAGCGCGCTGTGCAATATCTGGATGTATTCGGTTCCAACTTCCATTTTTGTAGAGATTTACTCCAATTTGAAATGATTCACTATTGCGAAAAAAGAGCAATTTCAGCTACTTTTGGAAGAATGTTTTACTAAAAATTTCAAAAATCATCACTAAATTTTCCTAAATTGATAGGGCCTACTCATTTAGACAGAATAGAAGATATTGAACACAGTAAAAACTTATTTATGTAGCCTAATCCTAGTCATTTCGAACACCTTTTTTGTGAGTATTTAAGTGACACCCCATTTTTGCAATTTTAGACAAGAGTAGTCTCCCTTGAAATCCAATAACTTTTTAATTCGTTTGGTGACCTATAGTTTTTAAGTCATTTTTTACTTCTCGTATATTTAAATATCAGTACAGAAAAAATAAAAAAAAATCTTACCGTAGGAAATAAATGGAGGATCTGTCCTTAAGTTACTATTAATAGGACTACTGTTCAGTAAATCGTTTAAGTAAAATAGCCTAAGCACAAAATGCTGCTGGCGGGATCACCCTGTTTAAAAAATGCCCACATTCGAATAAATGAATTCCGATTTGTCTGATCTGTATCGTACATAAGATTTCGCCTCGCTATACATTGATTTAATCGAGTTTACGAATTTGGTACTCACACGCTCGTTTAAGGCCCGGTCCCACTGCACTTTCGGATGCAAAGAGGATATAAAACGTACAAAAATATTGCTTTCCGTTAGACGTCCCTTTCCATCCGTTGGAAGTCCGATGTGTACTTATTGCATACGTTTTATCCAACGGGCATCCGTCAACCGTAATTTCATCCGCGCAAGAAGTTTTGGGCTGCCCAAAACTTTAAGAACGGATGAACCTTCCGTCGTGTACGATATAAATCCGCAATATATACGAGCAACAGACGTTCTATGTCCGTTATCAGTCCGTTGTATCCTTTCTCCATCCTATAGGCATCCTTGAAACTCAAATCAACCGAAACTGAAAATGGATTGATAAGGGAACGATAAGGACAGTTAAAGGTACACGGAACGTTTATACATCGTCAGCAGCACGGAAATAGAAAGGATGTAAGCATATGCATCGCGTATATGAAGTATACAAAGGGAAAAATGAGTTTTTATCTGGGATGCATTCCGTATATTTAGCTGACATCCGCTCCCATCCGCCAGGCTTCCCACGAATATCCGTTTAACATCCCCGCTATATACTACTGACGTGCGCTCTTTTCCGTTATATTTTCGCCATTTTCTAAAAGCGGATGAAAACGGATGGTACCACAACCGAAATTTTGCTCGTCCGCTGTGTCCTTTTTGCACACGTTTTTGTCAATCTGCCAGTGGGACCGGGCCTTTATTAATTTTCGGAAAAGTAATGTTCGATCAATCCGATCAAGAAAAGCTACTACTAGGCTTATATTTTTTGTTGTTGGATAAAGTTTTGGATAAAGTTTTGGATATCAGTGAATGCAAAATGAAAAGGCAACCCAGCAAACATGCTTATATGGGCCCCATATGGGATGTGTATGGGTAAGCCCATGTGGGTAGGCCCATATTGGACCCAAATAGGACCTATGTAGGTAAGCCCATGTGGGTTTGATCAGAAGGGACCCAGATTGGTCCCATATTCCCAGCATATGGGCTGTGTATGGGCAAGCCCATATGGGTATGCCCATATGGGACCTATGTAGGAAAGCCCATGTTGTTTTGACTATGGGGTCCCAGTTACAATAATCGGCTTGTGCCCATTCAAGTACAACAGAATAATTATGTATACATGAGCATATCTAAAATATCCATAATCTGAATCATGTAGCCTATAGAATTATAAGTTTTCAATTTGAATGACGATCTTATTTATATCCATCAAAATTAATGACCACCAAATCAATACAAATTGAAAAACAACAACATTAGATTCAGCAAGACAAGTAAGGCAACATCAATAAGACATGTCTAATCCTTTCTCGAACAAAACCTGGTATTGACTTCTCTAATAGAAAGGCAGGCCTAAATTGCAAAAAAACATAGGCCTAGAGATATTAGCAAAAGTTGATAATCGGCATTTTCTTCTTTTGCATAAGTTTTTTCTGCGCTATATTGTACAGAAGTACATTCTTTGTCAATATCGTTTTTTAAACATGGGCTTCATGTTGGATCATCCGAATTATTTTGTCGTTTTAACGGTGTTTAAACTGTAATTAGTCTGTTCAAAACACTAACATAATCTTATCAATTAGTGTGTTACAAGGAGTTTTATGTATATTAAAGGGAAATAATTTAAATCTTGACAATAAACCATGCTTTTACAAAGCGTTTATGTACAGAAAGCATTTGGCTTGATAATCCTATATGATTCTGTTAAAAGAAATTAAATTGTGTACACATTTTCAAAAAAAAGATAGAAATAAATCTAGACATAAAAATATATCAAAAAAACATATAGATAGTTATAGAAAGCCTCGAAAATGTTATGACAGTTAAGACCAAATTCCTAGGTATCAAACCTTAGAGAATGTGTCAAGGTCGTCAGAAATACCTGGCGAGACCTTAATCCTCTATGATGGGGAATAATTACCCCTTCTGAGCGAGAAGCTCTGGAAGGTTTTCATCTTCGATCAACACCAAACGAAAGCCAATAGAAATGGGTTAGATCAGGACTGTCTATATGGGTCTGCCCATTTGGGTCCCATATTGCATGTATATGGGCTGCCCAGATAGGACCCATGTGGCCCCCGGTTGCACATCCTAAATGGGTCCCATATGGGTTGCCCTTATGGGACCCATAAAGGTGCCCATAAGGGACCCATATGGGACCCATACAAATTGCTTGCTGGGCAATCGACCGTCGATTTATTTTTTTGAAAACCAAATTGGTTGTCTATATAATTTTACTGTGTTTTTTCTGACCATTTGTTCAATCTTGTTATCAACAATTTAGAATACATACATGTAGGCCTATATCTTCGAAATAATGTTGTTCAGTGTAATTTCTCTGATTTTTTTGGATCCATTTCCCCGCCTTTGAAAATAGGTAGTCTACTATTATGCCCTCCGCCCAAGATTGTGGGTACTCACTCATGTTATATATTTTATTGTATAGAGATTTTTAAAAAATTGCCGATAAGCGTTAAAACCCCCTTTTCGCGTGACAAGACCAATGATTGAAGGCAATAAGGCGTCTCTATATGCCAATCAATATAATATGGGCGTGGTATAAAGTTTGAAATGTTATCATCCGGGACAGAAATTTACACCGGACAGGTACACGGGTGGCCATGCTTGAACAGAACTAAAAGTAAGTTATTCTTTCGTTTAAAATTATCATTTTAACAAAGATTCTCTATATTTGGTGTGAATCGTAAATTTTGGTAAAACATTAAATAGATTAGGATTAGCATACCCTGAGTATTGGCGTTTTATATTTGGGGCTTATGAATAGGACTAAATGACATACTGTACATGTACATAATCTTATAATGGTGTGTATTGAGATCTAACGATTTAGAATTACTCACCGCTTACGTCCAATTTAACAAATTACCAGACGACAAACTTTTGCACTGTTCCAAATTGAAATCTGTCGAAGACGACAAAATGATGTGTATGCCTACTGTCACAGGTATTTGACACTTTATGTCTATATTCACTATATGTCTATATAGATCTAGAACACTATAAAGAGTATAAAAATAGTGTTCTATATAGCCATATAGTGAATATAGACATATAGTGTCAAATACCTGTGCCTACTGTTAGTGTTAGCTGCGATATCGTCCCCATGAACTTTGATGATTTTGTGGTACGTCAGGACTCCTGACAGGATGAAAAAAGTCTGTTACATTATTGCAACTAGCCTGCTGTATGTATCTAAATATAGCTCTAGGCAAAAGGAGAAAATGCTTTTATCAACATTTTCTTTCTTTTTTTTTTGCCTCAATGTTATCTCGAGCCTCTGAGTCCTTTTAGGGATGTCAAAACCAGGCCTTTTCTGCTGGAAAAGGGTTAACAAGGGGTCGACGGCTTAACTCTGTCCCAATTATGATGTCCTTAAGAACCTTATAAACACATTTAAACAAATTGAAAAGAAAAAAAAAATGCTGATAGATCTAACCTTGAAGCATTTTTTTCTTTTGCCTAAATGTTTTCTGTGCTGACTGCTGTATCAATTCATACATACATTTCATATTTATCAACACCAATTTTGGTGTAAAAGCAGCTTTCAAATTTGCATTGTCTAAGGCTGAATTTTTCACTGTTTTGGAAAATTTGAAAGGGTAAATTGAAATTTGATGACAGCTATCCACTTCACTGAAGTATCATTTTATCCTTTCCCAAACAAAGATTGGTCTTGATGACCGTACAGGATTAACTATCTGTTAAAGTTGAGAACAGACGGAGGGAGCAGAGCTAGCCTACAGATAAGGGAAAGGGGGGGGGGGGAAATGACTACTAGATCTAACTCTAGTGGCTTTTCAAATTGAAATATTTCATTTATTGTCAGGCCCATAGGAAGCAATTTCATGGGGTGGGGGTGGGGGGCTAAACACTCGGTGTCTGAATATTGGGGGAGCTAATTTGCATCTTCTCAAATTTTCAGTGTGAAAAAAGGAAAATTTGGCATTTTTGGCCCAACTTTTGCCCAACCCTAGCCCCCCTCCCCCTGTTCCTTCGGGCCTGATTGTTCATCAAACCCAGTGGCGGATCCAGAGGGGGTTCGGGGGTTCAAACGAACCCCCCTCGATAGCCTGATTATTCCATTTTTATGCAGAAATTCAGCCAAAATTGTTTGATACTTGTAAACGAACCCCCCTTTTTGTAAAAACGAACCCCCCTCACAGAAATCCTGGATCCGGTACTGAAACCCTATGTTGTGGGCACTCATTTGTATGAGACAATATATACAACATACAGTTTGGATTTCAAATAACAAATTTTAAATGGTTTTACCCTTCAGTTTAACCCCTTCTAACCCTTTCCTAAGTTTAGGGTGGTCCAATTTCAAAGCTGGTGCATATGGCAAAATGGATGTTGTGATTTGTTTATGATAAGAATAGAAAATATTGAGGCAAGAGGGAAAAATGCTTGTTATCAGTCAACATATTCGTCTTTGCTGGAATGTTTTCCCAAGCCTCCTCTTTGAGAGCTGTTAAAACGAGTTCTTGTAGGGAAAATGAAGAAATTGCTTGTAACAAACAATTTCTTTATCTCCCACAATGTTTTCTACACAAAAAAAACAAAGAATGTAATATTTCATCCACTTGAAATTGTCGTCTGCAACATCTCAGACTTGTTTAAAATTTTGCCCTTTGGTAATGGATTAAACTTTGTTGTATTCAGGTAAATGAAATAATGACAAGCTCAGACTACTGTTATTACCATCTTTTCTATTGAAAAGAAATTGATCGCCTATAATCTCTGATATCGGGCATGCTCAGTCATGCATGAAATGAACCGATTTGAAACCATGGTCACATGGTATTGAACGTCGAAGAGAGACATTTTGTGATCAAGATTTATATAGAATTATATTCTAGTTTATATGCAGACTTGTATGAGTCTATCCAAAACAAAAAAAATGAGACATGCCCTAATTGAAAGCTGTTACACAATAATTATAATATTAATTCTACCATGGGTCTTGGTACCAATTTTTGTTTTGGGCCAGGGGCCAGTGAAATTGGGAAAATAGCGACGTTTTTACCTAAATTGGGAAAAACTAAAACAAGTTTGTATCATACTGTCACTCAGTTTCAGCTGCAAATTAGACAATAGTGATGTAAAATGCATTTGTACAATACTCTTGTTTAAGAATATACTCTAAAAATGTCTTCAAAATGTTTGTAAATGATTAGATGAGGTCTTCACATGGGGTATTCTGGGTCCTCATTGGGAATTTTCATCAGATAATTGGGAAAAAAAGATACCTTTTGCCATTGGGAATGGGGCCCAATAACGACCCCAAATTTTGGCAAATGAGACCCCTGTCTACTCTCTACAGGCCCGTAGGAAGCAATTTCATATTAGGTGGGCTGAAGCCCCTCTGTCTAAATATTGGGGGGGGGGGGGGGGGCTAAATTCGATTTTCCCTAAAATTACAGTGTAAAATAAGGAGAATTCGGCATTTTTGGCCAGCTTTTAGCCCCCCCCCCCCCCCCCCCCCCTGTTCCTACGGGCCTGCTCTATGACTGTAATAGCATAGAAAATGTTTAGGGACAAGGAAAAGTTCTGGTAACTGTGTAGTTAAAACAAGTGACAGAGTAATGTATTGGACTAGGGTTCAATTTTCTGGCATTCCGATTTTTTTTTGATGTTTTGAATAAAGGATCAGCATCTTGATACCAGATAGTTCAGTAGGTTACATGATTGGCATTTATCAATGATGAGGTTCTTGGTTCCAAACTTGGCTTAGGCAGTATCCTTCCTGACATTAATGTTTGACAAAGGTCATAATGTCTCCCACCAATAGATGATTGTTTATGAATTAGCCTGTCTATTAGTAGGATGAGCTGTCATTGGATGCTGAGCTTCTAACTCATGTGAGAAATACTGGGAACACACACCTTAGAAGTGAACCAGCCACTGTGCTATTATGACTTAAAATATTTTTTTGTTGTTGAACACTGCATTTAACCCTATTGTTTTTTAACAATATGTTTAACTCAATCAAACCATCTTGATAATACCTTAGCAGTAATTGAATGGGACAGATTTTTTTAAGTTTACTATAAATCGATTTTTATGTTCAGAATTTCTCTTGTTAGATGGCATTAAGGCTTGCATGCAAGTTCATGAATAAACCCATTAGCATAATAAGACAATAAGCTGATAAAAGCAGTAAAGGTTGATAAAAATGTTAGATCTTTAAATGTCAGGGGAGGTCAAATTTGTGTATTCAGGTTGATCAAATTTCCCACTTTTTGCTAAAAGATAAGAATCAGTGTTTTTGGCAGGTAATTGAAAACCACATTGTTTTATCACACTTTTCATTTTTATCTTGATGACCCTATTTGGTTATTCTTGTGGCCTAACCCTTTTCCAAACAATATTTCACTTTGGATAATGGTCTAAAGAAGAATGTTAAACAGAGCAGCAGATAGGAGGGGCGCCGGCTAAAGACGTTCTGAATCGAGGCAATTCTAGTGAGTACAATAACATATGGTTTGATGTATGATGAATGATTTAAAATGTTTTGAAAAGCCAATATCCCCCTCTTAGCTATATAGCTCTGACTCTAAAGCTCTCTTACAACCCGCCGTGCGTCCTTTTAAATGGTGCGTTTTAAAATTCTCCGAGTCACGCATTATTTAGACTCTATAAAGACGCATGACAGGTTGTAAGAGAGGCTTAAAACATGTATTCTAGGCTGGTTTATAGTGAGAATCTCTTTCGAGGAGAGTATGAATTCTTTTTTATTTTTTTGGAATTTCTGTAAAATTTTCCATGCGTCACATGCATGTCTGTTGTACGTGCTCAGTACTTCTGTCCTGCATACTACTGGCATTCCAGACGCGGAATGGTCGTAGCAAAGCATAGTCCAGTCAATTCTTTGCTATGTACACTCTGCGTCGTGGTTGTGTCAACCAAAATCGTTTTAGAAGCAGACTGCAGCAGGAGCAGGTCTGACAGGTTGTAGGAAAGACTTTCTCTTCTTTTTTGACCCTTTCCAAAATGACAAAATTTTAGAGAAATCCCCTTCAAAAACTGTCACAAATGACCAAATGGATGTTATTAAAGTTAGGATTTGTGTAAAATATAGTACAGAAAATGTTGAGACAAAAGGAGAAACTGCTGGTTATCAGCAGTTTCTTCTTTTGTTTCAATATTTTCCCAGCCTTTTCTATTAGGGACGTCAAAATCAGGTCTTGTTTGGGAAAGGGTTAAAGCTTTTCATGTAGTGGTAGTGTCATTAGATTCTCAATCAAGGGGTCAAGGGTTCTCATGCCTGGCTGTGGCGAATATCCTTCCTGACATTTGTCTCTTTGTCTCCTACCAATGGTTGGATTATTGTAAACCTATGTAGGAGAGCAGCTGGAGGCTCGGAACGGATGTTGTGGTTATATACTAATTGTGAGAGAAACGACAGGAGTCCATGCTAAGTAGGTTTCCCTTCTGCCATTTTATCAGTGAACGAAATACGTACTGTTAAAAATGGTGTAAAATCCCATTCATTCTGATAAGCTAGTATGCATTTTTTTTGGGGGGGGGGAGCTTAGTGGCCTGCCCCCGTGGTCAAGTTCATAACCTTCATTTTCCACAATGATTTTGCCATGTACCCTCTTTCTAATGAAGACTTAGTGTCATCCATGTGTGGGTATAGGTTAATACTTTGCATGGAGAGAAAATTGCTCACAGATTTGGACACAGTATTACTTGATGATTTGTATGGATTAAGGATTAACAGATCTATTTAGATTTAGAGAACAGATTTTCAACTTGAATAGAACAGTTAGAAAGGATTAACAAATTCTATGTAAGTATATTTCAACTTAGCAAACAGTTAGCATTAATTAGGAAACTTTATGAAGAATTATTATCAAAGTTTTATATCGTCAAACAAAGAAAAAGAAAAGTTAAAGCTGATCAATTTATAGATTAACCCTTTCCAAAATAGTAAATATTAGACATGTCTTATTTGAAAGGAGTTGCAAATGACAAAACTCATGTTGATACAAATGGATTGTTATAAAATGTTGCCTCAGAGAATATTGAGACAAAAGGAGAAAATGCTGATTATCAGCATTTTCTTCTTTTGTTTCAATGTTTTCCAAAACCTTTTGGGGGGACATGAAAAACAGTTCTTTAGGGAAAGGAATAGATCTAACAGTTATAGCAGCAAAAGTTTAGTTTTTCTTATATCAATTAAAGCTGCTGCTAATCATACAATTGATATTGATAATGATAGAATTGGTGTACAATATAGTACAGAAAATATTGAGCCAAAATGAGAAAATGATGGTTATCAGCATTTTCTTCTTTTGCCTCAATATTTTCTAGAGCTTATTCTTCAAATGACACAGAAGCCAATTCTTGTTTGGCACAGGGTTAAAACAAATTTTAACATTTATCGAAACTTATCCATATTTATGAGTTAATTTTAAGGCACATTAAATAGCATTAAGTAATCGAAATGTTGTTAATACTGATGGTTATCAAAAATTATTTGTTTTAAATGTACTTTTTTGTGTCAAGTAAAAACGGGATACAGTAATTTATCAAATGAACTTTTGAACAAAATTAATTTTGATTTGAATTGCAGTGTGACTGAGTGAGTAACCAATTTTTAGATATATTGCATAGGCTGGTGCAACTTATCAAGAGCTCTTTGCATGCTTCACACCCGTATACTCATCATCAATGAAAAATCCAAAGGAGTAAAACATTAAAGGGACATTTCATTCCAATTTCAATTTTTTAAAGTATGTCTTGATGCCAAGATTGGTGATTCTAATGAGTATGAATATTTTTAGTTTTTTTAAGTTGTTGCCAATAAGCGAGAAACACGCATTTAAAGTTGAGACATAATCGATAAATTGCATATAAATCCGAACTGTTGTCCACAACAATTTGTTCAATTTTAACACATCAATATAAATTTCTCGTAAACAGCGCAATATTTTGGCTTGAAATTTTCAGAATTTTCATAAGGAAATATGCTCTTTCAGATAAAAATAAAAGTAAAATTTATGACAAAAAATTCTGAAATGTCACTTTATGTTTTATTTTGCTTAATTTTAAAGTTTTTTAGATGACAACGGAAAATGTTGCTTGAAGCTGCTAAGAGAGAAAGAAATTTGTGTAAAAGTTAGAGGATATAAACCACGGTGTATAATCACGTGACTCAGAATTTCTGATAATCTTCAATATCTTTTTAGCTCGAATTTTCGAAGAAAATGAGAGCTTATACTGTCACCCGGGCGTCGGCGTCGGCGTTGGCGTTGGCGTCGGCGTTGGCGTTGCAACCAAGGTTAAAGTTTTTTCAAACATCAATAACTTCCATACTATCAAAGGGATTCAACCCAAACTTGGAATACTTATTCACCATCACACCCTCTACCTTACTATCAGGGCCCATGACCCTGGGACCACTCTATTTGGAGTTATGCCCCCTTTATACTAAGCAACTTAGAAAGTTAAGCGCGCTGTCTTCGGACAGCTCTTGTTTAATACTAGACCAATTTGAATTCGGTTTGAAACAGAGAAGGTGGGAAAATGCCAGGAATAAGCTGGACATGTTGGATTTTTGAAAAATCAACTGATAAAAAAGTTATTGAAGATAAACTAAAATTTTGGTTTATCTTCAATAACTGTTTCATCAGTTGATTTTTCAAAAATTAACCATGTCCATCTAAAACGTGATGTCTGTCCACATTCTCTGATTCAAACCGAATTCAAATCGGTCCAGTAATTACAAAATTATTGAAGATTTTCTGAAAATATTGTATCACCTGATTGTCCGCCGTGGAAACTATTGAAAGAAAAGTATACATGGCTGGTTATCGGCATTTCTTCTTATTTATCAAATTATTTGAAAGCTTTCCCCAGTAATCATGTGAAAACTACGTGTTTGGAAAAGGTTGATTTATAAAAAGATACCACTGCGGCCATTGCCCAGGTGGTAGCACACCAGTCTGGGACACTCCTGAGGTCCTGGTTTTGATACCCAGCTGTAGCAAACATCCTTTCGAACATTTTTGTCTGCCACCAATGGTAGGATAATCATAAACATAAGAACCGTTAGCGGCTGGAGGCTAGGAAAGGAACCCCTGTGAAAAGTTCAAAGAAATGTTGTGCTCCATCCATTCTTTCTTTGATAAATAGAAAAGAGCAAAGGAAGTTTAAATTGCTTTTATGCCCCCATATTGAGAGATGGGGGGCATATAATGTTTTACTGGTGTCTGTCTGTCCATCTGTCTGTCTGTCTTTCAAAAACTGAACATTGGCCTTGATCCAAAAGTATGCCATTTTTGTGTCTTGTTAGTTTTTCAAATCTTAACCCTATGTTGTGGGTATTCAATGACTGACATATGAGTATGTTTAGTGAAATGATTCTAGTAAAGTACCAATAACATAGGGTCTGAGAACCTATGAATGATATTTGCTATTTGAAAAGCCATTGCTCTCTCATATTCTTTGCTTTGATAGAAGACTTTATCACCTTTGTAATGTTTATTTGGACTTGAAAATAATAGGTCCTTAAATCACACCTTTGGCCTTTTATGATCAGAACTAGACGGTTGTGTGAATCAATAAATGGTTGAATATTGACCCCCACCTTAACCCATTACCACATTTTGATGCCCCACATGATAAAGGCTTTCGAAAACATTGTGGGAAATGAAGAAATTGCTTGTGACATGCATTTTCTTCATTTCCCCCAATGTTTTCCTCAGACAAAAGGCAAAAAAATGCACTTGAAATTGCTGTCTGCAACACAATTTCATTTGGACAAGCCTAAAATTTTGCTGTCTTAATATAATGGGTTAATCCTTTAGCAAATAATGTATTTCTTGACTGGTCCAAGCTCACATATTAAAGTGACATTTCAGAATTATTTTACTTACCGTATTTCACCTAATAGACGCGCCCCGGCGCGATGCAAAACGCCGTGGAGGCGCGTTTATTTCGTACCACTTTTACTGAATTTTAAAGTGCTTCGCTGAATGTATAAAATCAATCTACCGTAAATTATCGATGAAGATATGTCACTTTATCAGTAGATGACGTTGTATCTTATAAATACACACCGGGTACATGTATAAATTGGCGGAGACGAAGGGACGTAATTGTCATCCAGTCTACAGTTACCTGCCAGTCTAGTCCTTTGTCTCGAAAAGGCGGGTGTGTTCTACTTTCGTTTTCGGAATGTTTTGATTTCTTCTTCTTCTTCACTTTACAAAATAATAAAACATACTTCCCGTGGTATCTGTCCATATTCATTAATTCATTTTCGGCAAAAATGATTTATTTTTCATTTGTGTGCGTACTATCAATTCGCTTTCCACTTCTTAATTTACTAATCAAACGCGACCTCTTACGGGGCTATGAAATAAACTGCATAAACGGTCACTCTGCAAGGGGAGTGATAAAGGAAAGTTTATCAATGCTCGTGCCGGGGCCGGATGAATTTCAATTCTACCTAGAGAGGGATAACCATAATTGAATTATTCAATCAATTACCCGAGCCGTATACCCTATTATGAGACACTTTACTTGTTGAGATAAAGCATTTTTCCACAAGTATGATCATCACAAAGATGAAGTTTGGTGGAGTTTGAGTTTGGAATTTGTCATTACCGTCTACTCTATGGTCTACTCTACAGTCAAGGTAAGGTCAGGTGAAGGTGGGAGGCCCTTACCAAAATGGTTTATAAGCCACTTATAAGGCAAGATCCAAGTCCCTTATAAGTCCCATATATGTGGCTTATAAGGGACTTAGTCTTTTGCCTTATAAGTGGCTTATAAGTCACGGATAAGGATTTTATATGCAAATTAGATCTATGTCCCGTATAAGTGACATATATGACTTATAAGTGACATATATGACTTATAAGTGACATATGTGTGGCTTATAAGTGGCTTATAAGCCACATAGCAATTCTTTCTATCCTCCTTACATCTGGCATATAAGTCACTTATAAGGGACTTATATGCCACTTATAAGTGACATATAAGTCACTTATAAGTGATATATAAGTCACTTATAATAATAATAAATAATAATAATAATAATATCTTTATTTAACGAAGGTGACTTATTAAGACATCACTACAATACACAATATCATAATGATTAACTTATTTACAATAAGGCCTTCAAACAACATTCATACAAAAGTCAGTATTGACAATTACTCAAAATTATAAATAATAATAGTTAGTTATCTGACAGATACTCGTAGAATCTAAATTATTGCATGTTATCGATTAAATAGTGTTTGATTTTTCTTTTGAAATTGGTCAGCTTTGGTTCGTTTCTTATTTGGATTGGAATTGAATTCCATACATTAACGCTGAAATAACTAAAGCTACTTTTGTATATATTCGTTCGAGGTCTTTTAGTCAGGATTAGATCGTTTTTTGTCTCTGAGCGTAAATGATAATTTTCATTGACCGATACTCGTACTAAGTCTGACATGTAACTTGGCGCATTGTTGCCGATTGTTTTATGGATAAGGACCGCAGTATGATACTTGCATCTATTTTGAAAAGTCAACCAATATAGCTCTTTAAATAGCGTTTCTGTAGGAAATCTTTTAGACTTACCAAGAATTAATTTGCCGATACGTTTTTGCAAAACAAATATTTTGTTTACATAACCTTGCTCAGGTTTGCCCCAAATTACACAACAATAATCCATTATTGGTAGTATGTATGAGTTATAGAAAAGCATTTTCATTTCGTCTGTTAAATAAAAAGTTATATGTTTGAACAGAGCTATTTCCTTATTCACTGCTTTACAGACAGAATCAATATGAAACTTCCAATTTAAATGGTTGTCAATGTAAACGCCTAATACTTTCTGCACCTTCACGTTTTCCAGTGCATTACCATTTAGATTCAAACTTAGTTTTTTATCGTCAGTAAGTGCATGCCTCGAACCAATTAACATGCATGTCGTTTTAGATGGATGTAGAGCCATGTTATTGAGAATACACCAATTTTGAACGTGAATTAGATTGTCTTGAAGAGTGTTTTCTATTGAGATCACATCATATCCTGATTTATACATGGTAGAATCATCAGCGTACAAATCAATATCAACTCCAGAAGATGAAAATGATATATCATTTATATAAATCAGAAATAAAAGCGGACCTAAAATTGAGCCTTGAGGAACTCCAGATTTGATTTCAAGTGAGTTAGACTTTAAATTGCCTAGCTGTACAAGCTGTCTCCTCTGTGATAAGTATGACTTCATAAGGCCATGCGCTTTGTTTGAAAAATGGTACAGCTTAAGTTTATGTAATAGTATTTCGTGATCAACAAGATCAAAGGCTTTACGCAAGTCTAAGAAAACTGTTCCGATTAGTTTACCCTCATCAATATCTTTTAACCAAGCGTCTATCATTTTAACCAGAGCTGTAGTACACGAATGATTTGCCCTAAAGCCAGATTGAGAATGGTTGATGATATTTGTATCTTTAAAGAATTTATGTAAGTAGTTGGCAATGTGTCTTTCAAAAATTTTTGATATTGTAGGCAAAATTGATATGGGTCTATAATTAAAGGGATCATCTTTATCACCACTTTTTAAAATTGGTATAACTCGAGCCAGTTTCATCGCATCTGGATACACACCTGAAGCAATACTATTGTTAATAGTTGATGTAATAGAAGGGGTTATAATAGCCCCACATTGTTTAATAATTTTTGGACCCAAACCGTCTAATCCTATAGCTTTATTCGAATCAAGTTTGCTTATATAAGTGTAAACTTCAAGCGTGGTAATGAATGGAATATTGAACTCATTATTAATCAAATTCTTGTCTAGTATTCTTTTAAGAAATTCGAAATTTGATTCACAAAAAGATGTCTTTGTCACGATATCTGATACACTAACAAAATGTGAATTTAATTCATTGATTATGTTAAGATTACCCTGAATAATCGTTTCGGATTTTGTAATTGTTTTTGGTAAAATTAATTCATCTGATTGATTTACTTTTGCTATGCATTTCAGATTTTTCCATAGCACCTTAGAATCTTTATTATTTTGTACAGCTTCATTGAAATAATTTTTCTTGTTCTGCTTAATCATACATGTCACATTGTTTCGAAGAATTTTATAGTGGTCATGATTTCCTTCTTTATGAGCTTTATCTCTAGCCAGCATCTTTTCCGTTATGTTTCTGTTGAACCAACAAGGTTGGTGAGATCTCTTAACTCGCTTTTGTTTTATTGGTGCGTGACGAGAAAGAATCGAGTTAAAAATCGTATAAAATTCTGAAAGAGCTTTGTTTGGGTCCGTAAATGTTTCTACCGATTCTAAACCAGAAAGCATTAAGTCATTTTGAAACTTTTCAATATCAAAGTTTTTAAAACATCTATATTCTATGACTTTATGATTTGTTTTATTGGAATGTGTACTAGTTGAAAGACGGGTAAAACATACAGGAAAATGATCACTTATTGATAATGTAGAAACGAAAACTTCACAAATATTTTGAAATGAATTTGTGTAAATATGATCTATAATACTAGCGCTTTGTTTCGTCACACGAGTTGGACTTTGTATTATTTGACGCAGGTCAAAGTTTGACATAAGATTTGACCATTTGATATTTTCATATGTTTCGTTTTTTGCGTCGTATCTAATGTTGAAGTCGCCCAATATATGGTACTCTAAATTGAGTAAATCTGCCTGTTCAATCTGATCACTGTATAAGTCTATCCATGTTTGATTTGAATTTGGTGGGCGATAAACGAAATTTAACAAAAAAGATTGAGATTTTGTCCGTTTAATTTCAATCCAAAGAGATTCAATTTGTCCAGATTCAAGATCATGACGTCTCTTGAATTGTATTTCATCCGAAAGATAAACGATGATGCCTCCTCCGGACTTGTTTTCCCTATCCCGCCTTTCAAAGACGTAATTTGGTATAGTCAATATATCGTTTTCAATTTGTTCGTGCAGGAAAGTTTCGCACAATCCAAGAATATCAGGCGAGTTATTTAAACTTAAGTGGTATTTGATTTCTTCTAATTTCGGTAAAAGATGACGGATGTTCAGATTAGAGATATGTGTACCCCGTTTTTTAAATTCAAATGCAAATTCATTGCTGTCTGTTTTTTCACATGGTGGTTTATTTGATGTCTGATGATCGTTTGAGGTTGAATTACCATACTTCTTACAATTAAATGACGCATTTAGATCTTTTTTCTGGTGACTTAATGGTGTGTTTTCAGATTTATTTTTGTCTGATTCTTCTTGATTTGTGAAAATGCTGCAACTACACGGAAATTCATCGCAAGATTCGCAAACTGTATTTAATATACAAAATTTATTTTTACAGTCGACATACATTTCATTTGGACCTATATTTAACGTTTGATTTGGGTCGGTATATTTACATGTATTTGAAAGGGTGTGTTTTTTGTCATTTACGAGGTATCTGTCAGATTTATCCTAATGCCAGTAATACTCAAACGATGGGACATACATATCAAAATTGTGTCTATATCTACATTCATGAGCTCGGTGTGTGTTGCTTTGACATTTAAAACAATACTGTCTGTAATTGTCATAGTACATATACGGAGCCTGCATTCTATTTGCTCTTCTGCTATAATGGTCGTCGAACCGTTTAGACTGCAATCTGTTTGATCGGGTCTCATTCTTCGTTTTAATGACAGAAACTGACTTGTTTATAACAGATAGTAAACTGCTCGTTCCTCTGTCAGAAAGATGAATCCCATCGCGATAGTAGTTTTCTAAAACTATACTTCCATCACCGTAAACAAATGATGGCAAACAGTGACCTATAAGTTTAATCCACTGCCTATAAATAGCTAGCATCCATGGAATGATTGTCCCCCATCTAACTCCATCATCTTGCCTGCCCCGAACATGGCGCAGTTGTTAGATGGTTGGACTTGCAATTATTTGGTCCCATGTTTGATCCCGAGCAGCAGCAAATTAGCATCTGGAGGCTATAAAAGGATTATGTGGCTGTAAATCCATGGTTATGTGCTCAAGCTACCATGTAATGATTGAAATACTATTTAACCTTTTACCAAACAACAAAATTTAAGAATGGTCAAACTTGAAAGCTGCTGCACACAACAAAATGGACATTCATAAGAGTGAGCCTAATGTATATCATAGCACAGAAAATATTGAGGCAAAAGCAAGTAAGTGCTGTTAATTTTTTATCAGCATTTTCTTTTTCCTCTATGTTTCTCAAACTAACTGTACAATGGGATGTTAAAACCAAGTCTTTAAACAATCCTCATCATGAAGGTTGCAAGCAATTCAAGCAATTTATTTTAACCCTTTCCTAAACAAGACCTGGTTTTGACATACCTAATATTGGAGAGAGAATATATTTTAAAACCAGGGATTTTTTTTTTTACAAAATCTACTAAATACAATTAACTGAAAAAATAAAGAATCATTTTACAATCACAACAGTTACTAGTATCTAAACTTTCAGATATGTTGACTTAAAAGTGGATTGTTAATTTGATAAAACCTACTCATTCATTTTGAAATGGTCATGAAAACCCATGACAATTACATAAAATAAACTAATTACCTGTTTAATGTCAATTGAAAAATTAGAATTACCTTCAGAAACTAAATAGTTACTCCATGTTCCCAGTTCATCATATTATTCCAGTTTTTACAGCAGCTATCATCATTGTTATTAACAAACATTAACAATACAAATTCAAACATTTCTTTGTCTATTTCCCGCTAAAATTCTCAGACATTTAAGACTCAATCCACTCATCTATGTTGTTCAAGAAGCTTACTGGGATGCAAACTTATAAATGACTTAGTTCTTTACACGGTTTTATACTTTCACATAGTTGACTTATAAGTCACTTATATGTCACTTATACGTTGTGCATCTTTTAGCCTTAGAAATGACTTATACATAGAACTCACTTAGTTGCATTTCTATCAAACTTATAAGTAACTTATATGTCCCATATATGTGCCTTATAAGTCCTTTATAAGTCACATATAAGTCTGACTAAGTGATTTTGGTAAGGGGGGGTGTCCCATGGCTTCCAAGATTGTAAATATAGTGGGGGTGCGTCTATTAGGGAGGGCGCGTCTATAAGGTGAAATACGGTAAATTTTACTTTTATTCTATCTGAAAGAGCATGTTTTCTTATGAAAATTCTGAAAATTTCAAGCCAAAATGTTGAACCGTTTACGAGAAATATATATTTTTGTGCTAAAATTAAACAAATTGTTGTGGACAACAGTTCAGATTTATATATAATTTGTCATTTCTGTCTCAACTTTGAAGGCGTATTTTTCGCTTATAAATAACAACTTCAAAAAACCGATGGCATTTCTACACATTAGAATAAACAATCTTTGCATCAAGACATACTTTTAAAAAATGAAATAAATGTGAAATGTCACTTTAAGATGCTTTAGGAAACTGAGAGAAAATGATAAAATCCTGTAGTTACGCTTGTGTCCGATCCAGGATTACTGTGAAGGGGGTTCGAACATACAAAAAAGATGGTTAGTTTAACCAGTATTACACAATTTTGTCTGAATTTCTGCTTGAAAATGAAATAATCAGGCTACAGAAGATAGGGGGTTCATTTGAACACTCTCGCTCCTCCAACCCCCTCTGGATCTGCCACTGATTTACCTCTTCTCTCCTAATGTTTCTTCTTGTTTTTGTGTTTGGATAGTGGGAACATTGCCGAGAATACTAAGTCTTCCCTAATTGTCTACACAAAAATAATTTTTCAGACAATAAAAATTTCAGATTTTTCAAATCATGTCTCTGACCTTGAGTAGGACTTCATCAGGACAGATAGTTGCTTGGTGAAGAAATACTAAGCAGATAAAAATCACATGGTCCATAAAGCCTACAAAATGATAAGTATTTTGTTAATTAACCCTTTTCCAGACAGCAAAAGTTTAGACTTCAAAATTTCAAAGCTTTGGCAGAAGGCAAAACTATTTTGCTTTGTTAATGTAAGAAACTGTACTTGACAGTATCGAAAACATCAACATAAATCAACTGTTTCAGCATTTTTGTCTGTTTTCTTTCAATGTTTTTCAAAGATGTTTCTATGAGGGGGGCCCCAAAAAATGAACATGGATTATTTGGTAGTCAGGGCATAACCCTTTCCCGAATGACAAAATTTTATGGTGACCCACTTAAAAAACTGTCACAGATGACAAAATAAATGTTATTAAAGATAGGATTTGTGTAAAATATGCCATAGAAAATATTGAGACAAAAGGAGAAACCGCTGGTTATCAGAAGTTTCTTCTTTTGTTTCAATGTTTTCCCAAGCCTTTTCTTTTAGGGATGTCAAAACCAGGTCTTATTTGGGAAAGGGTTAATTAAAGCAGATAAAAATCCCATGGTAAGATAGACAAAGATCTATAGTTGAAATCTTGGATAAGATGACAAACAATAGAATAATATGTGTATTGGGAACCTTTATCAGATCAAAATGCAGCCATAGCCGATAAAAACCAGGTTCAAAATTGATTTTCAATAGGAATATTCTCTACAGTTGTAATCTTTACTGGATGACAAAATTTCAGACTGTTCCAAAGTGGTGTCCGTAGTCGAGAGGTAGAGCGTAGGCCTTAATTCGATCCCCGGTAGCGAAGGTTGTTCTTGGCATCTCTTTGGCTTACATATTCGGCACGAGTACTGGAAGATATCCAGGAAGCTTAATCGAGAGGGATTAAATTTAAATAAGTTGAAGAAACTTGCTTTTCAATCGATGTAAAATAAATTCTTTCAAAGGGACGTTTATGTCTGAAGAAGAAGAAGAAGAAGAAGAAGAAGAAGAAGAAGAAGAAGAAGAAGAAGAAGAAGAAGAAGAAGAAGAAGAAGAAGAAGAAGAAGAAGAAGAAGAATTGTACATCCCCCCCCCCCCCTTTAACAATATTACAACACTTATGATCAGCATTTTCTCCTTTTGCCTCATTGATTTCTGTGCTAATATTTTTCACAAATCCTTCATCAACATCAATTCTGTCATACAGGCTTTCAAATAGGAACAGTCCAAATTTTGGCCGTTTGGGATAGGGTTAAAATGTGTCGCTGTGATGGAGTAGATATAAAGTGGGATATGCAACTGTAGGCTTGAAGGATATTGCTGTAGTGCTGGTGAAAGAAACAGCATGAATCCATGGTTAGCTGCTCCAACTGTCACAATATGACTGAAATACTTTACATAGCATTTTCTTCTGTTTCGGAGGCCATGGCCTTAATAAGTACAGTTGGTAGCATGTCTGCCTCTCACTTGATAGGTCCTAGGTTCAATACCCGGCTGCGGCAAATATCCATTCTGACAAAAATGTCGGCCACCAATGGTTTGATATTATTAACCTATGTGGGTGAGCAGCTGGGTGCACGGTTAGGGTGTTGTGGTAGTACTGGTATGCTCCAGCCACCGTAATATGAAAATGGGGTAAAACGCTAATAAACCAAACCTTCTCTTTAGTCAATGATAAATTTTGGCAGGCCCTACCCGGACAAAATTTCAAACCTCGTTATTTTTTGTCAAATACTTTATCAAATATAAAAATGAAGGGGTTGATCTGCCAACAAATAATGAAGCCTTTCTGTTTGCTGTATTTGAATTTCAAATGATAAATTATTATGTTGGTAATGGAATCTATTGAGAGATTAAAATGAACAACAATCTTTGTAAACAAAGCTGATTGGTAGCTTACAATTACCATTGTGAATATCACAACAGTGTCAAATTTCAGATTTTTTGTCAATTTTTTTTCCCCAATTTGAAAGTTTACTGCAAAAGAAATGTATTTCAATGAATTTCATATGTATGCAACAATAGTTTTGTACTAAGCCATTCAAACATTATACAGCCAATTTGCCCCATGAATGACAGATTATCGACTTTGCGATTTTTGTTTTTAATGAAAATTAATGTATCAAGTGGGAAGATGAAAAAGAGTATATATATATATATCGTTGCTTTTCAACATAAACCTGGTAATTAACTGCAGCTTAAATCAAGCTGATATGCAGCTAACCTTTGGAAGTGTCAGAGGCATATCACTATTATACCTAGATCTATAACTTCAAGAACTAGTTATGTCATCAAAATGTTTGAGATAGAGTAAGATAAGGCATATATCCTCTTATTCTTGAAAAAATGATTTCAGCCATTAATATTAAGGTCATTTCAAAAGTCCTTGGCTTGGGAATACATTGTTGACAAAGAAGAAATACCTTGTGACAAGCAATTTCTTCATTATCCACAATGTTTTCTAACCCAAAATGGGTTCACCAACTCGAAATCGATTACTTTATCTTTCAAATTTGAACCTTCCAAAATGTTGTCATTTGATAATGGATTAATTAAATGCCTTACTGCCCCCCCTTTCACTCCTTCCGCTTACATACTTGTCAAAATCTATTTAACTGCTTGTGGCATGAAGACTCGGTATTTGTTTAAACCAAGACCGATTGTTTGCAGAAAAGGGTTTCCGTATTTTTAACAGGTGTCAAATAGGTTTTCTATTAAAATTCATAGAGGGATTGTTTTGTAAATAAAATCGGAACAATCGGATCTATTTAGGCCGATAATCATGCACATGTTATGTTTCATTTTGCTGGTTATTCATATATTGTGGATGATACAAAGGTGTTTTTGTATTGGCAGATCTAGATATTTTGTGTATTTCTTTAAATAATAATGAATTAGAATAATGTTGAACTTCATTGAGAGCTCTCTGTATGACTTGCAAAGAGATTGCAGCAGTTGTTGTCATAGCTTGGACAGGATATAGAGAAAAGAACATATTCATGCCCCCGAAATGCCATTTAACATTCCAGAACATTCTAGAACAGTTCTTGAACTAAAATAAGTTCTTGAACTGTTTTCACAGGTGTTTTTACCCTTGTCTGTCTGTCTGTCTGACTATCCGTCTGTCTGTCATTCCAAAACTTAACATGAAAACTGAACATTAGCCTTTTGGGGGGCGTATATTGGTGTTTCACAAACACATGTTGTTTCTTGTTTTTTTTGTTTTCATTATTTTCTTTCTCGTTCAATGCTTTCCAAAGTTTTCTCGACTTTAGCCTTGGTGAGACACACAAACATTCACAGCTTTAATTATCACTGCCTCAGCATAATAAGCCCTTTCAAAATCTGGTTTTGATGTCGCTAATATATAGTAACCATTTAGAAAAGATTTAGACAAAAGAATTTTCATTGATATTAGTTTTGTTGTCTGCAGCCGCTGTCACATAGGAACAGTCCAACCTTTTGCCATTTAGGAATTACTTTAGATATTGAACTGTCTAAAGTTTTGTTCTGTGGGAATTGGTTAAAGTATTAATGCTAATGTTGTTTTCTACTAAAAAGGAAAGTAGACAGATTTTCGAGACTAAAAAGTGTTATTTTATAATTATGTCAATGGTAGTTTAAGCCTTTGGGTATCTTGGGTAGATTAAAATGGCTCTATCTTATTGTTAAATCTTATCAGTGAATCAGATATTAAATTAGAAAGTAATTGGACATTTCCATTCTAGCATAAATTGAGATAATAGCTTACTTAACAACTGTATCAAATCTGTTAATACATTGACACTTTTCCTTAATACATGGATCACGGCCACCAATCCCTCTCATTCATTGCAAAATGCTATGAGCGAAATCTCAGAAGAGGGACTTCCGGCTATGAAGAAACGGGACCCATTTTGAGTAAGTAAACACACGTTGTTACTTTAAATCGGTTATTGTGCTAGTTATGGGTTGAATCTCAAAAATCGCGGAATGCTATTCGATGGGGTAATGAATGATGTGTTATATTGCCAAAGCCCTTTGTTCTAGCTTACAGAGTAAACTTGCAATTACTTTCGAAGTGAGTGCACACACTTATGTTTACAAACCAAACGACACATAAACGACACATAAACGACTCCTACGGCGCTACCATATGTATTTTTCGAATGAGACATGTTCAGTTTACTATTTTATGGTCTCTTTTAGTATTCCGCACGTACGATTTTGAAAACGTTTGTTTATTTATCAGAAAAACATGTATGCAATGAAGAAGAGCAGTAAGCTATGAAGAAGCGAGAGTAGCTATGAATAAGAGAGAGCAAGCTATGAAGAAGCGCGGACTTCATATTTTTTTCTTGGCACTCACATATACTGAATGGTTATGCGTTTAGGAAGAATTGAAGACAGAAATTCCAATATTTTTTACAAATTTCCATTTGAAAAATCAAATTCTAGACGATAGAACGATATTTATTGTTATGCAGCTTAGACATATATTTAATGCCAAACGGTAACTTACAGGCGCGTAGGACTGGAAACATTTTTAATGGGGGGAGGGGGCCTCTGTTCTGGCTATTGTCGGAATTTTGGAGGAACTGAATTGGATTTCCCCAAAAAATTTCAGTGCGAAATAATGACAATTCAGCATTTTGGGCAGACCTTTTTGGGGGGTGGGGGTCTTAGCCCCTCCATGCCCCCACTTGTTACTACGGGCCTGACTTATCATCACGTGGAAATGCATTTTTAGAACATACATGAGAATTGTTACTAAAAATAGTAACAAATCGACATTATTAAAATGAGGCTCCCAAAACATGCGGAGAAAACAATGACGTCGCACGTGCATTCAATCAATATACAGCGATAAAGCGCATGTGCATTCAATAAACAGTAATAAAGCGAAGTTTTAAGTGGAACAAAAATAATATAATTGAATGAATTCGTTAATAGCCGGTAAGATGGTTATTTTATTGAATTTACGGTCAACCGTTCCCCGTTAAAAAATTTCGACTTTTGCCTCTAAGGAAGACTTCCGGAGGCTGTCGTGTGTGTGTGGGGGGGGAGTCTTAGAGGCAATAACCTAATTCTGACCAACTTTCAGATTGATCGGACAAAAATGTGGCCTCTAGAGTGCATGCAAGAAAAAAATAACCCGACGGACGCATGACGGACACAACGCAATGACAAAAGCTCGACTGACCGCTAAAAACATGTAAATAAGACATGTTTTCATTCAAAATACATGCAATGTATCTTGCGTTGGCTTAAAATTATTAAAATGTTAGGGTTCTTATACGGTTTGCCAAGGTTTGCCTAAATAGTTTACAATGACATTGGCGTCCGCATATGCAGGCCTATGTTATTTACATAATCATATCATCATTCCAAATATAACCACATTGTATACTGAAAAGTCTTGAAGTAGGCTAATTTGGAAATTAGATTGATCTTACAATCCCAAATGTGAAATAGAATTAACAATAAATTCATATCACTTTCCGAGCGAAAATTATAGCGAAAAGGCAAAATTAAGTCAAAACCCGACGTTTTGAATATCCGAGCTCTTATTCATAGCGTATTATATCTTCTTCATATCTAGTCCCTTTTATTCATAGCTGATCTCTCTTCTTCATAGCGTATTACTTTTTTAGCTTTTTCTCTCTATCAGAAAATCAGTCATTGGATTTTAATGGATATATATATATAAGATAAAGTATTCGAAGCTTATGGGACCTGTATAGAAGGGAATTATAGTAGTATTTAAACCATAATTTTTCGATCAATTTTGACATGTCTTCAAAACACAGCACTGTGATCGCATGGCAAAGCAGTTTGAAGCAAACACGGTGAGACCATGCCGAGGAGACATACTCCAAAAGAAGTTTAAATATACTCACCATCGAATAGCATTCCCCGATTTTTGAGAATCAGCCAAAAACTGGCAAAATCACCGATTTAAAGTAACAACGTGTGTTTACATTCACACAATGGGTCCCGTTTCTTCATAGCCGGAAGTCCCTCTTCTGAGATTTCGCTCATAGCATTTTGCAATGAATGAGAGGGATTGGTGGCCGTGTGGATGTACTTTGTGAAAATAGGATGTCTTTAATTGCACTTATTCCTTTTAAGGTGAAACAAGAAAATAGTGATGCATTAATTTTTAGCCTTTCAGCAGACTCTGCGAAAAAAGTTCTAGAACACATTTCAGTTCTAGAACTGTTCTAGAACAATCTAGAATATTAACCCATTACCAAACAACAAAATTTTAGCCTTGTCCAAACTCATAGGTGTAGCGGACAACAATTTCCATTGAACAAAATTTAACATTTTTTGGTCTTTCTTGGTAGAAAACATTGTGGGAAATGAAGAAATTGCTTGTCACAAGCAATTTCTTCCTTTTCCACAATGTTTTCCAAAGCCTTTATTTTGTGGGGCGTCCAAAAGCGTCAATGTGTGGGAAAGGGTTAAATGGTACTAAAAATTAATTTAGAACTGTTCTAGAAGAGTTCTAGAAGTGCCATTTACGGTTCTAGAACAGTTTGTAGAACTGAAATGCGTTCTTGAACTTTTTTTGGTTTTTTCTGGTTTTCAAAAAAAAATGCTTTTTGTCTTACCAAGGATCTTCGAACTAAGTTTCATAACAAAACATCTTAGAAGGGAAATAAATCAATGTCCATAGACTGCTGCGAGTCTTTATCATAAACCATTTACAACCAGTTGCAATTTTAATTTGTGACTTATCTTTATATTTTAAGAATATGTGTATTTAAACCTTTCCCAAACAACACCTGGTTTTGACGTCCCTGGTAGAAACATCTTTGGAAAACATTGAGACAAAAGAAGAAATTGCTGATAATCAGCAATTTCTCCCTCCTTTTGCCTCAATATTTTCTTAGCTATATTGTACGCAAATCCAACCTTGATTAGCATTCATTTTGTTGTCTGCAACCAAAAATTTTGTTGTTTGGGAAAGGGTTAAAATGTTTCTATTTTCAGGATCCTGTACAGTAGTGCCCCGGATGAAACTGTAAAGACAGGACAGTACTACAGATTGAAGATTGTATCAGCATTGTAAATAATACTTGGGAAGAACAAATTATAGTCCATCAAATACACTATGTAGTTCATATGAAGTGATTGTGGAGGAATTAATTTGAATATATCGGAAAAGTCAGTAACGATAGTCCGATATATAATGCCGGATACATAATGAGGAAAGTGTTTAGGTATGTACTATTATTATACAGGTATTAATCCTTTCCTAAACAAGACACGGTTTTGACGTCTTTAATTGAAAAGGCTAATTGGGAAAATATTGAGACAAAAGAAGAAAATGCTGGTAACCAGTGTTATTGTACTGTATTGTACTTAGATTCTATCATTATCAACATGCATTATTGTCATCTTCAGCAGTTTTCAAATTGGAACTGAACAAAAATTTTCTGTTTTGGAAAGGGATAGAAAGTGTTTAGGTATTTGATATTATACAGGTATTAACATTATAACCACTTGAGACGTTGAGGACTAAAGGACTAGACTAATTTCTGTGGTGGGTAGTAGAGGTATTTGATCCATTAACCCTTTCCCAAACAATACCTGGTTTTGAAGTCTCTGTTAGAAATGGCTTGGGAAAACATTGAGACAAAAGAAGAAACTGCTGATAACCAGCAGTTTCTCCTTTTGCCTCAATATTTTCTTGGCTATAACATAAACATTTTGGCCTTATGTGATTATTTACTTTGTCGTCTGCAGCAGCTTTAAAATTGGACCGCCTTAAAATTTTATTGTTTGGGAAAGGGTTCATTTTATTCCATTCTCAAAGAGCAATAAATGAAACAGCTCCAATTTGAAAGGAGCTGCAGATGACTTACACTGTTGCGATAAAGAAACAATCTGTGTACAATAAAGTGCAGAAAAATACTGAGGCAAATGAAGAAAATGTTGGTTTTAAACAGGTTATTTTTTTCCTTTGTCTCAATGTTTTCCCATTTCCCTTTCTAATAGTGACAACTCAAAAACTGCAGTCATGTTTCGGAGAGGATTGGTCTATATTGTGTTCATGTAGTGTGAAATAAAACATTTTTAGATGCTACATTTCTTTAGTTCAAAAAGACAAGGAAGAAGGAAGAGAAGAATATTTAGCATTATCAGCATGTTTTCTTTTATCACAAAGTTTTCGAATGCAGCTGTTACAAGAAGGTTTTGATTGGGAAAGTGTTAAGTTGGTGATACATTAATGATAGAGTATGTTTTAATGAGAGGTGTTACAACCCTATAGATTACATTGAGAGTGCTATATTGTACTATAATGAAGGGTTGGACATACTAAACAGTACCATAACATGGCTTTTCATTGAAAACCTCATAACTGCAGCTTGTTTTAAAGGCAGAATGAAACTTAACATCTTGCAAATTTTCCGAGAACTTCGTACAAAAAAATAAAAATATATTATTGAAATATGGTCTTTAAATTGCATATATGCCAAATCTTACCTTTCTATCTTGTGTATTGGCTTAGATGTCGACGGATTTAAAACCCCATGATTTTTTGTCCCGGGGATACTATTTACAATAATGGAACATATGGGGTTTTAAATCCGTCGACATCCTAGCCAATACACAAGATAGAAAGCTAAGATTTGGCATAGATGCAATTTAAAGGCCATATTTTCATAATACATATTTATTTTGTACGAAGTCCTCGGAAAATTTTAATGATTTTAAGTGCCATTCCCCCTTTAAGCTGCAGTTGCGAGGTTTTCGATGTAAAGCAGTGATAATCATTGTGAATGAAGAACATTTATTCATTATCGAACAGATCAAGATCATTTCTCATATTATTGCTGTAATTGTATGTGAGCGAAAATACTTCTTAGGGATAAATTTTGTGTGGATGATTTTGAAATCGCTATAAAAATTGCTCAATAAGGATATAAGTAGGGCAACAAAACATATATTGGTCATTGCCTTTGTGTCATATACATGATAGATATGCTTATCAGTTATTAATTTTGCATTGACTATAACTGTCATGTTGAAAAAAAAATGCATTACATCTCAAGATCAGCACGTGAATTATTTTGTCATTGATGTAAATTGCTTTTTGTCATAAGTTATGAAAAGAAATTATGGACTTTGAAGGACGGATTGAGTCCCTTATTGCTTTACTTTGATAACCCTATGACAATTGTAATCTAATTAGCGATTGATATTTGGTATTTGCCATAACCTGTGATTGATATTCAGTATTTACAATAACTTTCTTGTATTATCATTACTTGTAATTTATTGAGGACATTTACAAATGCAATTTTGCTGAAATATTTACAAAACAGTGACAAATTTTGACAACCTATCAGAAAAGGCTTGGAAAAAATTTAGGGAAAGGAAGAAAATGCTGATCATCAGGATTTCCTCTTTTTGCCTCAATATTTTCTGTAAAATTATGTATGCAAATTCCAATGTTATTAACATCCATTTTTGTCATCTGCATCAGCTTTCTAATTTGAATGGTCTAAATTGTTGCTTTTTTGGAAAAGAGTTAATGTTTGTTTCTTTTTTTACAGTTTAAACAGTGTGTGTGATTGGTATTGAAATACTTCATGAAACAAAAAGGATTTTGAAAGGATTTATTTGTGATCAAGATGTGAACACCAGAAATTTAATAGTTGCTGTAAGATCTATTTAGATGTGAAAGTGAGTCACTCAGATCAGTTACGGATAAGCATCAGTGTAAACTGTGTTTTGCATGTAAATAGTTCATTATTCATTTATATCCAATGGGTTGGAAGAAGTTGAAAGGATTTGTTTAAAACTGGAGGACGTTTATTGATTACATGGACTGGACCTGATCTAATGTTGCGAGAAGAGGAAATCGAAATCGCCATTAAGGTAGTGGTCGTGGGAAACGGTGCCGTTGGCAAATCAAGTATGATCCAACGGTACTGTAAAGGAATCTTCACCAAGGACTACAAAAAGACCATCGGAGTTGACTTTCTGGAACGACAGATTGAGTAAGTATCAAACATGACCAGCCAGTGTAATCTTAATCCTTCCAAAACAGTCTCTGGTATTACCTCTCCTTGAGAAAGCCTTACTAAAGATTGAAGCAAATGCTGAGAATCTATTCAAAATGAGTAAGTACTGGTATATCCAAAAAAGAAAAGCTATTGAATTATTTACCTTTATCAAGAACTACAGATAAATGGATGTTATCGCTTCAAAATATTCAATTACATTCATTGTTCTTCAAATCTTTAGTTGTGGGTACTCCATGTTATACATTTATGCCGACAAGGGTACCCTGTTTGTCTTTCTGTCTCAGTGTCCACATTCCTTGTAAGCATTGAACTCCAGCTACATTGTACATTTATACGGATTTTGATGAAAGTTTACCAGAACAATCAAACTTAAATTCACTGTGTTTCAGAAATGGTGAGGAGATACGACTTTAATTGTTGTGGGATATGTCAGGCCATCACTAAAGTGTATTACAACATTGCAGTAAAAGGAGATTTGATACATTTCAGAGTAAACAGTGAGGAGATACGACTAATGTTGTGGTATACAGCAGGCTATCACAAAAGTGTATTACAACATTGCAGTAAAAGGAGATTTGATACATTTCAGAGTAAACGGTGAGGAGATACGACTAATGTTGTGTTATACAGTAGGCCATCACTAAAGTGTATTACAATATTGTGATAAAAGGAGATTTGATTCATTTCAGAGTAAATGGTGAGGAGATATGACTAATGTTGTGTTATACAGTAGGCCATCACTAAAGTGTATAACAATATTGCAGTAAAAGGAGATTTGATTTATTTCAGAGTAATGTTGTGTTATACAGCAGGCCATCACTAAAGTGTATTACAATATTGTGATAAAAGGAGATTTGATTCATTTCAGAGTAAATGGTGAGGAGATAAGACTAATGTTGTGGGATATAGAAGGGCAGGAGAAATTTTATGCCATCACTAAAGTGTATTACAACATTGTTGTAAAAGGAGATTTGATTTATTTCAGTGTAAACAGTGAGGAGATACTACTAATGTTGTGTTATACAGTAGGCCATCACTAAAGTGTATTACAATATTGTGATAAAAGGAGATTTGATTAATTTCAGAGTAAATGGTGAGGAGATACGACTAATGTTGTGTTATACAGTAGGCCATCACTAAAGTGTATTACAACATTGTGATAAAAGGAGATTTGATTTATTTCAGAGTAAATGGTGAGGAGATACGACTAATGTTGTGTTATACAGTAGGCCATCACTAAAGTGTATTACAATATTGTGATAAAAGGAAATTTGATTTATTTCAGAGTAAACAGTGAGGAGATACGACTAATGTTGTGTTATACAGTAGGCCATCACTAAAGTGTATTACAATATTGTGATAAAAGGAGATTTGATTTATTTCAGAGTAAACGGTGAGGAGATACGACTAATGTTGTGTTATACAGTAGGCCATCACTAAAGTGTATTACAACATTGCAGTAAAAGAAGATTTGATTTATTTCAGAGTAAACGGTGAGGAGATACGACTAATGTTGTGGGATATGTCAGGCCATCACTAAAGTGTATTACAATATTGTTGTAAAAGGAGATTTGATTTATTTCAGAGTAAACAGTGAGGAGATACGACTAATGTTGTGTTATACAGTAGGCCATCACTAAAGTGTATTACAATATTGTGATAAAAGGAAATTTGATTTATTTCAGAGTAAACAGTGAGGAGATACGACTAATGTTGTGTTATACAGTAGGCCATCACTAAAGTGTATTACAACATTGCAGTAAAAGAAGATTTGATTTATTTCAGAGTAAACGGTGAGGAGATACGACTAATGTTGTGGGATATGTCAGGCCATCACTAAAGTGTATTACAATATTGTTGTAAAAGGAGATTTGATTTATTTCAGAGTAAATGGGGAGGAGATAAGACTAATGTTGTGTTATACAGTATGCCATCACTAAAGTGTATTACAATATTGTTGTAAAAGGAAATTTGATTTATTTCAGAGTAAACAGTGAGGATAGTCTACGGACTATAAATCCTACGATGACCCCTGATGGCATTCTTTGTTAATGCTCGGCATCCATGCTAGAATTGTGCCTTAGACTATTACAAACAAGATAGGGGTGGATGCCCAGCGTGATTTTTCGATTTAAGGTCACAGTGAGGTCAAAGGTCAACGAGTGCAAAAATCAAGAAAAAATGGCTTGTAGATAAAGTAGAATCATTTGCGTCCACACAAAATGAAAGCAATGTAAGCGAAATCAAACAAATTGAATCAGGAATGGACAGAGGCTCACAAAGAGCATATATTGTCATTTTCAAACACTATTTTACCATGTTTATTCTAAAAAACGCTTAGGCCAATAACAAAATAAAGCAGGAAACTGGCATATAGCTAAGCAGATAAGAGCAAAATCATGCACTTGATGATGCAAGCATCAAACTTGGCACATACATTTATAAGACTATGTAGTTTTAATAAAAAAAAACTCATATGCCACTCTAAAGGTCTAGATGGCCGCCATTTTTCAAGATGGCCGCCTTTGACGCGTGAAAGATACCACTTTTACCATAAAAGCTAATATAAATGGCCAATTTTTATACTTTTCAGAACAAAATGAATGTTTCCAATCATGAGAAAACAGAATTTTAGCATGTCCTGTCCATAATTAATTATAAGATGGCCAACATTTTCCAAGATGGCAGCCATGACGAGTGGAAAATACCATTTTTACTATAAAACCTGATATGGTTGGCCGCTTTTTTTTTTATAACAAAATGTATTTTTTTAAACACAATATAACATAATTTAAAAATGTTCTGTGTATAAAATTACTATTTTCTATATTTTGAACAATACCTTTTGGCAAAAAAGAGAGAATTTATCAACCCAACCTAGAGGCGCATTGTTTCTGTCCAGACAGTTGTAATAAAATTCATGCAGACTTGCTACTTCAAAACTCAATCTTTTAAAATAAGACCCTTTTTAGCTCGACTTTTCGAAGAAAATGAGAGCATATACTGTCACCCGGGCGTTGGCGTTGGCGTTGGCGTTGGCGTCGGCGTTGGCGTTGCAACTAAGGTTAAAGTTTTTTCAAACATCAATAACTTCCATACTATCAAAGGGATTCAACCCAAACTTGGAATACTTATTCACCATCACACCCTCTACCTTACTATAAGGGCCCATGACCCTGGGACCACTCTATTTGGGGTTATGCCCCCTTTATACTTAGCAACTTAGAAAGTCGAGCGCGCTGTCTTCGGACAGCTCTTGTAATTTCTAGCAATGGCTATGGTGAAATATTCTTCGATAGGAAGTGTTATACTCAATACCATACTATGTTTCCTTTCATTTTTGTAAGAAATAATGTGATGTTGGACCTATGCTCGTATGCATTGATGCATAAAATACTTAACCTTGGTCTCTTTAAATCATAGCGTACAGAGCTCGCCACTATGATTTCTTGAAGCGCCAGCATTTACATCTGCACAATCCAGGGCAGCGTAGGCTAAACCTATATATAAAGTATTGTAATAATTGTTGCATGGCTTCTTGTACCCACAACCATTGACAGAAGTGAATCCAAATCCAGATAATATGTAATATGCTTCTTCATTGCTTCCATTCCTGTTTAGGAAAGCTCAGTACTTCCATTTCACTTCCATCTGACCACAAGTGTATTCTGCTTGGTAAAAAGCAGACTTTGCCAAAGCTGCGCTAGTTGGGGATCATGTAATATATAGCTTTGTTGGCAAACATAATATAAAGAAAAGAACTAGGACCATTTGCCCTATAACCGCAAATCTGAAATGACATCACAGCCAGTGAAAGCATGAAAGACCCTCTCTTCCCCAAAAACCCAATGCATTATACGTAGGGACGTTAGCATAAGGTTATACCTTAAACGAAAGCTCCCCACTACCAATATCATTTAGTCTTTGAAATATACTCGTTATTATTATAAGGACGTCTGTGATGCTGGCTTTGATTATCATACACGTATTTGCTCATGTTTACAAAGCATAGCTCCCTCAAAACTGGCTTCCTATAACCCTTCCTTCCCCTTTTACAATGACAATATTTTGCTGACACATCCATGGGCGGATCTAGAGGAGGGTCAGGGGAGGGGTCCGGACCCCCCCCACCTGGCATTGACCGAAAATTAAATTTTGACTATATGAATTTAGTGTAACGTTACATATTTATTACATTTTAAGCCATAATTTGGAAAAAATCTTGGGCTTGGACCCCTCCCCCTGGAAAAAAAGCCTGGATCCGCCCTTGACATCTGAACAATCTTCAGCCTGATAGGTGTTGAAATCAGTCTTGTTGTCATTGTCTCAACAAAATTTATGCCATACTTAATGTGGAATGCTTTTGCCAGTCATTATATACTAGTATTTTGATGTCTTGACCATGCTTTGACCTTTTCAGCATTCAGACTGGTGTATCTGTGTACATCGATAAATCAAATCAGTTAACCTGTAAATGCCCATGAAGGTTTAACTGAAGGAACAGCACATTCGGCTGCATGTTCTTAAAGCATTTGGATGTTCGAAGCGGCTATGTTTTTATCACAGCAGATCCATCAACTATAATAGCATAGACATTTGGTTTTGTATCTGCAGCTGCAATTTTGGTTCCTAGAACTGAGGCAAGCTGGAACTTAGTACTGCTGTGAAGTATTTATTTCCAATTGATTTTCATATGAGATAATTCTATGAGGTGGCTTCCTCATGATTTGCAAGCTAAAAACAAGTTCGAGAAAGACTTACAATTTTATTTTAAAATCCTAAAATACTTTTGACCACCGGGAGCTAATTCTGGCTACATTATTCTAACGGAGCCAAGTAGTGACTTTAATCTTCAGGTAAAGAGTTGTCAAATCAGAATGTTCTTCTTAGAAATATGAGTCCCCATATCATTCATGACAGCGTACATCTTTCTACCTTTCTAAAATTGCTGAAGAGTTGCTGTTTACCCTAAAATGTTTGTTCATGCTATCTAAAATTTCCATTTAAGGCTGGCCATAGTGAAATCGATCTGCTCAGATTAAAAGACCTGAAATACAGCTGAGTACTTTGAATGTTCTAAAGATAAAAATGCCTTAAGATATCCAAGTTTGATTATCTTCCAATAGAAACTGTAAAAGGAGTTGCGCACCCAGGATATTGCTAACGGACAAAAGAACAAACAGATGGAGGGGTAGATAGACGGACGGGCGACTAATTCCATGACATTATTTGACCATTAGGATGTATTTAGATGAAAATGTTGAGTCTTATCGTAAGGCGCCAGTGGTACTAGGGCTAAATAGAAAGACTTGTGTCATCATTTTTCATTAATTGCATTGTCGTAATATTTATAGATACCCTTAACTTTTTCCCAAACAGCATAATCTTATGGAGCTCCCATTTTGGAAGCTCCCGCAGCCGACAAAACAAATCTTTATGAATACTGGAATGTATTTGTGTATCAAATAGCCAGCATTTTCTTCTTTTGCCACAATGTTTTCACATGCTCTTTCTACTAGGGACGTCAACACAAGGTCTCGTTTGGGAAAGGGTTAATGTACTTGTACAGATAACTTGATATCTGGACTAGTATTGTTCTGGAAACATTAGAAACAGAAAAATATAATTCTGCAGTTCCACTTAAGAGCTGTAGGCACATACGCCTATCAGCCTCTACAATAGCACTGCTTCAACGACTGTAATTGAGTACCAATAGACTTCAGAGCGACCATTTCAATAGGAAGACTACAATAGATAACAACGAAATTGCATTCACCGTTCTGTTCTGACCACTGCCATTTAATTATTATTTTAGCAAAGATTGGTTAATTAGGGCAACAATATAACACACTTTTTAGACGAGATGCACCTTCTGTGGCCATTCCTGCACAGGAACATATTGCTATTTCAAGTGCAGTTATCTAGCTTACACTTACAGCAGACGTTATGAAGTAGGATAAGCATAGCATGTCATGAGTATTGGACTTACAAGATACCATTTGGGACACTTACTGATCTACTATATTGAATTGAATTTTGTTACGCCGACGACGGACGCTGCGGTACATTTCGCTGCATTACTCAGAACCGTGGTTAACCCACGGAAGAACTCCAATTATTTCCTATTAGATACAGTACAAGTGTACAAAGGCCTTAAACAATGTAGAGGACACGATCACAAATTAAGAAATGCTTATGACTGAGGCATCGTGGCAAATACCATTGAAAAAAAGACAGAAAACGTCAGAAATATTCAGAGATGAACCGTTTTTAGCTTTGGAAAGTACATTTTTCTATCCCATGATAGGCAAAATATTCACAAAAAGTCACCTTTTCAATAAAATAATGTCTCTAGTGCAGTTTTCGGCAAATTTAGCACAATTAGAATTAATAATACAACATTTATAGCAATTAAAAAATACCACAACTACTATTCTAATATGAAATTGCACCCATTTGACCTTTGACCTTGCTGCGACCTTAATTCGAAGTTTCAGACTGGGCATCCACCCTGGGAGGTTTTGTCATACCCCAAAGAACATTAATAGCATGGATGCCGAGCATTAACAAAGAATGCCATCAAAACCATTTTCTAGAGCCCGTACGAATTACAGTCCGCAGACTAGGAGATATGTCTAATGTTGTGGTATACAGTAGGCCATCACTAAAGTGTATTACAACATTGCAGTAAAAGAAGATTTGATTTATTTCAGAGTAAATGGTGAGGAGATATGTCTAATGTTGTGTTATACAGCAGGCCATCACTAAAGTGTATAACAACATTGTGGTAAAAGAAGATTTGATTTATTTCAGAGTAAACAGTGAGGAGATACGACTAATGTTGTGTTATACAGCAGGCCATCACTAAAGTGTATTACAACATTGTGGTAAAAGAAGATTTGATATATTTCAGAGTAAACAGTGAGGAGATACGACTAATGTTGTCGGATATAGAAGGCCATCACTAAAGTGTATTACAATACTGTGGTAAAAGAAGATTTGATTCATTTCAGAGTAAATGGTGAGGAGATACGACTAATGTTGTGTTATACAGTAGGCCATCACTAAAGTGTATTACAACATTGTGGTAAAAGGAGATTTGATTTATTTCAGAGTAAATGGTGAGGAGATACGACTAATGTTGTGGGATATAGAAGGGCAGGAGAAATTTTATGCCATCACTTAAGTGTATTACGATATTGTGGTAAAAGAAGATTTGATTTATTTCAGAGTAAACGGTGAGGAGATACGACTAATGTTGTGGGATATAGAAGGGCAGGAGAAATTTTATGTCAAGTGCATTACAATATTGTGATAAAAAGAGATTTGATTTATTTCAGAGTAAAGGGTGAGGAGCTACGACTAATGTTGTGGGATATAGAAGGGCAGGAGAAATTTTATGCCAAGTGCATTACAATATTGTGATAAAAAGAGATTTGATTTATTTCAGAGTAAACGGTGAGGAGATACGACTAATGTTGTGGGATACAGCTGGCCAAGAAGAATTTGATGCCATCACTAAAGCTTATTATAGAGGTATGCTTTAACCCATTGCCACGAAATAACTATTTTTGATTCCCACAAGATAATGGCTTTGGAAAACATCGTTGGAAATGAAGAAATTGCTTGTGACAAGCAATTTCTTCATTTCTCACAATGTTTTCCACCAAAAAAGACAAAAGATAAATTCTGTTCATGTGAAATTGTCGTCTGCAACATCTTTGAATTTACGGCTGGCCAGGAAGAATTTGATGCGATCACTAAAGCTTATTATAGAGGTGAGCACTGGCGTAGCTAGCCGAATATAAAGTGTACGCAAAACGCAGGCCTAATGTATGGGGGGGGGGGGGTGATTGCAGGCTCCATACTGCTGGTGATGGGTCTTGCAGGCATCTCCCAGAAAATTTTTAGAAAATTTAATGTAGATGCTCATGAAATACATGTACATACCAAATGCCCACCTGGAGCCACGAATGACCATAGTCATTCGTGGCTCCTGGTGGGTATTTGGTATGTATTTTAATGGCAATTCAGGTGTTTATTTCAAGGGAAAGAAAAACAAAAATACACATATTTTATTAAACATTTTGGCGATGTGTAAGCAATTGCGTTTTTGCCAACGGGTTGCTACGCCTATTGTAAGGTGTAAAGTATTTTCACAGACCATAATGTTTCAGTTTCTTATGGGCCGTCCCATAACACAGTTGGCATCTCATCCGACCGTCATCCATGAGGTCCTTGGTTTGTTTGATCCACGACTGTAGCAAAATATTTCTGACAATAATTTGTCCACCAATGGTTTAATAACCATTATACTTTTGTGTACAAGCAGCTGCCCCAGCATTTACAATGTGACCATTACAGTTGAAAGAGGGGTTTAAATTCGATTCCATCAATCAATCAACCATTTTCATACGCGGTTTTTGGAAGTGATTCCCTATAGTTTAGATAAAATTTAAAGTTGATTTATATCCATATAATTATTATATTGACATATATAATTGTCACATATGTAACAGACAAGTTAGGTCAGGAAGTAGATGTGTGTATTCAATGAAAATTGATCTAAATTTCAAATATTTACACAAAAAAGGATTTGACCTTATTCCCATCTATCTATGTAGACTGGATATCATGTCAAATATAGACTTGAAAATTATGTAGGGTATTCTCAGTTGAGAGCTGCTTCTGACAAAAAAATGATGGTGATCAAATCAGAATTTTTATTTGCAAAGAAAGTATTGAGACAAAAGGAGGAACTGCTGGCTATCTGAGCAAGTTCTTCTCTTAATAGGGATGTCAAAATATTGTCTTGCTTGTGACTTGGCTAAGGCCAAGAGAATGCTAATAATAAATTTTGATGACAGAAGATATGTCTGACTGTAGATCAATAATTATATTAAAATGTTCTTCAAACCACTTTGAAAATCTCTGTGTAAATAAATACCTGCGTCACTTTTTGTACACTAAAGTAAATTGTGGTATTTGTACTGTCCAATTGAAAATCAAATTAACTCTTTACCGTATGATAAGATTATCTGATGATTATTCATATTTGAAAAAAATTCAGATGATTAAATATTGCAGATAAAATAACAGAAATGTTGCTTTGAAAAAACTAGGGAATAGCTAGGCAAAAATTCTGATGAATTAGATGAAATGTAGCACTAGCAAATCTTTTGCACTAAAAACATAAAATTGGAATAAAAAGGGTCAGTTTAATTCATTGAACTTTTCTTTTCCTATTTGATTTTTTCATTTATCTGAAAGGTTTGTTTACCTAGACAATTTGAATGGTTTGATTGGGAATTTAATCCTTTCCTAAAAGGCAAATATTTATGGAATTCAAACTGGTGAAAGCTGCTACAGACAAATTGTTGACGATTAAAGGGGGACCTGTTAGGCTGTCGAAAATGCAAATGGCACAATAATTACAAACCAGAAATAACATATGAAATTACCAACCAGAAGGGGTAGATCATTTATGTCCATTGTTAGCACTCATTGAGCTTTATTAAGTATTAAAATCCAAGTCAATGAATAACATGCGGGTTCGTTTCATATTGTCCTTGTTTGTTTTTTTTTGTAATGGTTACATATGCCCAACCTTCAAAAAGCAATTATGTCAGAGGTATGTCATCTGTGCTCAGCGAGATTCAACACACTGTACAACCGGCTGCGTCGAAAGTCAGCGAAGACAGATTCGGCATCTGATGTAATGTGCATGGTAGGTCAAGTGAATTTACTTTTATAAATAAACGAAAGGATTTTTGGTATTCTATAGTTGATAAATACGCATATAAATGTTCAGTGCTTGTACAAAATAAACCTTTCCACGTATTCCACGCAAATAAGGTCACAGTCATCGACGCAGCCGGTTATACGGTGTGTTAATACCGCGGGGTGTGTCTCATTGACCTTGTCTGGTTTTGAAGTAAAAATAGAATATGTAAACACGATTGTAAATGATTGACCTGTAGAAAGATGGTTATTGGCCGTGATTGAGGTTTTTATGCATTGCAAATTGTTTTTCCATGCACAAATATGAGTTCCCGAACAGTTCGGAAGCATAAAATCTAGCATGGGCCCCTTTAATGCAGATTTCACGTTCAATGCAGCACAGAAAATTTTGATGTAAAATGTTAAATATTCATATAGAAGGGGTGCCATTGATTTATGTTTTATATGAACGGGTCAATATTTTGATAAAGTATCATTGACAGTCTAATAGCTTAATTTTAGTAATTTACAGAAGTACAAAATGATATATGTGGTACTTGATCTCTGGGAGACGCCCTGGTGGTTAGTTCTTTTAACCCTTTCCTAAACAGATTTTTTTAGACTTTTCCAATATAAAAGCTGCTGTAGAGGACAAAATCGGATTGATTTCCTATGAAATTTGTGTATATTATGGATCAGAAAATATTGAGACAAAAGGAGAAAATGCTGATAATCAGCATTTTCTTCTTTTGTCACAATGTTTCCCAATCCCTTTCAAATAGGGATGTCAAAAAAAACCCGGTCTTGTTTGGGAAAGGGTTAATGAATTTAACTTTGTCTCATACAGCAAAATGCTAAACCGATCCAAAACGAAATGTGATGAAGACTACAGAATCATTTATTGTTACTTAATGGGCAAGTATGGAAAGTATTGCTAGAAAAGAAGAAAAGAAGAAAAATTAATGCTGATTATCAGCATTTTCTTCTTTTCTAGCAATGCTTTCCAAACTCTCTTGATTAGGGATGTCAAAATTCTGAGATTGTTTGGGAACAGGTTTATGCCCAAAATGTATAGGTTTGTGAGTTTTTGATCTATAGTCTATCTGTGTGAAGAAATGGTGACAGATAATTTAATTATAGATATTATAGATATTGTCAGAATTTATGGTTTTGCGATAAATAAAGACAGATTTTTAGTATGGTCAATATTTTTGAATATTTACAAGTTAACCCCTTCGATGCCAGGGATTTATTTCAAAATGGCTCCGTATTTGCCAGGCCGTTTTCAGAAAATTTGAAAAATGGTGTTTTCGTTAAAAATCAGCTTTAGATATATAAAATTCTTTATGAAAAACATTTAAAACTTACCCAAGTTCTGTTTTCAATCTTTTAATCCACCATTTAAAGCTCATTTTCAGATATTTTTGCCAAAAACGTGAGCAGCAAAAAATGACGAAAAATGTCCACGTCACAAACCCGTACATGTCATCATTTTTGCTGTCAAAATAAAAAGAATCATCACTTTCGAAGTCAGAACATATTTCCGATGGTGTATCATTATATAATCTTGTTAAAACCTCCCCATCTGTATAGAATTTAAAAGTTCTAAGTACATTTTATCGTTATTTAACAAGTACACTCGTCATGTCCGCCATGTTGTTTTTTTAAGTTTCAAAACAAAAAAATGCTCTGACCGGGTAACTATTTGTTAATATATTTAGGTGATCTAGATACATATTTTCTATTTTAAGATATGATTTGGAAAGCTAAGATGTTGATTGGTCGAAATGCATTACACATCATGACATATTCTAAAAATAGAACAAAATACATAAGGGGTTTTCCACAGGACGGATATACCCGTCCAACTGCACTTCTAGTTAGGCGGATATGGCATATGATCATTAATTTCTTCAGGAAAGCACCAAATTTGGCACACATGTAGTCTAGACCTAAACAAATGATGTGGTAGGCAGAGCCCAAAATTTTAGCCCCTAGATGGCCGCCAAATTGAATTTCAATATGGCCGCCTAGTTTAACCTGTTACAGGCAATATCTCCCTTATAAGTGCAGATATTGACTAACCTTTTACGTCTTTACAAAAAAGTACCAGCGGATCCAATACAGTCACTTATATATGCATTTGGGATGGCCGTCTGAGATTTAAAAGATGGCCGCCACTAATTACTGTTTTATACTATCTTTCAAATTATAACTGACACAAATGCATTTCGGATGCCTTACCAAACTTTTTTTCAAGATATTGCTGCAAAGAAATCATTTACAAATATTTCTTTAATCCATTTTGAATTTCAAGATGGCCACCATTAAGAGAACCTTATTTTCTATTCATTAAATATCTGTGTTATATCTCCCATATTAGGGCTTACTTTTTGTGTCCTCACCCAAATTAAAATTACCAGTGGGTCCAGTAAAGTCATTCATATACATGTATATTTTGAGGTCGTCATCTTATATTCCACAGATGGCCGCCACAAATTACTGTTTTTTTTATATCTCTTATCATTATTAATGCAAATTAACTTTCGATGTTTTAACAAACTCTTTGAAGAGCTATTGTTTCAAAGAGGCTATTTTTAAATTGATTATAATAGCTCTCTTTTTTTATTTGGGATGGCCGTCTTAGATTTCAAAGATGGCATACACTAATTATTGTTTTTACTACTTTTCAAATTATAACTGACACAAATGAATTTCGGATGCTTTACCAAAGGATGCTCTACAAAGAAACCATTTTCAAATAAATTTGATTAATTCATTTTGAATTTCAAGATGGCCATCATTAAGAGGGACTGGTTTTTAGCTACAATGGCCTTTCAGGCCAGCGAGATATTGTCATGGCGATGTGTCCGTCGTGCGTCAGTGCGTGCGTCGTGCGTGCGTGCGTCCGTACTTTTTCTTTAAAAATCTTCTCCTCAGAAACTACTAAATGGATTTCAACCAAACTTCACAGGAATGATCCATGGGTAACCCTTTTTCAGATTCCTTCAAAGAATTTGGATTGAACTAGAATAACCTGAGTTATCTGCCCTTGAATTTCAAAAATAGCTGGTTTTGACTTTATTCGTACTCTAAAATCTGCAAATATTGAACAATCATTACAATACTTTGACAGAATATATATAAGCATGATATCCTGCCTGGGTGTAATTTTCAGCTTGACGGGAATTCGACATCATGAGTGCCCTTGAATTTGACAAAATTGCCATTTTCGACTTTGTTTTCACTCTAACAACCATAATTGTTAACCAATCAAGATGATATTTGGACAGAATCTTGCTTACAACAAGATCTTGCTCATGTGTAATTTTCAGGAAGATTGCATAGCTGCAATCTGAGTTATGTGCCCTTGAAATTGATAAAATTTCAGTTTTCGACACTTTTTTCACTTTCGCGGCCAGGAATATAGACTAATACTGACAAAATTTGGACAGAATGTTGCTGACCATAATATCTTGCACGAGTGTAATTTTTTAGCTTGATTATAAACTCACATACTGAATTATGTGTCCTTGAATTTGGCATAATTACAGTTTTCAACTTTTTCATCTCTCAAAATATTGATCATTTACCTTCTTTTCGCTTTGACCACATGATTGCTTCTTTTTACTTTGTTTTTGGTCTAAGAACCACAAGTTTTGAGAAATCTAGTTTTTCTTTGACCACATTGCTGTACTTTACTTTGTTTCTGCTCTAAGAACCACAAGAATTTAATAATATAGCATTTAGATAAATTTGTCAAAATTTTATAGTAAACCACAAGAAATTCAGGACTGTGGAGCGACTCAAGACCTTCAGGTCTTTCTAGTCTATTCATTTTATCTTTGTTACTGCACACTATAGTTGACATAATTATTTGTAAAGCAAAATAATGTGTCATTAATGTGTTTTGAATACAAAACTAGTTGAAATATTGTTCAATGTTAATATTCCAAGTAAAATATGACAACACCAGAAGTTCCTTCTGGCTGCCATGTTTTCAGATGGATGCCATTAAATGAATAATAATCCTTTAAATGTGTATAAAATTACATGAATATTGATACAGAGAGTTGCAATATGCCTATACATATGTAGATTTACTTAATTATAAATGTCTCATTTATATAGTTGCACAATGCATGTTTAACATTCAGACATGGCCGCCAACGAACATGGTATAAAGGACTGATATTTCGAATTTTAGTGCTGTTATGTGAATTTGCTATAATTTATATCATACATGTGTTTAAAAAAACCCAAATAACTCCCCAAAAAACATTATACCACTATTTACCAAATGAACTGACACAATTGAAGCTCACCAGAGATGGCCACGACAAGACTAGGAAGTACTATATTATGTATATGTCTACCCTCAATGCTTTGAAGACTAGCAGATTAAATAAAGTCACTTACAGATATTCATGCATGTATTACGGATTTCCTTTGACCTGACATTGACCTTTACAAAAATGTGCTCATATTTCACATTATAGCAAAACATTTCAAATAGACTTGTATCATAGTACATATATATAACAGGTAAACAAGAAAATATTACTGAATTGTTAATTTCAAAAAGCCCAGGCGTGTAATTATGATAAAAAAGATTTAACGTTGTGCCATGTGAAAAGAAATCTGTAATAGGATGGCCAGTTTGGTGTTCACAAATGCAAACCACTTACAGTTATGATACCGAAGAAAAACATCACAAAAATATAGTTAAAAGTATCATTGAAAGGAATTTGTAAAGCTATGATTGAAAATAATTCCATGTCGCACTTTAGATATTAAGACACTTCCAAAGGGTCGACCATATATCATTTATAGGTATCTTTGGAATCAGTAGCTATCAAGATAACCTTGGGTTCAAGATTTCAACCCAGTTTGAACTAACATTGCGTCTACTTGGTCTTGCAAAGATTTGTTCTGAGTAAGATCCCTTGACAGCACTGACCACCACCACCATTATATATCGTGGAACAGTTCTATCTTTGTGATAGAAGCTACTTCTAAGCAACCCTCTGCCTTAAGAGACGATGACAACTGCATGTAGTCGATCAGGTTGATGGTAAGCAATGACGATGGCCAAAGCCCGATCCACGGCATTCTCATATAAGTAATCCTATTGTAACTAGACAGCCCTGGCGGTCTGGAAGCGCTCCACAGGCCTGGTTGTTTGTCTTGTTGAATGCAGTTTCAAAGGTTCAGGCTGCGCAAACAAGCATATGCATGACCAAGCTGAATATTACAAGCAAGATTGTATGGTCAGTAAGATTCTGTGAAAAGTCTGTATTGATAAGTCAATATTAATGGTTGTAAAAAGTGAAAATAAAGCCGAAAATGGCAAAAATAGTTCAAAAGGTACACATGGGGCAATATCCTTCATTACATTTAATCTTAAATCATAATTTGGACGAAATTATGAATACATGCTCCAGAAGAGAAAAGCCCCTTGTCTTAACCCATTACCAGACGGCAAAATTTTAGGGTTGTCCAAATTCAGAGCTGTTGCAGATTTTAAGTGAATGTTATTTAATATTTCTTTGTCTTTCAGAGTAGAAGGCATTGTAGGAAATGAAGAAATTGCTTGTTAGAAGCAATTTCTTCATTTTCTACAATGTTTTCCAAAGCCATTATTTCTAAGGGAGTCAAAAAGAGTAATTGTGTTGGAATGGGTTAATAATATCCATCTTAGAATAAAAATGAGAGCTATTATTATCAATTTGAAAATATACTCATTGAAACAATAGCTCTTCAAAGAGTTTGTTTAAACATCGAAAGTTTATTTGCATCAATAATGATTAGAGATATAAAAACAGTAATTTGCCACGGCCGTCTTTGGAATCTAAGATGACGACCTCAAATGTATATATGAATGACTTTATTGGACCCACTGGTAATTTCAATATGGGTGAGGACACACAAAGTAAGCCATAATATGGGAGATATAACACACACAGATATCTAATGAATAGAAAATAAGGTTCTCTTAATGGTGGCCATCTTGAAATTCAAAATGGATGAAAAAAATATTTGTAAATGATTTCTTTGCAGCAATATCTTGTAAAAAGTGTGGAAAAGCACCCGAAATTCATTTGTGTCAGTTATAATTTGAAAGATAGTAAAAAACAGTAATTAGTGGCGGCCATCTTAGAGATCTAAGACGGCCATCCCAAATGCATATATAAGTGACTTTATTGGATCCGCTGGTACTTTTTTGTAAAGACGTAAAAGGTTAGTCAATATCTGCACTTATAAGGGAGATAATTGCCTATAACAGGTTAAACTAGGCGGCCATATTGAAATTCAATTTGGCGGCCATCTAGGGGCTAAAATTTTGGGCTCTGCCTACCACGTCATTTGTTTAGGTCTAGACTACATGTGTGCCAAATTTGGTGCTTTCCTGAAGAAATTAATGATGGACCTCATATTTCTGATATATCCGCCTAACTATTCGGCGACATTTTCGAAGGACGGGTAAACCCGTCCTGGGGCATCGAAAGGGTTAACAAATAGTTGATTTAAATATGGGAGTATGCTATCTGGCTCATTCAAACTAAAGGCACAGTCACATACGATTCAGCGTCTGTACCACGTACACATCTTGTGCAAAATTATACTGCACTAGTCCCCTGTCTACAGCCGTGTTGTGGACAAGAAATGGTGTATTTGACCTGTGGCCTTAAAGGGGCACATTCTAAGTCTTTATGCTTCCGAACTGTTCGGGAACTCATATTTGTGCATGGAAAAACAATTAGCAATGCATAAAAACCTCAATCACGGCGAATAACCATCTTTCCTATGCTATAGATCAATCCTTTACAAGTGTGTTTACACATTCTATTTTTACTTCAAAACAAGACAAGGTCAAGGTCAACGAGACACACCTCCGCGGTATTAACACACCGTACAACCGGCTGTATCGATGACTGTGACCTTATTTGTGAGGAATTCGTGGAAAGGTTTATTTTGGACAAGTACTGAACATTTATACGCATATTTATCAACTATAGAGTACCAAAGATCCTTTCATTTATTTATAAAAGTAAATTAATTTGACCTACCGTGCACATGACATCAGATGCCGAATCTGTCTTCGCTGACTTTCGATGCAGCCGGTTGTACCGTGTGTTAAATCTCGCTGAGCACAGATGGCGTATCTCTGACGTAATTGATTTTTGAAGGTTGGCATATGTAGCCGTTACAAAACAAAAACAAGGACACCCGCACATTATTAATTGACTTGGATTTTAATGCTTAATAAAGCTCGAGGAGTGCTAACATTGGACATAAATGATCTACCCCTTCAGGTTGGTAATTTTAAACGTTATTTCTGGTTTGTAATTATTGTGCCATTTGCATTTTCGGCAGCCTAGCTGGTCCCCCTTTAAATTATGTTTTTGTCCACTTTGCAATACAGTAGATTGATAGAAAAGAATCGATGGACCACATCTAATCAACCTTATAAAATCGATTTAACACTTTCCTATATTTTATCACAAAATTTCAGACTGTTCCAATTTGAAAGCTGCTGTAGACGACAAAATGTTGATAACAATAGAGTTATGAACAATTTATAGTTCTGTAAATATTGAGGCAAATATGAAAACAATGGTTCTCAGCTTTTTCTCCTTTTGTCTAAATGATTTCTCAAGACTTTCTTGCAGAGATGTATAACAGTAGCCTACGTCTGATGTGGGAAAATATTTAATCCTTTCCCAAACAAGACATGGTTTTGATGTCCCTGGTAGAAAGGGCTTGGGAAAACATTGAGACAAAAGAAGAAAATGCTGAAAATCAGCATTTTCTCCTTTTGCCTCAATATGTTCTAGGCTGAAATATAAACAAATCTGATCTATTTGAACATAAATGTTGTGGTCTGCAGTAGCTTTTGAATCAAACTGGTCTGAAATTTTGTCGTTTGGGAAAGGGTTTAAATTGTGTGGCCAGTATGAGGAGTCATTATTCACCATGATTCATTGCTCTGTACTGAATGAAACATGGTGACAGGAAGTGGGGTGTGATGGGGAATTGTGAGTAAATAAAATCTGAAACCCTTTATAGACAACAGCCTCAGCTCAGCCTGTAACTTGGAATATATCAATCAACGGGTTTTGGGTTTGAATCCGCGCCCAGACAATATCTTTTCTTACATATGAGAAGTCATTTTGTCTCACTAATCTACTTTCAATTAACTGTTTATGAATCCTCTATGTGAGATGAGGCCACAGCCTTAGCGCAGTTTGTAGGGCATCTGCCTCTCATTCGAGAGGTCCCGTGTTTGTTTCCCCGGCCGCGGCTATTACCCTTTCTGACAAAATTGTCACCCACCAATGGGTTTGAAATCGTTAACCTAAGTGGGCGAGCAGCTGGAGGCTCGGTAAGGGTGTTTTGGTGGTACTGGTTTGAGAAACAACAGGAATCCATGGATAGGTGCTCCAGCCGCTGCGATATGACCCTGGCAGTTGAAAAGGGCGTAAAAACCCAATAAACTAAACTAAACTATGTGAAAGGAACAACTGGTGCCTTGCATTGAATTGGATGTAGTGGTAGCACAGATGAGAAATATACGAAGAATCAATGTTTAGGTGTTCCAGTCACCATGATGCAACTGAAATACTGTGGAAAGTGGTGCTATTATAACCACATTCAATGGAAAAAAACAAAAATCTGGAATTTTATCAATTGAAAGCTGTTGAAGACCACAAAATAAATATCAATATGAATTAAAAATATTCTTCGCTTTTCCTGAGTTTTCTTGGAATGACGTCGGAATCAGACATGATTTTTTTAACCATGGAACTGTTGAAATTGATTAATGTCTTAAGCATAGAACGCTATTTCCAATCTAAAAATTTTCCAACTTCTAGTCTAAACATGATTTAACAACAAGATCTATTTAGATTTGTCTAGGTAGGACCATTGTTACGACGGATCCATGTACATTAATCCGTCATCGCACAATAAATCTTTATTGGTCATCGTTTCGTGTCATCAGTAGCTATAAAACTGTCTGCCGGAGAGTGACCTGACAACACAAATATGATATTTGGTTGTATTTGTCACCATTCTCATGTAGTTAGTGTAATAAACCAAGTCTCGACATTCAACAAAATGATATAAAGCTTGTAAAATTTGTTTGCCACACCAAAATGATAATACAAGACGGTAGGAACAGCCACCGCCATCCCCCCCCCCCCATTTTGGCCAAAAATGCTGAATTAAAATCCAATTTAGCCCCTCCAATATTCAGACACTGGCCCATAGAGGACCCCTCCCCCAATAAAAAAAATGCTTCATATGGGCCTGTAATATAATATGAATGACAACTTTAAATTTTGATACTATGCCTAGAACCACTATTCCAATTTCAATCACTACTACAGTCTTGCAGCTAACCTTATCACGGTGGATAATCACGTGATACACAAATTTCAGAAAATCTTGAATAACTTTGTTAATATTGGACTGATTTGAATTCGGTTTGAAGCAGGGAAGGTGGGGAAATGCCAGGAAAAAGCTGGACGTGTTGGATTCTTGAAAAATTAAGTGATAAAAAAGTTATTGAAGATAAACCAAAATGTTTGTTTATCTTCAATAACTTTATTATCAGTTGATTTTTCAAAAATCAACCACGCCCATCAAATGCGTGACGTCTGTCCACATTCTCTGCTTTAAACCGAATTCAAATCGGTCCAGTATTAACAAAATTATTGAAGATTTTCTGAAAATATTGTATCATATGATCATACACAGTGCTTATATCAAATGGCAACATTTTGACTTACATTTTAAAGCTGCTGCAGACAGCAACTTGTATAATATTGTTCAAAAGATAAGGCAATGAAGCATAGAAAATGTTGAGGCATTTCAAGGCCATAATACAGATGGTAGGGCATCAGACCCTCACTCATGAGGTCACGGGTTTGATCTATGGCTGTTGCAAACATCCTTTCTGACATTCAATGTCTCCAACAAATGGTTGGATAATTGTATTATATATAACATATGTGCTGGAGCATCTGGAGACTCAAAAAGGATGTTGTTTTACTACTGGTGAGAGAAAAATCAGGAATCCATGGTTATGTGCTCTAGCTGCTGCAATATTATGACCATAGCAGTTAACTTAAAGAGGTCATAAACTCTGTTTGATCAATGCATAAGATGACAAAACTGGTCTTGTTTTGGAATTGGTTTATGTAGCAATCATTCTTTTGGATGAGATTTTAAACTGAGGTCCTGTCTCCTGTCTGTTGAGTGGTATGTAAAATTCCATCCAATCCAATTATGTAGCAAGTTATTCAAGATAAGACAAAATGTTAACACCAGCTATTCAATATGAAAGGATCATGAATAGGTGATGGCAGGTAGGCTATAAATGGTAAACAAATATGTCTCATTCATTGATAAATTTTGATGGATGAGCTTAAACCTTGAACAATCAATGCTCAATGCCCTCTTAAATGTTTTTGAAAACGATGTGGGACAAGAAAAATATGCTGATGATTAGCAGTTTCTGCATTTCCCTCATTGCATTAATTTTTGTACTGATAAAATGCATACATATTTCATATACTCAGTTACACTCAATAAGTCAAGTATGCTTTGCATTTGAAATTGAATTAGTTGATGAATTAGTTGTTTGGAAAAGGATTAAAATCCACACCAAATCAGTCATTTTATGTACATTCAATAGATAACTGAATAATGTAAGAACCACAAAGAAAACCAGAAAATAGGATATAACCCTTTCACAAGCCGCAAACAATAATACTGTTCCAATTTATGAGTACTTTAAGATGATAAAATGGGTCCAAATAAAGACTGAATATGAATACAATATAGCCATGAAAATGTTAAGCCAAAAGGTGAAAATAGTGGTTATCTTTTCACCTAGTGTTTTTTAAAGCTTTAAAACCCAGGTGCATCAAAAAATTTATTGTTTTGGAAAGGGTAAAATAAGAATTGTCCAGCTTGAAAGAATTTTGAGACAAAAGGAAGACACAAAGCTTAAACATTATAATTGACTTATCCTGAGCTTAGAACATTGATCAAAATTGGCAATAACTGAAACTTATCAAACATATACAATGGCAGAAAATTAAACTAGCACCTTTGATGTCAACTACTATTGATCTTGTATAGGAGAAATTTTTATTAGCAGACCAAAGGCTGTAACTTTGATGACATTGAGATTTTTCATGTACCATTCATTGAAAGATTTGGGTATTTTGTTGTCCTTTTTTGTCCAGTTATGTCGCTGTATATTGCCTTAACCTTGAAGTGAAGATTTCGCATTTCAGCTTGGACTGATAAACTATGCACAGTAGATGCAGGGGCTATACTGATTTGATTAGCTTCAACTCAAAATTTAGTCTTTCACACAAACAAACCATTCGGCTTTTTCAAACTATTTGCTTTGGGTGTCCAAATTTTGGCTCAAGGATTGTCAAACTTGTTTGGAATGTATATCTCCTTTCATCTAACAATCCATACAGCTCTGGAATTTTACATAAATCTATGTCTCAATTTCAAAGCACTCTCATGTGAGCCATACAGGGCCATCTTGTTCAAATAGCCTTATTGGTCATAATTATTAACAGAAATTTTGAAAAAAGATATCAAAAATATAGTGTCACATTATTCGCTGCCATGATAATTACATTCCAACTTCTTTTTCACAAGATTAATTTGAAAAACTGTCTAATTATACATGTACTTTAGCAATGCTAATAAAATTATGAGAGTATTAAGCTCTTTGAGAAAAATCTGGCTAAGACCTCAAAATGATGTGTTTACGTTTCACATTCCATTTACAATTTACTTAGACTTATTTCACCTCTAATCTCTTCAACTATTTATATGTGGAATGTAGATGGAAAAAGGGCCCCTATGGCATAATATTATATGACTCTAAAATTTGTCTATTGGAAGAGGGTTAACTTTGGAAGAGGGTTAACTTTGGAAGTATCATAAGCAAACATTAATAATCATGTGTAAAGGATCCCCAGATAAGAAATTCTTTCATCTTCTAATTAACTCTTGCTTAATGGAATAGCTTGATAATGGACAAATATGTGATAATGATAAGAAAATTCATTTTACAAATAAGTGTCACCACCCTGTGAAGACTTGCCCTCAAAATGAATTTACCCAAATTACGTTTGTGCCTTTTAAAGGGACCCATGCTAGGTTGTCGGACATGGCAACATTTAAAAAATATATTCAAGAAATACTGTATAGAATTGTCAACCTGCATATAGCTAGATTATTTCTGCCCAAGGAAATTTAAAAAAAAAGTTTATTTGCTCCTTCTAAATCAAGTCTGTATTCAATTACCATTTCCACACTTTATATTCATAGTAACATGTATTGGAAACTGGACCTTGATAGATAATGGGAAAATTTAGTTCCAGCGCAAAAAATGTCTTTCTTTTTGGCCCTAGATAATGCAATGCACCACACAACAATTCAAACTCTGACTATCTCCATGTTGCTCTAACCTAGCAATGTGCCCCTTTAACAAAGCCCTTTCCAATAGGCAAAATATTGCTAGCAGGCTGTTCATTGTACGATCTTGGCCATGGTAAACATCCTGTCTGACGTTTGCCTTGGCCATAGCCAAGTTGGTAGTGCATCTGCCTTTTACTTGAGAGGTCCCGAGTTGGATACCTGGCCGCGGCAAATTGCTCTCTGACAAAATGTCACCCATCAGTGTTTTGATATCGTGAACCTATTTGGGCAAGCAGCTAGAGGCATGGTAAGGGTGTTGTGGTAGTACTGGTATGAGAAACAACAGAATTCCATGGTTAGGTGCTCCAGCCACCACAATATGACCATTGCAATTGAAAACTGCATAAAACCGCAATAAACCAAACCTTTCTGATGTTTGTCTCCCACCAATGGCTGGATAAATGGTCAAGCAGCCTGAGGCTTGGATAGATAATGCATTAGCATTGGTGAGAGAAACAACAAACCAATGGCTATGTGCTCAAGCTGTCTTTACTTTGCTTAAATGTAAATCCCTTGAATGTCTGGAGGGCCAGGTTTTGATTAATCTTCATGTAGCTAGTGCTCTATCTCAGTATGACTAAACCAGTTGAAAGAGGCCCATCCACCGTTTAATTAATCAAATGAATCCGATTTAGAAGCTACTGCAGAATCTGATGACAACATAGGTTTTGATCAAAATAGGATTTGTACAAAAAGTAGCACAAAAAATATTGAGGCAAAAGGAGATGATTCTCATTATTAACATTTCTTAATTTGCCCCAATATTCTTAATTTGCCCCAATACTCTTAATTTGCCCAAATGTTTTTCCAGAGGAAGGAGGTTTGAATGTAAAAGCCAGGGTTAATTAATATATAACAAGTTTTGCATTGTCTTATTCAAAGAAGTGGATAACATTAGTCTTACTCATAAAACAATTTGTTTGTAGTAATTTTGTAAGCTGGTTAGTTTTGTACTTGTCATCATTCACAAATTGGTGTTACTCTGATATCAAATCAGTGTTAAATCATTTATTTAATCACTTATTCAGGCCAGACCAAGCATGAAATAATTTGATTCAGTGATTTTCCCACACAGGAGCGTTTATGATTATCAAATTCTATTTCAATGTTTTTTATGCCCAGTATCGAAAGAGCGGGGGCATATTGTTTTACTCATGTCCTTAAGCTTCTGTCTGTGACAGTTGGTCTGTCTGTCTGCTCGAAAACTTAACATTGACCTTTTATCAAAAAGTATTAGACATACAGTTAGCCCAAATTTGGTATGTAACCTTCTTTCAATGATATCTATCTGGTCGATGCAAAATGACCGTGTTCAAGGTCATTCATTAATCCTTATCAAGCCTTTTCTGAAAATCTTAACATGGAAACTTAACATGGCCTTTTCGGGGGCATTGGTGTTTCACTAACACATCTTGTTTCACTTTTACTTATTACCATATGGCTAGATTTTAAACAGTTACAAATTCAAAGAAATGCAGACGATAATTTCAATGGAATGAAAATCTGCAGTTTTAGGGTTTCCGGGTCAATTGGTCTTTCTGGGTCGAAAGAAAAATGTTCAAAATTAAGAAACTTCTTGTTAAAAACAATTTATTCATTTTCCGCAATATTTCCAATGCCTTTTTCTTGGGGGCATCAAAAAATGTCAATGTGGGGGAACAGGTTGAACTAACCTTTTCCAAAACAGCCAAAATTTAGACTGTTCCCATATGAAAGCTGCTGCAGACGACAAAACAGATGTTTATTTACTAAGATAAGCTCTGTATACAACATGGTTTAAAAACATTGAAACATTAAAATTCTGATGCAAATGTTCTCCAAACTTTAAGATGTTCTACGATAATTTATTATTCAAAATTTTCAAAATATAAATTATCTTACCTCTACTTTCAGGTGCTCAAGCATGTGTTCTTGCATTTTCTACTGTAGACAGAGATTCATTTGAGGCTGTAGAGTCATGGAAAAGAAAGGTATGTCTATATAAGTGGTCTTTACAACCCTGTCCGAGACTGAGCAATGAGATTATGTACACCAGTCGAATGCAGCTTTAACCCTCTCCGTTTTGACGTCTCTAATCAAAAAGGTTAGGGAAAACATTGACTCAAAAGAAGAAAGTGCTGAAAATCAGCTCTTTCTCCTTTTGTCTCAATATTTTCTTTGCCATATTTCACAAAAATCCTGTCTTAATATCAATCCTTTTTGTCTTTTGTGGCAGTTGTTGAAGTGGATCACACTAAAATTTTCTCGTTTGGGAAAGGGTTAAAATAGACAGCAGAGGTTTCACTTGTTTGTGCCATGTGACTCATGTCAAAAGTAATTGGCCAGTTAAATATTTTAGATATGATCTTTTTTGGCCTTTTTAGCTTACTGTGAGCACAAAGTGCTCACGGTGAGCTATTATGGTCACTCACCGTCCGTCTGTTTGTCCATCTGTTGGACCGTTTACAATTTCTTTAAAAGTCTTCTTCTCAATAACCACTTGGCTAATCCTGACCTAACTTTGTAGGAATGTTCCTTTGGTGACCCTTTTCAAAACTTGTTCATGAATTTTTGATTCGTCAAAAGATGTTGGTGTGGCAGGGTGGGGCTCTCGTATATGACTTAGAGAAACCATAAGAAAATTCTTGAAAATGAACCATTGGCCGATTTGAACCAAACTTGTAGGGAATGTTCCTTGAGTGATCCCTTTCAACATTTGTCAATAAAATTTTAGATTCGTAAAAAAGTGTGGCAAGGCTTATCTGACTTAGAGAAACTGTTAGATAGTTCTTCAAAAATCTTCTTCTCTTTAACCATTTGGCCAAATTGCATCAAACTTAGTAGAAATGTTCCTTTCATGACCCTTTTCAAAACTTGTTAGTAAATTTTTGATTTAATAAAAAGTGTGGGTGGGGCAGGGTGGGGCTTATCAGACTTAGAGAGAAATCATAAGAATTTTTTTTTTAAAAATCAGGAGCGGAGGTGGTGCAGTGGTAACACACTGGACTTGTAACACAGGGGTCGCTGGTTCGATTCCCCGCTTCTCCAGTCTTTCGGATGACACTTTAAACCGAGGTCCTGTCTCCATATGACCTTAGTTGTTGAGTGGGATGTAAAACTTCATACAATCGAATCCTTTAAAAATCAACCATTGGGCTGATTTGAACTAAACTTGGCAGGAATGTTCCTTGAGTGATCTTTTTCAAATTTGTCCATAAATTTTTAGATTCATCAAAAAATGTTGGCGTAGCAGGGCGGGGCTTATCAGACTTAGAGAAATCATAAGAAAATTATTTAAAAATCAACCATTTGGACAATTCGACCTAAACTTGGCGGGAATATTTCTTGGGTGATCCTTGTCAACATTTGTCCATAAACATTTAGATCTGTAAAAAAATGATGGTGTCACTGGACAGGGTTTATCAGACATAGAGAAATCATGAGAAAATTCTTTAAAAATCAACCTTTTGGCCAATTTGATCCAAACTTGGTAGGAATTTCCCTTGAGTGACCCTTTACAGCACTTGTTTATGAATTATTAGATTTGTAAATAAATGTGGTCATGACAGGGCGGGGCTTTTTGGACTAGGAAACTGTTTGACCTAGGATCATGAAACTTTACACAGTTGTTATCCTTGACCCTAGAAAGTGCCCTATAGTTTTTGGGTGAGGTAGATGTTTGTTTAAAACCCATTTCTTTGCTCCAACTGGGGAATATTTTGACTTTTTTCCCAATGACCAAAACTTATGGAGAGGTATGAGAATACAAAATTTAATATCAGATTTAAGACAAAAAAGTCAGGTGAGCGATATAGGGCCATTCTGGCCCTCTTGTGTAAGAAAAGTAGTACAGGGTGTCCAAAAAGAAAGTTTACAGTTTTGACGCATATTTTTAACAACTTCACGTTCTTCTATAACAATAAAAACTTGCATATCCACTGACGATACCTTTCAGTTTTATCCAGTTTCGGTTTTTAGATTGAAGTTCATAAACCATTCAGAAAAAATGTCAAATTGCTGGAATTACCATATTTTGTCTGTAACGTCATTTTAGTAGTTAATGACGTTTTCAAGATGCCGAACTTTCTGACGCCTCCCTTTTCGCACTCACTCTTTAAAGTTATTGATACAATTGGCACATGTGTCAAGGCTGATCTTCCTAACTTCTCTCCTAATGCTTCGGAGGAGCGTAGAGGTGTCTGTTGGCTTTGGTCTGTACCCCAATGGCTTCAAGTATCCACAGAGAACCCGTCGGCTTAAATTCTGCAACAAGTTACAAAACGTGCGTCTTTTTCCACTTGATCCGTTATAGATAGGCTTTGCATAATTTGAATTTCGTATGCCCAAGAGTTTTAAATCTTTTCTTATTATGTTATGCACAGATTATTTAGAAATACCTATCTCTGATGATGTGTGCTTTATTGATTTCTCCGAGCTTTTCTCTAACACGTCTTGGAGTGTGCTTCATTTTCCTCACTTCTACTGCTCTTGGGGCGACCCTTTTTTAGCTCACCTGAGCATGAAGTGCTCGAGGTGAGTTATTGTGGTCACTTTTTGTCCGGCGTCCGTCCGTCCGTCTGTCAACATTTGGGGTGTTTGCACTCTAGCATCCACAAAAGTTTGGCAATCTTGATCAAACTTGGGCAAAGCAAGTAGGACTATAAGTTCTCGGACAAGTTAGATTATGGGCCTGATCGGACCAGAATGTGCTGAGTTATCTGCCCTTGAATATCAAAAAATGCTGTTTTTAAGATGGTTAACACTCTAGCATCAACATTTATAGATCAATCAAGACAAAACTTGGACATAATGTTGGAGACTATAAGATCTCAGATGAGTTTGATTTTCAGTCTGATCTGACTAGAAAAACGAGAGTTATGTGCCCTTGAATTGGACAAAATTGCCATTTTTGGCCGTTTTCGACCTTGTTTACACTCTAAAATCTACAATTATTAACAAATCAAGACAAAACTTGGACACGATGTTGGTAAGCATAAGATCTTGGATGAGATTGATTTTCAGTTTGATCTGATCAGAAGGTCCAGAGTTATGTGCCCTTGAATTTAACAAAATTGCCGTTTTCAGCTGTTTTCGACATTGTTTACACTCTAGAATCTACAATTATTGACCAATGAAGACAAATCTTGGACACAATGTTGGGTAGCATAAGATCTCGTACAATTGTGATTTTCAGTCTGATCTAATCAGAAATTCTAGAGTTACATGCCCTTGAACTTGACAAAATTGCCATTTTCGGCTGTTTTCTACATTGTTTACACTCTAATTTCTACAATTATTAACCAATCAAGACAAAACTTGGACACAATGTTGGGGACCATAAGATCTCAGATGAGAGAGTTGATTTTCAGTCTGATCTGGCTAGAAAGACGAGAGTTATGTGCCCTTGAATTGGACAAAATTGCCATTTTTGGCCATTTTCGACCTTGTTGACACTCTAGAATCTACAATTATTAACAAATCAAGACAAAAATTGGACACAATGTTAAGGACCATAAGATCTTGGATGAATTTGATTTTCAGTCTGATCTGATTAGAAAGTCAAGAGTTATGTGCCCTTAATTTGACAAATTTGCCTTATTTGGCCGTTTTCGACCTTGTTTACACTCTTAAATCTACAATTATTAACAAATCAAGACAAATCTTGGACACAATGTTGGGGGCCATAAGATCTTGGATGAGTTTGATTTTCAGTCTGATCTGATCAGAAAGTCAAGAGTTATGTGCCCTTGAATTTGACAAAATTGCCGTATTTGGCCGTTTTCGACCTTGTTTACACTCTAGAATCTACAATTAGTGACCAATGAAGACAAATCTTGGATACAATGTTGGGGGCCATAAGATCTTGGATTAGTGTGATTTTCAGTCTGATCTAATCAGAAAGTCTAGAGTTACGTGCCCTTGAATTTGACAAAATTGCCATTTTCGGCTGTTGTCGACCTTGTTTACACTCTAGAACCTACAATTACTATTCAATCAAGACAAAACTTGGACACAATGTTGGGGACCATAACAACTTGGTTGAGTTTGATTTTCAGTCTGATGTTACCAGAAAGATGAGAGTTAGGTGCCCTTGAATTTGATAAAATTACCATTTTCGGCTGTTTATGACCTTGTTTACACTCTAGAATCTACAATTATAAATCTATCAAAACAAAACTTTAACACAATGTTGGAGACCATAAGATCTCGGATGAGTTCAGTCTGATCTAATCAGAAAGTCTAGAGTTACGTGCCCTTGAATTTGACAAAATTGCCATTTTCGGCTGTTGTCGACCTTGTTTACACTCTAGAATCTACAATTACTATTCAATCAAGACAAAACTTGGACACAATGTTGGGGACCATAACAACTTGGTTGAGTTTGATTTTCAGTCTGATGTTACCAGAAAGATGAGAGTTAGGTGCCCTTGAATTTGATAAAATTACCATTTTCGGCTGTTTATGACCTTGTTTACACTCTAGAATCTACAATTATAAATTTATCAAAACAAAACTTTAACACAATGTTGGAGACCATAAGATCTCGGATGAGTTTGATTTTTAGTCTGATCTGAGTAGATAGACGTGAGTTATGTGCCCTTGAATTTGATAAAATTGCCTTTTTTTGCTGTTGTCGACCTTGTTTACACTCTAGAATCTACGATTATTAATCAATCAGGACAAATCTTGGACACAATGTTTGAGAATATAAGATCTCAGATTAGGTTGATTTTCAGTCTGATGTGACCATAAAGACGAGAGTTATGTGCCCTTGAATTTGATAGAATTGCCAGTTTTGGCTGTTTTCGACCTTGTTTACACTCTAGAATCTACAATTATTTAAAAAAAAAAAATAAAAAAAAAATAAAACAATGTTGGGCACCATAAGATCTTGGATGAGTTTAATTTTCACAATGTTATTGACCATAAGTTCATATTCAGTCTTAAAGTAAAAAATATTGATTGAATTGAAGAAAAGTATTGCTCATATCATTTTGGTTCAGGTGAGCGATATAGGACCATCATGGTCCTCTTGTTTGGAGCATCTTTGACTGTCCCAAGTTCTTCAAACTTTTTTACAAGCTTGTAGATGTTTACTACACTCACATTCGTACCATTATATTCATTTTAAAACTTCATTTGTAAATCCGTAACACTTTTTGTTTGATAAAACATTTTAACGATAGAAATACGCTGATTAGACGTCGGACACACCATTTTGAAAATAACAACTTTCTGCAGGAGGTCGATTTCTTCATGATGTTGCGCCTTCTAGCGCGGTAATTTTATGTGCACTGGTTAAGCATGTATGCTTTAAAATGATACATGTTTCGTTAAATTATCCCAATATCTGACAAAGTTATAATTTGACAAAAATGTAAACTTTCTTTTTGGACACCCTGTACACAACTAATGACATAACAATATTTGTGTTACTTGTAAATTTTATGTAAATGATAAATAAATTATGAATTTTAATTCTTGAACCCATGCTTGAATATTTTTGAAAATCAAAAATGTTGTTTATTTTGTAGGTGGAAAGTGAAGTTGGTGAAATAGGCATGGTCATAGTGCAGAATAAAATAGATCTCATTGATGATGCTGTGATACAGCCGTAAGTATCTGTCTGTGTGTGTCAAACATAATTTTCAGAGAAATGTATGTGACATGTTATCTTGCTTAACAAGGGTTGGTACTTCTCACTATAATGAAAAATTCTGTAACTAGAATGATTCCCTATATTATCATAGGTTTATTTTCTTAATACATGTATGTCATTTGGTTGATGACAGATGAGTCTGATTCTTGTTGTGAAATTTGTTTTATGAACTTCCCAAAAGATTCCTTTCAGCAAGACATATTATCACTAAATATCAGTAATTAGTATGTATTCAATAATCAAAAAGTATAAAATAAAATAATAATGTGTGTTGAAATATTTGACTCTACTGTTTTTATATGCCTGTAAAAAAGGGGATGAATTATGTGATTGCCTTTGTCATCTGGGTGACTAGATTTAAACCAAAAAGTAAGTATAGTAAACAAGAAGCATAACATTATTGTATATCTACCAAGTTATTGCCATTTGTTGCTGTTTTATAGACTTTAAAATACATGCTTAAGCATCTTTATAATTTATTTTCATGATAATGATTTTTGAGGGGGGAGGGGTAGTAATTCTCAGTACAGCTTTGCTGAAAATAACATGATATTACCCTTTTCCAATCAAGACTGGGTTTTGATGTCTCTGATTGAAAAGATTTAGGAAAATATTGAGGAAAAAGTAGAAAATGCTGATTATCAGCATTTTCTCCTTTTGCCTCAATAATTTCTCTGCTATTTTGTATAGATATCAATTTTAAGCTAAAACGCTTGTATGTGGGTAATTGTTAGAGCTTGTACTGGTTCAGTTTCATATTCAAACCAGTTACATGTATTCTGTTGTTTTTACAGTGAAGAAGCTGAGGCGCTTGCCAAGAAGTTACGACTTCGATTTTACAGAACGTCTGTCAAAGACAACTTAAATGTAGATGAAGGTATGCTCATTTAACCCTTTCCCAAAAATTGACGCCTTTTGACGCCCCACAAGATAAAAGCTTCGGAAAACATTGTGGAAAATGAAGAAATTGCTTATAACCCAAAATGGAAATATTTTTAAAATTTCACCGACTTGATATTGTCATCTGCATCACCTTTCAAATTGGAAGAGTCCAAATTTTGCTGTGGAGTAATGGGCTTAGAATCACCAATCCTTCTAAAAATTGACGCCCCACAAGATAAAAGCTTGGGAAAACATTGTGGAAAATGAAGAAATTACTTATGACTAGCAATTTCTTCATTTCCTACAATATTTTCTAACTCAAAATGGAAATATTTTTAAAATTTCACCAACTCGTTATTGTCATCTGCATCACCTTTCAAATTGGAAGAGTCCAAATTTTGCTGTAGGGTAATGGGTTTAGAATCCCCAATCCGTCTACAGATTCGCAATTGTCCTAATTGAAAGCTAATTGAGTGGGATACATTGTATAGACCAATGTTTTGTTAGTCACAATTAAAAACGCTGCAACTACAGCTTATTATTAAAGCTGTAGTTGCAGCATTTTGGTGTGTGACTATTGATTTGGTTTTACAAACAAACTCTACATCAAGAAATGAATGATGAATTTTGATAGTGTCCGTGTAAAATTGTTCTGTTAACTTAAAATTTCTTAACACATTGTAGATATTGATTGAAACTTCATGGTATACTAATATGCAAATTTATATAGTTTTAAAGTCTTTGTAGATAATTTAAAAAATGATTGAGCTGTGACCTTACTTAACCCTTTCCCTAACAAGACCTGGTTTTGACGTCCCTAAGAGAATAGGCTTGAGAAAACATTGAAACAAAAGAAGAAACTGCTGATAACCAGCAGTTTCTCATTTTGTTTCAATATTTTCTCTGCCATACTTTACATCAATCCTATCTTTAATAGCATCCATTTTGTCATTTGTAGCAGTTTTTGAAGTGGATCACCGTAAGGTTTTGCCGTTTGGGAAAGGGTTAACATATCAATATCAGTCCTCTGTCTGTCTTCAATTTAACAAAAAAACTGCTTGGGTTGTGTTATAATGACTATCTGGCTGTAAAAGCTTGCTTTGATAGCGACATTGTAGAGTGTATGCTTAGGGACAGAGAGTTCCTGTGTTTGATTCCCGTAACACTTTTCACTTTATTTGGTCTATTATTTATGACGTCACTAGCGCATGTTTTCGTTTGTGTTCTATGCCATACAGACTAGGTAAAATTAGCTACTTTTTAGGTCAAGTTGTCGCAAATATATTGACTCACTCACTATCCTGCCGTTGATTAGTCTTGTACAGAGGGTGGGGCCTGGCTGCCCAGTTGCAATCTGAGTCTACCTCTCCAAACCTGTCGGTCGAAGGGGTTTACATTCATCAATTCTACTGCCTCACGGTCTCTCTTCACCATCCATTTTTCTTGTCAGTTTTGGTCTCCCGCATCCTCTATGTTCTTGTACTTGAATGGATCAAACTTTTGGCACCCATCCGTTCCACGTGGCCAAACCATCTTAATCTGTTTGCCATAAGAATTTCATACAGATCTCTGATATGAAGCCTGGAGAATAGGGTCTGGAGTTTCACTTTATTTTCTGGCTTGGTCCCAAAGATCCACCTAATCATGGCTTTGTCATTGCGTATCAGCTTCTTTTGAGTGGTATATGTCACTGCCCATGGCTCAGACACAGGGTCAATACAGAAACTAAGGTGTGTCATAGATTTCACAATTTGCTTGCACAGATGATATTTGTTGATATTTATTTGCTGATTTTATTTATTTTTCTACAGTGTTCCGATATTTAGCTGACAAGTACATACAGCAATTAAACTCTGAAGAAGAGGAAGAACAAACTAGTTATCATCAAATAGGCTCAGGTAACACGGTGTATAATCACGTGACTCAGAATTTCCGATAATTTCCAATATCTTTTTAATACTTGACCAATTTGAATTTGGTTTAAAGCAGAGAAGGTGAGAAAATGCCAGGAATAAGCTAGACGTGTTGGATTTTTGAATAATCAACTGATAAAAAAGTTATTGAAGATAAACCAAACTTTTGGGTTATCTTCAATAACATTTTTATCACTTGAGTTTTCAAAAATCAACCACTTCCATCTAATGTGTGACGTCTGTCCACATTCTCTGCTTCAAACCAAATTCAAATCGGTCAAGAAAATTTGTGAGGAGCATTGAACAATAAAGTCCCGGTCACACATTCCTTGGTGTCCACATCACATATAACCCTTTCCCAAATGAAAGGTTTTTATAGGGTTATCCACTTCAAAAGCTGCCACAAATGACAAAATGGATGTTATTAAAGATAGGTTTTGTGTAAAATATGGAATAGAAAATATTGAGACTAAAGGAGAAACTGCTGGCTATCAGCAGTTTCTTCTTTTGTTTCAATGTTTTTCCAAGCCTTTTCTATAAGGGACGTCAAAACCAGGTCTTGTTTGAGAAACAGCCGAGCCCGGATAGCTCAGTCGGTTACGTCAGAGTCTGTCAATCCGGGTGTCTCGAGTTCAAATCCCGAGTCGGCCAGTATCCATTCTGACATTTGACTAAAGTCATTTGTCTCTCACCAATGGGTGTGAATCATCTATGTGAGAGAGCAGCTGGAGGCTCGGTTCGGATATTGTGGTTGTACTGGTGCTAGAAATACCAGGAACCCACGGTTAGGTGCTCCAGCCGCTGCGATATGACCATAGAAGTTGAAAACGGCGTGAAACCCCAATAAAATCAAAAGTAAATTGTGTGAGAAAGGGTTAAGACTTACATGCCTTTTTAGGCACACCACGTTGTGTGTGTGTGACAAGGCTCTGGTTTCTCGAAAATACTTAAGTATGTTCTCAGACTCAAGTCTGAGCACCATACTCAAGTCACACGAAATCCATGTGAACTTCAATTGAATACACTTCAATGTAGGACAGTATTTCATTGAAGTTGAGCATTGTACTGATGAGTTACAAAGGCCTTTAGGTAAAGTATAAAATTGCACAAATCACACACAAATCATAGACTAAGGGAGACAACCCTTTTTAGCTCGACTTTTCGAAGAAAATGAGAGCTTATGCTATCACCCGGGCGTCGGCGTCAGCGTCGGTATCGGCGTTGCAACAAAGGTTTAAGTTTTTTCAAACATAAATGACTTCCATACTATCAAAGGGATTCAACCCAAACTTGGAATACTTATTCACCATCACACCCTCTACCTTACTACCAGGTCCCATGACCCTGTCTCCACTATATTTGGAGTTATGCCCCTTTATACTTAGAAAATAGTGTCTAAGCAACTTAGAAAAATCTTATTGGTCAGCTCTTGTAAATAATAAGTAGAAATGATCAGTTTGAAGGGAGACAACCCTTTTAAATAATAAGTAGTAATTATCAGTATTTACTGCCCCTGACACTTAAAGCTGAACAATACAATATTTCACAGCTTTCTCATTCAAAACATCTATAGGTTGTGGGTTCAAACTCCATCTCTACCAGTTATCCTTTCTGAAAGTTTACAAGAAGCAATTTGTTTCTAAAGATGATATGATTCTTATAAGTACCCATAACATAAGAGTTTATATTTATGCTCCCCGAAAGCATATAGTCGCCACGCTGTCCGTCAGTCCGTGCGTCCATCCGCCCGTCCGTCCACAGCCAGATCTCAGTAACCCTTGGACCAAATTCAATGAAACTTCACATGTAAACTCCCTGAGATAATCCCTAGGGACCATTTTCTTAGTTTTTTTTTAATTTGAGGCTGCGTCATGGAAAAAGGGGCCTTAGTGTAAAAATTAGTTTTCTCTAATTTCTCTTCATCTAATGGGCAGAATTAAATAAATTTTGTAATCATGTGATAAATAGGATGTTCTAGACCATATTCTATAAATAATGTACAAAAAATATGTAATGGGAAAAGGGGGCTTAATGTATAATAGTTTTTATTTTGTGACAAACACTTATTTGGGGAGCATAATCCGTCTATGACGGCTCTTGTTTTCATTGATGTCTGTTCTATTTTTCAGGTTTCATTAATTCAGATTCTGTGAATAACCATAACGACTACAGAGACATTGAATCACCTCAAAAACATTACGATTCACCGAAAATTAGATCCAAAATGGAGAAAAATAAACATAAATCAAAAAGTACAAAAAATGGAAAATTCCGGACTTCATATAATGATGAAGGAACGATTCATTTACAACCAAATAAACAACGGACTCATGGGAAAAAGCATTTGTTTACATCAAGATGTGTTTTGTTATAGTGATAACTTTCAATGTTCTTCAAGCATTTCTTCCAAACAGTAAGTTTTAGACTAGTCTGATGTTAAAAGGAGTTGCGGATCAAAATAATTGATGTAAAATAACAGAAAATATTGAAGGTAAAGGAGAAATGTCAATGTTTTATTGAATTAATTCTACTAGGGAGGTCAATACCAGGTTGTTTTTGCCAATAAGTAAAGGATTAAACAACAGAATTTTAAGCTAGTACTTTTCGAACGTGTTGCAAAGGAAAAAAAATTCTTGCTGCCACATGTTGTTTGGGGAAGGGTTAATGCACATTAAGTTACATCACCATATTTCTTCACCTTTATTCTCAATGTTCTGAATTTCTTTCCAACACAAGGCCTGGTATTGATGTACTTAAGAGCAATAATGATATGGAAGAAAGAGACAGTACATCTAATAGCACAAAAAAATGTGGCAAAAGGATAAAATTCTGGTTATAAATATTGTCTTCCCTTTCAAAGTTGTTTTCAAACCTTTTCTGTTATTGACACCAAAAATGTTTTTTTATTTATATAAATGTGACCCGTCACGCTAAAAGGGACCTTATCCAAGTGTGAAAAATATTGACCCTAGTCTGTCTGCACTGTCCACGCAGCCAGACTAGGGCCGACACTTTCCACGTTTATGTAATTTTCTAAATCCGGAAAGTTTTCTCTTTCTTACTATATGTTCATTTTTCGCATTCATGATCTGGTTAACCTGTGCTGGGTCTGACAGGTTTGTCAAAATTTGGATTTTGGAGTTCGGATAAGGTCCCTTTTAGCGTGAAGGGTCACAAATGGTAAATATCCAAATTTATGCTTAAGAAATCCTGCAATATTTCATGTCCCGAGAAAAAGTCGAAGTCCCTGTTATGTATGCAATATTTTAGTCCTACTATTCATGAAAGTAAATCCTTTCTCGAACAAATGTTGTACGTTTTGACCATGGACATTTTGGTCAGGAAATTTTGGCCACAACCGTTTTGGTCAGCTTTATTGGAAAAACGGATATTTTGGCCAAAGTCAGCTTATATAATGTTATCGTGGATTTTTTGCTAAATAAATATAATTTTCAACTACATAATTCAATAAATTGATTATGATTACCTACCAAATCAATTAAAAATAAATTTATTTAGCATGATTATTTATTATAAGTCTATATAGATTGAGTTTGGCCAAAACGTCCGTTTTTCCAATAAAGCTGACCAAAACGCCCTTGCCGAAACATCCTGGGCAGATTGTCCATGGCCAAAACGTCCGTCCTCCTTCCCAAACGATCAAAGTTTAGGTTGACCCACAGAGCAAAAGATAAGAGGGGGTAAAGGCATTCTGAAATTATTGTTTCAAATTCAAATCCTATGTTAATGGTATTCATTAGAATTGTCTCGACGATACAATTCCAATGCGTACCCAACAATATATGGTTTGATGAACATAGAATGAAATATTGCATTTTTATTTGCAAAGCCATTACCTAAGACCCATTTCTGTACAGTAATGCCTTTCGAGTGACTCCTTATCAAAAAAGATGTGGGAAAAGATTGTGGAAAATTGCTTGTGGCATGCATTTTCTTCATTTGCCATAATGTCTTTTTCCCTAAAAGACGGAAAAATGTAGTTTTATTCGCACAAAACTGTCGTCTGCAACGTCTTTGATTTTGGACAAGTCTATAATTTTGACATCTGATAATATATCAAGGGTACATCTACAAGATATTATTTAAAGAATGTCAAACACCTTATCATTGTATGCAATTATTATTAATAACTACATGTTTATATTTATTTTGTAAAAGGTTATGATTAAACGAATGTCATACTTACTCACTTTAGTGTCTGTTATAACCATACTATCATTATTTGTCAAATGCTGATGATTAAAGTTGACAATCTATTCTTACCATTTATTTCCATTTTGTTATAGCAGCATTAGTGAGACCTTATGCGGAGTAGACAAACCGAGTATGGACTCCATTCCTTCTAAACCACATTCATACACTGACCACGTTGTTGTTGTTGTTGTCGTTGTATTTTCCTCCACTCTCTGGAGAACCACACGGTCGTGTGTAGTTAAATCTTCTTTAGTCGAATGTTGACTGTATCCAAAATGAATTCACTTCACACACTCGATGAAGATGCAAAATAAACGTAAAGAAACGCAAAAATCATTCAATATCAAATATCTTAAAATATATTTATAGATTGAAGGATATTTTTAATTTGACATCACATGTAATATTTGATCAAACAGTAAACGAAACTTCGTAAGAATGCTAAGACATTTACAGACAAAAATGTCAACCAAAGGACACCTTGTGTAAATTCAAAGGTCACAAACAATTTCATAGTTATAATCATCCCTTGTATTCACCAACAACTGACATCTTCGTCACATTGGTATCACTTTTGAAGCGAATTGATGTTAAAGAAACTTAGTACACTCATCATGAAGGCTTGTTCGTTCGAAAACATGTTTGTTGGAGGAAAAATACTACCACAAATACCCCCTTTAAGACAATCCAGTTCGATAGCAGACATGTCCTGAAATAAGGGCAGTAAACTTGTTTAGATGCACAACTGTCGTGCGAAAGCACCAGTGTGTACAGCAGCGCCACCCTGTTGGAACATGCCATTGACTCTTCCTACAGAATGTTAGGGACAACAGGGCGCAACACATTGTCAACGTACATACTAGTATCGACAAAATTGTCTTGAATAGCCAAATATATGTATATGGCAAAATTTAGGCAACAACAGATATAAAACTGTTTGTTTCTGTCATCTGGTTGAATCATTCATTTGCGATGGCATATCCATGTCTTCCATTGTTCATTTATGTGGAATCTGCTGCAATTAGGAATCTGTTCCGAATGTTCAGGGCCCATCGGGTTATATCCTACCGACTGATCTTAACTGGTCCAGCCGTTGATCTGGGTCGATCCTGCATACTGGCGTTAGCTATAAAATGGTACTGCAACCTTTAAATTGAATATGGTGTCACTCCTCAACGAAACGGGCCTGTTAAATATACTGAAACAAAAAAGAAACGCAACTTCCATTTCAATTCCTTTTTACCCAAAGACATCAAATCAGATTTGAACAAAATGTGATGCATTTTAAACAAGTCAACAAAATCTTGTTTGTAGCAAATTACATTAATAAGAAAACACCCAGTTTACACCGGACGTCAACACATTTTGACAAAAAAAGTGAATGTGGGTCGAAAAACACATTCTGTTTCGTTTAGTTTGGTCCGATATTCGAATGTTGTGAAGTCCATGCGATTTATTAGCGGTCTCCGTTGCAGTCTTAAACCTTTCCCGTAGGTGGGGTTAACCTGATGATACGGTCCTGCCTTGACGTCATATCTATTGCACGTCCGCTCCGTGCTCGATCGGTTGTGGTCCCATTGAGAGCCAACAGCTTAAATAGTCGAACAAGTTTCGATTTGTTGCCCCATCAATGTCTTGCGACAACAATTTGACCTTTTCAAACAAACAACATCCGTACTGCAGGTTGGCGCTGGGTTTGGCGTAGCCGTGCTATGCGAAGGGTAGCAAGAAGTGTATGAATGCTTTGACATCTTCTTGGTCTATGTTTTAGGTTGTGTTTGAAGAAAAATTGTTTTGATAGTAGTCATTTAGAAACCACGGCAGGGGGATAATCAGTTTTTAACAATTCACGTGATGAATTTACGACATCTGAAAGAAACGACACTGTATTTATGCGTACGGGGGCAGGAATATCAAAAATGTACTCAATATCCATTTAAAACATATTTGGTCGAAATTATTTAAAAAAAATTGGGGTTGCGTATCTTTTTTGTTCTAGTATATATAGTAAAATGGGTCAATTTTGGCAGCTTCTAGCTCCTCTCAGAAGTTTTTGTGGCACAATTTACTTATTCTGCCTGACAGACCATTTCCTTGTCTTTAATTTACTACCAAGAAAGTGGTATCAATAGCACCATCAGCTAAAATCACACACCCATGAACACAGCCACCCTTTAGGTCTAAGGGAAGTAAATAGTTTTACATAGGCGACCATTATAACATTTTGGCTTATAGCTCAGTCCATGAGTTTGCAGCAATGATCCGACCTACCTTAAAGTCTAGAGCATCCATTCATACACCGGAAAAAATGAATTTTAGTATGGCATGAATCCTTTTCTCTATGACCTTTCACTCCATTTTTGAGATCACCCTAACTGCGGAGTTAGTCTCAGAAGCATTTCGGAGTATAATACCCATCTTTTATAATGGCCAAGAAATTGCCAAAATGTTTCAAAATCATTGATTTTTTGCTTTTAACTTGAAAATAGAATATAATCAGTCATAAATGAATAAATCATGTTCAATTCCAGTGAAAAAAAAAATGTCCAATCACTGGTCACCTTTACCTTAATTATGTACCGGGACTTTCTCTAAGGTTTTGTCACGTGTCACGACAAACAGATTTACTTCCCTTAGACCAATAACGCAGTATTAGTGATAGGTAAACCAGACTATACTTTCATGTGCACCCCTTGCATAAAAAATATATCGTGGGTGTGAATGAAAACCTCGTATCTCGTTTTTGGAAGATTTTAAAAGGGAAGAGAAGAAGTGTAATAACTTTTCCCAAACTAAAACGTTTTACTCTAAATTTGGGTATATTGTTCACAAATAATATATCAAAAATACTGATTTGTTAAACTATCTCTAATCCGAGTCTTCTCTGATGTAAATACGCTCTTTGATATTTTGATTTTTCGCTATTTACGAAATAGCGAAAAATCAAAATATCAAAGAGCGTATTTACATCAGAGAAGACTCGGATTAAACTATCTCATATCATGTAAGAAATGTCTTAACTAGACACATAAAGTTTTGCTTTGAAAATTGCAAAAATCGACGTACGAGGTTTTGCATTTACACCGACGATGTAATTATCATTAGAAATAGCATTCTTTAAATACGATTAAGTAGAGGGTTAAACTACATGTACATTATTGTACGTTAAACTAGAATCCAAAGTTTTCATTGTCTATTGTCCAAATGTAGAACCCTAATATTCACACATGGACAGTTCTGGTTCTATTCAATTTCTCAGTGATGCCCGATCTACAGTGCTGACATCACGCAAGACGCTAGGACGTGTTTAATGTGAATGGCCGACGAGTTAGAGTTACAGGAACATTTGCCAATCGGCAAAAGTAAATGAGATCTCGTATAACGCATGTTTTACAAGAATAATTATCACTATAACGTCATATGCGTTTAAGGTTTTTGTCGTTGGGATCGACGTCGCGTTTAGTATTCACTAACTGTGGACGCCGAATAAAACGTTTACGGCACCTGGTGTTGTCGCAAGTAACGTTTGAACCACGTGCTACTGATTTTTGAATGGAAATTCTAATGCCACTGTGTTTAAATGTGCTATTTTTCTAAACCGTAACGATTTGATAAATTTTTTACCGTTATTTTTCAACAACAGATACTCAAAGAATTGGTAGCAACAAGTGAAATTCTCTGGATTGATAGAGTAACATGATATCTCTGATTTGTATGTGTAAAAATCTGATGAGGGCTTATTTTGGGAGATAATGGCTGACAAAGTAGGTGGGGTAAATTGACACGAGAAGCAAACACTTTAAAGTTAAATAACTTTTTTTCTGTGTATATATAGATCATATCAAAATGAAGTTTTGCTTGTACTTTCAACGGTCTTAGGACAAAACAGTTTTGGAGGCATTTATCATATATTTCAGTTTGCTCATTTTCTGTATTCGTTCTTCTGTCAGTTTCAGATTTTGCATATTTTTGATGTACTGACAGTGACTTTACGAGACTACATCTACAGCTTTTATTTTTCAATGAATTGTCATACTATCTTGTGAACATGATCCTATATTAAAAAGCTAAATACGTAAAAGCTTTGAGGTGAATTTATGATAAAGAACCAAACTCATTTGTCCTTGACCTTCCAAGGTCATTCTGAAAATTTCAATTTATATAGTTATCAGCTATATCGTGAGATAAAAATCGGATTATAAAGCATAATTATTATTTTTTTGAACAATAGTCACAGGTATAATATGCTTGCTGTTATATGTTACTTCAAAGCTAATTTCACAGAAGACCTTGACATAAGGAACAATAATGATTATTGACGGAAGCATTATTCACTTGCCTCTTCAAAAATCAGTATTATTATATGCGTCAAATTCCGGATTAAACGTGAATTTTCCATCAAACTAAGTAGTTTCAACAAGGATGTTAATATGAAAATTCACCGTACATACTAATTTGTATCACAAGATTATGCCCAAAACCTTAAAATGTAATATTTCTAGGATAACTTTTGAAGGTCAAGGTTTTTGTAACTGTGGTCTATTAATGTTGATTCGACTCTCAAAGTTTACAAATATTTAGCCTTATTATAAAGGAGCATGGTCACAAAATATCATGACAAATTATACTAAAAAAAAAGCTGTAGTGTTAGTTTCGTGAACTATGCAAATAAAAAATAGGCAAAATCTGAGATTGACAATAGAACGAACAATGAAAACCAACAAACCGACAGATATGATCAGTGATGCCTACAAATTTCTGTCCTTGGTTCATTGAACATGCATGCAAAATTTCATTTTGATATAATCTGAACAGAAAAAGTTATCTTAATTCAAAGCAAACACTGCCTCTCGTATCAATTTACCCCACCCTCTTTGTCAGCCGTTATCTCCAAAATAAGCCCTCATCAGATTTTTACACATACAAATTAAAGATATTATGTATCCCTATCAATCCACAGAATTTAAAGAAAATCTATTTTTGACTACTTATTGCAACCCATCCTTTGCAGTTGGAAATGCGTTTTTGTAATTTCAAATCAAATTTACACTACTCAAAAGTTCTAATTGGCAACCTCATAATTTGGGAAGTATAAAAACTACAAACATGTTCGAAACATAATCATTCTAATATCATCACATAACTTTTAAATTTATCATAATTTACACAAAATCTCAATATCTTCCTATAACAATTCATTATTAAAACAATGGTATCAGACAAACACCCCTACAAATGAAGAGTCACAAAACAGAGGCCAATTACTTATTTTTTCCAAGCAGCATTGATAAAGGCTTGTCATTGCTTTCTGGTGATTCTTTCACAGATAAGGGTGTACTCGTATTTCCTTGGGATCATTAGATCCATTCGTGAGCGACAGCACGATACAGATCGTCCAAAGTGTTGCATTATGGATGGTTGTCTGAATTCTCTTCAACCAAACCCATTATGCTTATTGGGTCTAAAATTATACCTTTCAATGGGAATGAAGGCTTTAAATGTGGTTTGATGCCCATATGCGGCGAATGCCTATCAAATAATGACACAGGTATGATATTAATGAAAGAAATGGTTTCCAGATATGCTTGGAAATTGCAGGAAAATGGGTATTTTTACCACGGTCGTGCAAATTGCGCTGATAACGCTTTTCATGCAGATAACTGCTGTTGAAAGGAATGAAAGGGTAGCCGATGTTAATCGGCTTTGTAGATTTCATATTAACATATCCACTTCCGGTCGATCAAAATATCTGGAAAAGCCCTTTATAAGCAGAATTAGGGCGATCGAAAACTATATCAATATGGAATTAATTGTTAAAGGCACCAGAAGTCATAAAAGAAGATTATTTATGTTCTGCTAATGAAAGAATGACCAAAAAGTTTATTGAGAACTCCTATAATTGGCCTGCCATATTCGATAATGCCAAGCTGTCTAGCGTATTCGTGTTACTTGATTTTGGTAATGTTTTCTGTTTTTTTTTCATATGTTCTAGGCTGTATAAGATAATGTATCCAACATTATAACACGTTTCCGTAAAATCCATATACGACGAAAGAAGAACTGCATCGGGTTTTATTTGACCATTACATACTCTATGTAATTATGCTCTGTGTATGCGCCAAAACGTCACGTGGCGTCAAGGTAACGTCAAATGACGTCACTTAACCGGCAATGCGTTTCCTACGCCAAAAACTAGATCATGACAGAATTTCCACAAAATAACACATTTCGAATGTGCGTTTTGTTATTTAAAGTGTTATAATGGAGATATTAACAAGTTTAGCGGTCTTTATTGCGCAATAAAAACCTCTGCTCTGGACTACGTGTTAAGGCAAAAACGTCGGCGTTGTGCGCCTCGGTTTTTACCAACACATGTAGTCCGTCGCACATCGGTTTTTATTTGCGAAATAAAGACCGCTAAACTTGTTATTATTTCATAATTTACGACTTTTGAATAGCGCACGTGTGTTTCGTGCACGTTTGACCAAAACGCGTTTTTAACCAACATCTTGTGCAAAATAAAACGATCGGTGTTATAAATTGTTTACTTAAACTACTTGTTTACTTAGCTCTTACAATCACAAAGTATGTCTGAGGATAAAAATATATATGTGTTTTTCTAAATTATCTAGTCTTTTTCAACATTGATGTAAAACTAAATGCAGAATATCGCTGCTTTTCTTCGAAAACCTCGTATCTGCAGCTTAAGACAATCTGCGGATGCGCGATTTTTGTAGAAAAGCGACGATATGTGATTTTTTGTTGTTGTTGTTGATGATGTTTGTAATGTGATAAATAAGATATGCTGTGATAAGTTAGCCTATGTTATGTGATATGTACTCTTTGAAGTCTAATATATTTCAACTTTAACCAAATTATTTAGATATTTTATTGGCTATGTAATTTGACTTTGATAATTATTACCAATGTTGTCTTACCCAAATGCAAAAATTTTGACTATTCCCATCCCAAAATGGACCCCATTGGAAATAAGCTCTCGAGCTTTTATGGGTTATCCATGGGTTAAAAGAACAAAACATGAATACAAAGCAAAATTCTACATAACTTGCTCACATTCAAAATTTTGATATTTGTCTGGATTTGATATTTGATATTGTGTGATAATCTTAACTAGTGCTATATGTCTTTCAACTGAATATCATCAATTTTGTTTTTCCTATTTATTCAACATTTTATATGTTAAGAGTCTTTGTATAATTATGTGTGTGATCTTACAACCCGAATAAAATCTTATCTTATCTAAAATCTTTATCCAATGGATAAAGAGGACGATAATCGACATGGCAGAGCAGCCCATGCTAATCGAATGTAATGCTCTGCCAGGTGAATTCTCGTCCGCTATAAACAACTGTCAAAATTTTAGTTATTATTCAGCCATTTTCTAGTAAAACGAGTATAAGAAGTGGCCAATTAAAACGTTTGAGGAGTGTACTGAAAAAAAAAACGGACATTTAATAGGACTGATGCCTTTCTTATGGCCGTCAGTACATATTTAACTTAGATATATACTGAAAAATCGGACATTTCATAGGACTGAAGCGTTTCTTAAGGCCATCAGTATAGATACACTTTGGGGACGCACTGTTACGGGAAGGGTTAAAAATCTTTGCCATATATTTTAGCGTGTGGAATCACATTTGTGATATGATTTGCATCCGTCTTTGTTTTCATTTTCTGAAGAATAATATGAAACCATGTGTGATAGGTAATTGCACGCTCACTTAGATTCCTTTTCTCTTTGCCTCTTGCTATCCAGTTAGAACAAATCTTGATTTGGTAAGGAAGTAATTCGCTGTTATTGTAACAATTATAATCTAAATGACCCCGTTGATATTTATCGTCATAAACATCTTGGAACACTTCTGACGTCTGAACATCCGGGAGTTCAGTAGAAAACTCGTCTGTTTTGTTTAATTCGCGAAAAAAACGTGACAACATTGCAGGCCCGGTGCAAAAGAAAGGCAATTCAGGCCTACAGTCCTTTCTAAGTTTATACATGAACACATGAAGCATGAGGTGTGTGTAAAATGAGTGTCTTCTGATACAAAGAAGCACTGAATTAGTAAGAAGGAAATCTCGACCCTTTGTAGCGAAGTAATGTTCGTCTGGTTCCATTGCCAGTGAACAGCGGTGTGACGTCACAAAGTCGTGGAGGGGTTTCACGCTAACTGTGTCAAGGTCAAAATACACGCCTCCGTACTCATATATCACCAAGTACCGTAAAATGTCGGATCGCATGAGGTCTGGCTTGTCTGAAAGATAAAAAGGAAGATAGATTAAACGTAAAAAAACTCGATTGTTGGAAACATTAAACGTGGTTCAAATAACAGTGGAGTAACCTCAGTCAACTTTTTCCGGGTCGTCAAGAAAATAGTTCTAGAAATTATTATCGCTACATGGAGATGGCTGTTGGAAGTGTTTAGTGGGGGATTTAATGCTATTTTTTCAAATTTCTTTATTTCTGTATCTACTCGTTTATTATAAAGTATATTTTTGCTCCGTTTACAGGCCTAGGGCCTACTTTGTGTAGATACTTTCAAAAATTCTGGGGTTGTCTTGCGGTTTCTGAAGTGAAAATGGGAAACTGCCGTATTCCCTGTTGGATATCGCGTTTCACAATCCTGATAAATTCAACGTAGGCTTAACGGTAAGTGCAGAGATAGGGCTTTAACCAACACAAGCCTTAAATGCATACGAGCGTTGTGAAAAGTGCTGTGACATTGGGCAATGGACTATTTTTTGCTCCACTGGCCGAAGGCCAGCGAGCTTTTGTCATGGCGTTGTGTCCGTCGTGGGTAAGTGCGTTTGTCCGTGCGTCCGTCTGTTAACTTTTTCTTTAAAAATCTTCTCTCAAACCAGTGGTCCAATTTTGACCAAACTTTGCGGGAATGTTACTTGGGTGACCCTTTACTTAAATTGTTCAAAGAATATTGATTGGTCTATAAATATGGGCGTTGCAGGGCGGGGCTTATCTGACTTGGGGAAATCACAAAATAATTCTGTTAAAATCAACCATGTAGCCAATTTTGACCAAACTTTGCAGAAATGTACCTTGGGTGACTCTTACTTAAATTTCCATGAAATTCTGATTGGCCCATAAATGTGGGCGTGGCAGGGCAGTGCTAATTTGACTTAGAGAAAGTACAAAATAGTTCTTGAAAAATATTCTCCTCTCAAAGCAGTGGGCCAATTCTGACCAAACTTTACAGGAATGTTCCTTGGTTGTCCCTTTATATTAATTGTTCGAAGAATTGTGTTTGGTTAATAAATGTGGGCGTGGCAGGTCGGAGCTTATCAAACTTAGAGAAATGAAAAAAAAATCTTTTAAAATCAACCATTTTGTCAATTTTGACCAAACATGGTAGAAATGTACCTTGGGTGTCTTTTTTACTTTAATTGTACGTGAAATTCTGGTTGGTCCATAAATTAGGTCGTGGCAGCATGGGGGCTTATCAAATTTAGAGAAATCACAAAATAATACTTTAAACATCAATCATTTGGCCAATTTTGACCAAACTTGGCAGAATGTACCTTGGGTGGCTCTTTAATTAATTTGTCTATAAAATTTTTTATTGGTACATAAATGTGGGCGTGGCATGGAGGGTCTTGTCAGAATTGAAGAAATCACAAAATATTTCTTTTTGAATCAACCAATGGGCCAATCTAGACAACTTTTGGCAGTAATGTTTCTTGGGTGGCCTTTTACTTCAATTATTTGTGAAATTTTGATTGGTCCATTAATGTAAGTGTGGTACAGATGGGCTTTTGAATATCAGAATGGGAGAAATCACGAAATAATTATTTAAAACAATTATTGGGTCAATTTAGTATAAACTTGGCTGTAATGTTCCTTGGGTGGTTCTTTACTTGCATTTTTTGTGAAATTTGGATTTGTCTATAAATTTGGGTATGACAGGGCAGGGCTTATCAAAATTGGACACACCATGAAATAATTCTTTAGAAATAAACCAAATGGCCAAATCAGACCAAACTTGGCAGAAATGTTCCTTGTGTGACCTTTTTCAAGACTTGCCAGTGCGAGGCTTACAAAAAATCGTGAGATAATTCTTTTATTTTAGCCAATGGGGCGATTCATAGTCAAAATATTTCTCAAGAAATGGGATATGTCGCATTTTGTTCCGTAATGAATGACAATGCCCTTGAACTGAAACTCAGGATGTTGACAATACATTATTTACACTATTTTGTTATGTCATTTTGCACAAAAAATGGCAAGGAAAGTGCATTCATCCTCTGTTCGTCAATGTCGCAGGAGACATTTTAATACATGTTTTCAAACCATGTCACTATTGTCGGGAAAACGGTTCAGTACCAAATGTAGGAAAGATTAAGCACTCTAAGCTGTCTTACAAAACATGTTTAAATGTTCTTGTATTTAATTAACCCTTTCCCAAACAAGACCTGGTTTTGACGTCCCTAATAGAAAAGGCTTTGGAAAACATTGAAACAAAAGAAGAAACTGCTGATAACCAGCAGTTTCTCCTTTTGTCTCAATATTTTCTTGGCCATATTTTAAGCAAATTCTATCTTTGATAACTTCCATTTTGTCTTTAGTGGCAGTTTTTGAAGTGGATAGCCCTAAAATTTTGTTGTTTGGGAAAGGGCAAAGACTATCTAGAAACAATGATAATAGAAAGCTTCGTTTGTATCAGGGGAGGTATTTGTTAACCTACTTAATCTAAATCGAAGACTTGTTTTATGATAATCACAGAACAATCAACATCTGATTGCCATAGACATATATTTTTGTTTAAAACAATCGATGTAGAGATTTTGGTAAACACAGTCCCAGAGCTCTACACCGGTCATTCGAAGGGGGACTTTTCATCGGAAGCCAGGGGCTTGAAATCAGATTTTCATGTATCCAAATTGTTTATGTCCCATGGCTGATAATAAAATTGGCGAGGGTAATGATGGTCCAAGGTTCTGTAATTTAACGTTCAGATATAAGTATCAGGTACTCCACATTTTGTCGATTTTTCCGTACCCTTTTCCAAAACTTCAAATCTTAGGAGGCTCCAACATTCAAGAATTGCTGCAGACAACAAAATGTATGTTGGTTTTTGACTAGCGTTCGATATATCATAGAAATATTTGTAAGGAAAATTCTGATTATTAGCATTTTTCCTCTATCTCAAACCTCACCTGTTAGGGTCGTCAAAACAAGGTCTTAGTTGTGAAAAGATTGAAAGCCTCGTAACAAATTTTAGAAGAAAAAAACATTGGTATAGGTGCTCGTTGTAGTACGGTTGTAAACAAAAATGAACAGATGGACCAAAAACAGTTTGCAGTTCGATAGTTATATAATAAGATTTGTTTACAAAAGAACCTTTTGTAATTATCGATTTCAAAACAGCTTTAATTATACCCCGCAAAACGAATGTTTTATTATACCCCCGCAAAATGAATCTTTTATTATACCCCAGCAAAACGAATGTTTATTATACCCTGCAAATCGAATGTTTTATCATACCCCCGCAAAACGAATGATTTATCATACCACCGCAAAACGAATGTTTTAGGGGATATACTGGAATTAACCTGTCTGTCTGTATGTCTGTCCGTGTACAAAATACTATTCCAGAGCATATCTTCTAAACCATAAGTGCTAGCAACTTCAAACTTAGTACACTTCTAGATCTCTTTGTGTGAAAGTGTCATGTACAAGAATCGTCACTCTGCCATGCCTTTTTCTGAGTTATTGCCCTTTGTAGTTTGCACCATTGCTTTTTTGTCCGGACTATATCTTCTAAGCCATAAGTGCTAGCTAAACGTGTACTTCTCATTGTGGGGAAGTGTCATATGCAAGAACCGTTACTCTACAACGCCCACTATTTCAGTTATTGCCCTTGGTTGTTTTTACCCTTGGATTTGTGTCCCGAACTTATCTTCTAAACCATCAGTGCTACAAACTTCAAAATTGGTACACTTATACATCTTATTGCGGGAAAGTGTCTTGTAAAGAAACTGTTACTCTGCCTCACCCACTTTTTCAGTTATTGCCCTTTGTTGTTTGTACCCTTGCATTTTTGTCAGGACCACATCTTCTAAACAATAACTGCTAGCAACTTCAAACTTGGTACACTATAAATAGATCTCATTGTGGGAAAGTGTCATGTACAAGAATCGTTTCTCTGTCACACCCACTTTTGGGGTTGTTTGCCCTTTGTTGTTTGTACCCTTGCATTTTTGTGTGGACCATATTTTCAATACCATAAGTGCTAGCAACTTCAAACTTGGTACACTTACTGCCCTTTGTTGTAGTGAAAGCATAAATGTAGGGGTATCAAGTCACATTTTGTGACAGTTCTATTTTTGTATGTGATGGGTGTCTCACATCTGCAAGATTCGAACCAATATACGCAAAGTTGTATTGAAAGATGTAACGCTTTTCCCCTTGTTTACATGTATCTGACTATCGTGACTGAATTAGAGTCTTATTTTGATACACAGTTTACCTACGGTAATTAATCAAGCGGTTATAAATTAATGCTCTTGATGAAGATATTTTTCAAGCTGGTGTTAGCCATAAGAGATAATGAAATACAGTAAGTAACCAGGCTTTGTCTAACAATTTGAACATTCACGAAAATATTTCTTTATGTATATCATTAAAATTCTTGGGTTACAAGAACTCGTACAACAATTGTGAAAAACAAGACGCATAATTGTAAAGCTATGTTGAAAATATGCAAATTAGACGAAGTCATTTTTTAGCGTTACGGAATCCACAAGCCTTGTGCAATTATTTCATTTTTAGCTTAGGAAGCAATTTGATATTGGGGGGCTGAAGCCCTTGTCCTGATTTGGGGGGGTGGCGGCTAATTAGAATTTTCCCAAAATTTTCAGTGTAAAATTAAGAAATATCGGCCCCTAGCCCCTGTTCCTACGGACCTGTAATAAAGTTTATGTTTTCTTTGCACTGAGAATGAGTTCTGAAGCAGAAGCGGCTTATTTGCCAGAAGGGCTTTTTTGGCAACGCCCACAATATGCCTTATTCCGAAATAACCGTCTTACAGGGCTAGAAAAATCAGCTTTTAGTCATTTCGTCCTAAAAGTACACCCGAAGCTCATTTGATACCGCTTAAGCGGATGTAATTATGCCCCCTTTCGAAGAAATTGGGAGTTAGATCTATATTGTTTTGCAAGTGTCGGTATGTCGGTCGGGCCTTCCGTAGACCAAACCTTGTCTGGAGCATAACTCGAAAAACATTAAAGGTAGAATAATGAAACTTCATAGGTGGATAGATTTCATTATGAAGAGGTGCAGTGCACAAGAACCGTAACTTTGCCGATCTTTTTTTTGGAGTTATTGTCCTTTGTTGATTTTCACACTTAATTCTTAACCTGACCTTTATCTCATGTCCTTTTCCACATACAGCCTTGATATTTCACACATGGACACCTCCTACCAAGACCTTCCTCATTTGACCATAACCTTGGACCTTGTCACATTGACCTTGGAGTTTGACCTACTTTTAAAATCTTTAACCCGGTCGATATATCATGTCCTTTTACACCTAAAGCCGTGATATTTGACACATAGACACCTCCGACCAAGACCTTTCACATTTGACCTTAGACCTTGACCTTGGAGTTTGACCTACTTTTAAAAAATCTAAACATGGCCTATATCTCATGTCCTATCACACATACAGGACACATGGACACCTACGACCAAGACCTTTCATATTTGCCCATGACCTTGGACATTGAGACCTTGACCTTGCTGTTTAATCTACTTTTAATTTTTTAACCTGGCTTATATCCCATGTCCTATTACACCTATAGCCTTGATATCTCACACAGGGACACCTCCTACCAAGACTTTTCACATTTGACCATGACCTTAGACCTAGCGACCTTGACCATGGAGTTTGACAAACTTTTAAAAAACTTAACCCGGTTTAAATTTCATGTCCTTTTACACATACATCCTTAACAGTTCACACATGGACACCTCCCAACTAGGCATTTCACTTTTGACCATGACTTGGACCTTGATATTGAAGTTTGACCTACTTTTAAACAGATTAAACCTGGGCTATATCTCATGTCCTGTTACCTATACAGCCTTGATATTTTACACATGGACACCTCCTACCACGACCTTTCACTTTTGACCATGGCCTTGGACCTTGTAACCTTGACCTTTGAGTTTGACCTACATCAAATGTAGGCTCTTGAGGGGTATATATATTTTACAAGCATCTCTTGTTAAGTTTTAATTGTTGCACATGTATAAACAATATCTGGAATCAGGGGTAAAGATAAGAGGGGATAATGGCTTTTATAACAAGCCGTAAAATATCGTTTATTGCTAGATTTAATTAAACCATATATTGCGGATATAAAAGTAAGAGCCAAAACAAATATTTTAAAATATCTTTGCATCCTCTCATCTGTTATTGTTCTATGTCTGTAAATATACATATACACACCTTTAATGATTTCAAGTAAAGTTGGAAACTTGTCTTTGATGAATTTCGAACCAGATTCTTTGGTCCACCAGTAATATTTCCAATCTGGAGCCGGGTTGTCGCGAACCAAACTTTTCAAGTTGTCCACAAATTCCGCGGGAACTATTTCATCATTCCAAATCTGGTGGATTATTTTAGGAATGGATTTTTCTCCGCGCACTGACAGACCTGACGCGAATTCCTTTGTCACATCAATCGTATGGGAAGCATCTGTGGTTAAATTAAATCCAGCTTCTTTGTTATTTCGATCCATCCAGTTTTTCGAATATTGTAAAACACTAAAATCTGGTTCAGTTTTGTATCTATTGACGCTGTGTAAGTTGTGACAATCAAGTCGTATTTGGATTAAAGTATACACAATTACAATGATTGTCACAAAAAGGAACGCATCCCTCCAGCGAACGGCCATTACGAAATTTGTTTTAAAAAAGTCTTAACTAAAACGCACAGCTTTTTTTTTATCAGAAAAGTGGCTAACATTTTTTTTTCTAAATTAAAGAAAAGGACATTATTTTCGCTGAGTCGTGGTCGTGAAATAATTTCCATAACTATTCATTGTTTTGACGTCACCATAAAAATATTAAGGAAAGAATAATGAGATAAATAGAAAGCATTGATAACCGGCATTTTTCTTCCAAGTTCCCCGTTATGCTAAATGTGCTATAACATAACGAGTATCATAATTTAATGCCACTGAAAAAGAATCGTCTCCTCCGAAATAGATTTATTTCAATGATGTAATGTACTTATAATTTACTTAGGCTAAATTAATATAACGTTTGTGTAATGTGGGAATTGGTGACATTTCAAGGAGACATGATAAAATTATATCAATTAAAAATCGGTATTACTTTCGTGAAACACACATTAAAGTCAATTTAACAATTGAATAAATCATATTTCTGCACAATATCTATTCAGTCGGTATCATCAGAGCCTATATATTCGAGGTGCGTGGATTTGGCTTCTGGTGTGGCCAATATCCTTTCTAATGTTTTCAAATCATTTTAAGTCATTTATTTGTGGGTGATGTGTTTGGCTTGGGTTGAGTATCTTAGCTTTTCAACAAAAACCTCGTAACTACAGATTGTTATAAGTTGCATTTACGATGTTATTGTTGAAAAGCAGCAATTTTGTGCTTGTAGAAAAGCATGAAGTACGAGAACTATGCGTCCCTCCTTTTTTGCTCCTTTTCAAAGGACAGTTCAACCTTATTTGTATTGTCAATTCATACCCGTGTACATGTTTCATGACAGCACTTTATATTGGTATTATGTGAGCATGTTTTTGTTCGGTTTTCACAATATAATAAAAGTTTTGGAAAATATGCGTATTTGAAAACAAACTTCCATCTAGTTTGGTAATCACCGATACCCGAGTAGCAATTATTTCTTCATTTGCGTCTTCTTAACTCCATTGGTTGAGTTCAAGAGTGCTTATTTTGCATTTTCCCCCGGTAAGAATCTTATGCACATATCCATTTACCCTTTCCCAAATGTCAAAATACATGTATAAGACTAGTCCAAATTCAAGGTAGAACAGACTGTATCTATATTTGGTACGTCGCCGTTCCTACACTAAGTATTAAGGTAGGCTAGCCCATCCTTAATTAGATTCACGCGACGACGGAATTATTAGGGCGAAGTTTTTTTTGTAAAACATTCTGAAACTAGTCCCAGAGACAACCCATTGACCACCTTATATATCATGATCGATCTGGGATCCTTTCTTCTGGCCGTAAGCGGTTATAGATTATCTGCAGCAGCTTTCAATTGGAAAAGCCGAATCATTTGGTATTCAGGAAAGAACCAGAGCGTTCATTTATCATGTTACTTATGATTTTAACCCTATCCCAGACGGAGCTGGTCAAAACTAAATTGTGTTACAGATAACAAACTTTAACGACTTAAAAACGCAAACAGTACTTTAACAGATGATATTTACGACATAACCAATGTATAGCTTTGTGTTATCGTAATATAACAATTTTACACTTAACAGGGAATAAAATGACGTGTCATGAATAATTTCTGAGTGGACGTCCGTTTATGCGCTGCCTCTAAAGGCGATGACGTTGGGTGAGAGCCTGGTATCGAGCAGGAGGACGACAGCGAATCCCATGTTCTCGCAGACGATTTATCACCGTGTCACGATGTATAGGCCGCCAGCAATTACCAACTATAGCATTTGCTGTAGACTGAACCGTCACAAATCTGTTGCGTTAGTGACGTTAACGTATAATACTTGACGTACAAAGGTTACACGCAGCTGACAGGGAAGAGGGCGGTCTGCATGCGTTCCCGTGTTGTTTACACGTGTCACTTACCTTGGAACAGTTTTGTCGGTGAGACTAAAGCGTCTAGCTACCTCCATTTGCAAAGCATCGCTGACCAAGAGCCCCAAAACTTGTTTCCTTTGTGCCAAAATAAGCCTCATCATTTCGCATAAGAAAATAGTTGTTGTGTGTTTCCGATGAGTAAATCAATGTGGCAATTTGCACACAAAAAGTCTTAGTGATTTTAGACATTGTCCGAATGCACGAGACACAAAAGCATTTTGGGATGGGCGGTTAAGATGGCCGCGTTTACGGAAGACACGACAAAATCGGTGTGATGTGAAGGGTATACATTAACTCATAAATGTCCCCAAATATGGTGCCGATTGAGGGTGCAGGAAAGTAAAGTAATGGTTAATGAAAATGTCTTTTGCGTTTTTAAATCGCGTCAGTTTAGAATAAAAGTTACTAAAATATCAAAGAGTTTGTACAGTAGCGTTCAAGGAATGCCTGTCAAGGGGTTAATAAAAAACTAGTTAGTATCTTTCATTGTTTTCGAACATTTTCTCTTGTTAGGGAGGTCAGAATCATGCATGTTTTACGAAAGGATTAAAAATCTTTCCCGTATATTTTAGCGTGCGGAATTACTTTTTTGATGTGGTTTTTATCTGAACCCCTTTTCAATGTTTTAATATAAATGTGAAACCACGTATGATAGGTTATTGCACGTTCGCTTAGATTCCTTTTCTCTTTGTCCCTTGCTATCCAGTTAGAACAAATCTTGATTTGATAAGGAAGCAAGCTGCTATTATTGTAACAGTTAACGTCTAAACGATGTCGTTGAACTTTGTCATCATAAACATCTTGGAACACTTCTGAGTCCTGAACTTCCGGGAGTTCACCGGAAAATTCGTTTGTTTTGTTGAATTCGCGCCAAAACCGTGACAACATTGCAGGTCCGGTGCAATTGAAAGATTTGCAGTCCCTTTTAAGTTTGTATACATGGAGTATGAGGTGTGCGAAAAATGAATGTCTTCGGACACAGAGTAGCGCTGCAATTGGTGAGTAAGAAATCTCGACCCTTGACAACGAAGTAATGCTCGGCTGGTTCAAGTGCCAGCGAACAGCTGTGTGACGTCACAAAGTCGTTGAGGGGTTTCACGCTAACTGTGTCAAGGTCAAAATATACGCCTCCGTACTCGTATATCACCAAGTAGCGCAAAATGTCGGATCTCATGGTGTCTGGCATATCTGAAAAGTATAAGGGAAGATATAGATACTAACTGAACAAATGCGATATAAAAATTATTTCACTGGAATGGGGTGTGATGCGGTTGAAAAAACGAGTCCGTTAGGAAGGTTTATGATATTATGGGAAGGTTTATGATATTAGGGGAGCCAAATGTTTAATTGAATGGAACCTGACCAAGCGTAACGTTGCTAGGGGGTCTGGGGGAAATTTTGAATTCTAAGAAGCCATTTCCTGCATATCTGGTCACTTTTAGACAGCTTTTTATACCTGAACCTTTCTTGAAGGATTTTTTTTTTCATTGGTGAATTATGGGGGGGGGGCGAAGGATATGCTCCCCTTCTAAATTATTGGGGGCCTGGCCTCTCCTGCCCTCCCCATCGTCCTACGCCAGTGGTACTATACACGGTTCTTTTATAATTCGAGCTTATACTTAAGATTCCTGGTGATTTTTACGTTAATTTGTAATTTGAATGTTTGGCGATGCGATGAGTTTATTGTAGCGCACAGTGACCAGGATTTGACTCTCGTTTGGTGTAAATGTGTTTTGTTTTTTCTTACAGTATAAATGAAACACATTTTCACATGTTTGTTAGAGTTTTATGCTGTAAATGTAATTTGATTTTCAAGGTTCAAACCATATTCAGTATAGAATGACGTAGGGAAAACATTAGTGCAAAGCTAAACATTTGTTTTTTTCATCCTTATTTGATGTGCTAGATAATACGTATGTACCATTTCTTCTTCAACTCTAGTTTGTCGTCTGTAGCAGCTTTCTCGTTATTGTAAAAGTCCCTTTTTTGCAGCTTGTGAAAGGGTTTATATTTTTTGCATGGATGGCCGGCGTATCTAAATATTTGTTATCTTTGGTATCAAGACTAATAGTCGACCAGTACTTTTTAGACATTTTAGTAAAACTAACGAATTGAAATGTATTACACAACTGACAGAATTAATTATTTGTATCATGCCACCATACATCTTCGCTTTAAAACAAGATATTACCTGGTCACAATCGGTAAGTTACATGCTTCTACGTGCTATTTTTGAAGATGATTTAACTCTTTCCTAGACAAGACTAAAGGCCACGGCCTTCAATTAGGTTTCTTCTAGAATGAGCTATATGCCTCTTTTAAAGGGGCCCGTGCCAGATTGTCGAACATAAGAACTGGATGAAAGTGCATTCAAGAAATATCGTCTGGATTATGCAGTCAGTATGGTTAGATAATTTCGGTCTTGGGAAAATGCTAATCAAGTTCAGTGAGTCCTTCTAAATCAAGCCTTTACCAACTAACCTAACCGCACAGCTGCTGTCTAATAACTTTTATAGGAAACTGATCCTCGATAGAAAGTGCTAAAAGCGCTAAATGCCTTTCTTTTTGGTCTTTGCAACCTATTAGTGTCCAAAGGTTGCTCTGATGCCTGAAATATCTGGCAAAGGTCCCTTTAAAGAAACAGTGTACGTCTTTGTTCTCGTAAATTTTAATCTTATTTTTTATCTAAAAGAGCATAATATCATCTTCTTTTGAAAATTCAAAAAATGAATTCAAAACAAAGTATTGCGCCGTATACGAGACTGTTTTTTTTCTTCTTTGCATTAAACTAATTGATGTATGCAGCAGTTCAGATGTAAATGGAATTTGTCATTTTTGTCTCAATTTTAAAGGCTTTTCTTTTGCTTATAAGCAACAATTTAAAAAACCTGATATCATTTACACGCATTAGAATAACCATCGAAACAGACTTTTAAAAAATTAAATGGGAATGTTTTGTTTCTTTAAGGGGGACTCGAATACCATTTGTTAAGCCTCTTGGCCTTAGCGTGGTAACATTTTACTTTATTTAAGCCGCGATCATAGCAAAGTTGGTTGAACATCGGATTGTCACTCTAGAGGTTTCGGGTTCGATCCCCGTCCAGGCAAACATCCTTTCTGACAAAATCGCGCTTCCCTTTATGATTAAACAAATAAATTTGTTGAATCGATATCCCCCGCCGAAAATATTTGTTCACTCTATGTTAATGGCTTCACCAATCAGGGGCAGTCACTCTGGATGTAATTGTCGAACCGGGTAACCCCGACGATATGCGCATCTTCTCTTTGTAGGTAAGCCTTCTTTAAAGATTCATTTAAATCGAGTCAATGGTGTCCAAGAAATAGCTGCATGTATATGGCTTCACTAATCAGGGGCAGTAACTCTTAGTTTGATAGTTGAACTACTGAGTAACCCCGACATTATGCATATTTCCTCTTTGTAGTTAAGCTTTACACAAAGTTTCATTGAATCCGCCCAATGTTTTCCAAGAAATAGAGCGGAAACGAATACTACTCTGTATATATATACTTTGACCAACCATGGACAGTTATTCTGAATCAAATACTCGAACAGGGTAACCCGGACGATATGCGCTTCTCCTCTTTGTAGCGTAGCTTTCTACAAAGTTTCATTGAAATCGAGGCAAAGTTTTCCAAGAACTAGCGCGGAAACGAATATTTCTCTGTATGTATATACATGTAGCTTCACCAAACAGGGTCAGTCACTCTGAATTAAATTGTCGAACCGGGTAACTCCGACGATATGCGCATCTGCTCTTTGTAGTGAAGCTTTCCACCGTGTTTCATTGGAATCGAATTTATGGTTCCCAAGAAATAGCGCGTAAACGAACCTCGGAAGGATGGACGGACGACGCAAAAACAATTATCCGTTAATCGTTAATCTATATGGGCGGTATGCTGGAGGCTCGGTAAGGATGCTGCTATAGTAGGCTACTGGTATGAGAAACGACAAGAATCCATGGCAAGGTGGTCCAACTCCTAACTCAATCAATTAATCAATCAATCAATCAATCTATTAGATTTAAGGAACGCTACCCCTCTCCCTCATAGTTGTAAAAACGGAATGCTGATATGCAAAGTAGATAGTGACGAAGCCATATTTTCAGTGTTACAATATTGCATTCAAACACATGTACCGTATTGCATTTCTGATTTCCTGTCCTGACTTTTCCTTTTTGTTGGCAGCCTGTCCATTCCAAGAAATTGATTGTTTGATATATAAATTCTAAATCAGAGGTGCCTTCTTTAGAGCGAGATTTCTTGAGATATCTTGAGATCTCTTAAGATGTTTTAGGATAAAGCGTTCTTCTGAGCATGATTTTTAAGACGATCACTGGGAGCCGCCTTTGCTCTATACTTCTTTCGGAACATCTCGGTAAATTCTGTAGCATCTATATGGGAGAGAATGACCGAGTTGTTTCGAAAGCTCAATGATTCATAAATCGCGGAGTTCCGAATGTTCCGTACTTCATACAAATGACGTCATGATGACGTCATTTGTATGAAGTATGGAACATTCGGAACATCTCGCTTATAATCTTGGTCTTAAAGACGCTGTATCAAAAACATCTTAAGAAATCTTAAAAAATCTCGCTCTAAAGAACGCGCCGCAGATGTATCCAATACACTATTCTAACAATAGAGGTTTTTCACATAACGCTGCGCATGCGCGGCAGCCCTGTGGAAACAAGGTTTTACATACGAGGGGGGCAATCAACTTAATCCTAGATAGGAATAGGTAGCCGGGACGGGTTAATACGCTGCTTTGATTAATCAATTTCTTCAAATACGCGGATATTGTTATTTCTTCAATGGATGTGAACTCAGAAGGGAAAGCTGTCAAACACATATTGCTTTTTTTTTCATTTTTCCTAAATATTCGGTGATAAAAGCTGGACGTAGGCTTTTCATGATTCTGTATTATGTACCGGACTTAAAATCTACTGTAAAAGACTGCTTTTTACGTCTGCAAAAGCAAAACTTGATTTTTGTTATGTACAAAAGAAGAAAATGATGAGTAGATCGTCATTTTGTCTCAATACTTCTTTTGTCAATTTGCACAAAAATCCCATCTTTACCAAAATCTGTTATGTCGTCTGCAGCAGTTTTCAAGTATGAAAAGAGTTCGGGAAAGAGTTATGTCTAAAATACACTCTGTCAATGTTTGGAGAATTGACAAAGATTGCAATATAGATAGACTAGTCATTTTATATCAAATATGGAAAATACCTACTTCGGCATGATTACTATTTTCTTAATCATTTTTTTTCTAGCATTCCTAAGCTGAATACATTATACACCAATGTTTCATTTTAAATGTAACTGTAACTATTAAGAAAAAAGTATCATGCATTATTTATCTGAAATTCACAGAAAGCCCATCTCATTTATTGAGTTTGTAATAGAACTACTTTTTAGGTCACCTGACCGAAGGTCATGGTGACCTATTGCGACCGTGTTTCGTCCGTCGTCGTGCGTCGTGCGCCGTGCGTTAACTTTTATCATTTCGACTTCTTCTTGAGAACCATTGGACGGATTTCAACCAAACTTGGCAGAAAGCATCCCCATGGGAAGCTTCTTCAGATTTGTACAAATCATGGAGTTATCTCCCTTTGGGGCCCCATAAGGGGCCAAAAAGGGGGTAAATTGGGTACATCTTTAAAAATCTTCTTCTCAAGAACCAGCTCTAGGATTGGATTGACATTTGGTATTTAGAGTCCTTAGGGCAAGGACTACAAAGTTTGTACAAGAGAAAAAAATCTGTCCGGAAATGGCCGTGCTGGGGAGGGGGATATGGGGAGGGTCGCGTTATTAGTTAACCTTTAACATTTTCGACTTCTTATTGAGAACCATTGGACGGATTCCAACCAAACTGGGCAGGAAGCATCCACATGGGAAGCTGCTTCAGATTTTGTACAAATCATGGAGTTATCTCCCTTTGGGGCCCCATAAGGGGCCAAAAAGGGGGTAAATTGGGTACATCTTTAAAAATCTTCTTCTCAAGAACCAACTGTTGGATTGGATTGACATTTGGTATTTAGAGTCTTTAGGGGCAAGGACTACAAAGTTTGTACAAGAGAAAAAAATCTGTCCGGAAATGGCCGTGCTCGGGAGGGGGGATGGGAGGGGGGGTCTGGTTCTTAGTTAACCTTTAACATTTTCAACTTCTTATTAAGAACCATTGGACGGATTTCAACCAAACTGGGCAGGAAGCATCCACATGGGAAGCTGCTTCAGATTTTGTACAAATCATGGAGTTTTCTCCCTTTGGGGTCCCATAAGGGGCCAAAAAGGGGGTAAATTGGGTACATCTTAAAAAACTTCTACTCATGAACGGACTGTTTGATTGGATACACATTTGGTATTTTTAGGTCACCTGACCGAAGGTCATGGTGACCTATTGCGACCGTGTTTTGTCCGTCGTCGTGTGCCGTGCGCCGTGCGTTAACTTTTAACATTTTTTACTTCTTCTTGAGAACCATTGGACAGATTTCAACCAAACTTGGCAGGAAGCATCCTCATGGGAAGGCTCTTCAGTTTTGTACAAATCATAGAGTTATCTGCCCTTTTGGGCCCCAACAGTGGTGGCTCTCCTAAGGGTTCATCCAACAGTGGTGGCTCTCCTAAGAGTTTATCCAACAGTGGTGGCTCTCCCAAGAGTTCATCCAACAGTGGTGGCTCTCCCAAGAGTTCATCCAACAGTGGTGGCTCTCCCAAGAGTTCATCCAACAGTGGTGGCTCTCCCAAGAGTTCATCCAACAGTGGTGGCTCTCCCAAGAGTTCATCCAACAGTGGTGGCTCTCCCAAGAGTTCATCCAACAGTGGTGGCTCTCCCAAGAGTTCATCCAACAGTGGTGGCTCTCCCAAGAGTTCATCCAACAGTGGTGCCTCTTTCAAGAGATCATCCAACAGTGGTGGCTCTCCTAAGAGTTCATCCAACAGTGGTGGCTCTCCTAAGAATTCATCCAACAGTGGTGGCTCTCCTAAGAGTTCATCCAACAGTGATGGCTCTCCTAAGAGTTCATCCAACAGTGATGGCTCTCCTAAGAGTTCATCCAACAGTGGTGGCTCTCCTAAGAGTTCATCCAACAGTGGTGGCTCTCCTAAGAGTTCATCCAACAGTGGTGGCTCTCCTAAGAGTTCATCCAACAGTGGTGGCTCTCCTAAGAGTTCATCCAACAGTGGTGGCTCTCCTAAGAGTTCATCCAACAGTGGTGGCTCTCCTAAGAGTTCATCCAACAGTGGTGACTCTTTCTTGAAACTTTAACAGGACCATAATGCTTCAACAAGCTTTTCTCTCAAAGTACTTGTGACACAAATTTCTTATATTGTTCATGTTAATATTATGCATTTCTCTCGCTTTTTCTCCATTCCTTACTTAAATGTACTCCACTTCCTAATGATGATATTCTTTCTTTAGGTGATATTCTATGATACTTCAGTTAACAGAGCACTATGTAACAAATATGCTGTTGTAAATAAATTGCTGAATCAGATTTTCATAAAACTAATGATGATATGTTCTTTCTGTAGGCAATGTGCTAGAATTGCTTAACTTCAGTTTACAGATCTGGGTGCTATGTAACAAATATGATCAGATTTTCATACAAATCATTAATTATCAAGTTAAATACGATGGAAATTTACAATTACATTTTTTAACCCATTACCAGATGGAAGATAATATGATTACAATTACATTTTTAACCCCTTACCATACAACAAAATGTTTCAAATTCAAATATGATGCAGATGACAACTCAAGTGAATATAATTAATTATTTTTTGGTCTTTTTGGGTTGAAAAGTCACAAGTAATTTCTTCATTTTCCAAAATGTTTTCCAAATTCTTTATCTGGGGGGCGTTAAAAAGTGCCAATGTTTTGGAATGGGTTAAAAGCTGTCCTTTATCAAATTACTAAATGGGCAGAATCTGCACATGGTATCTTTAAGTGTCAAAAGAATTTCCATCTCTTTTCTAACCTTAAATGCTTTGAACATTATTAAACACATCTCAAAAGACAAAATTTATGGGTAGTCCAGTTTTACTGCAGTAACAAAATTATGAATGTTAATGAAGAAAAGAATTGTGTATGATATAAAAACAAAAAATAGGGCCAATGGAAGAAAATGCTGATCATCATCATATCGTCGGTGTAAATGCAAAACCTCGTATGTCGAGTCTTGCGATTTTCAAAGTACAAACTTTTGTGCCCAGTTTAGACGACTCTCACAGATTTTGAGATATTTTTGCTGATCAGTATTAGGGACACATTACTCATGAACAATATGTCAAAATTTCAAGTAAAACATTTCAGTTTGGGAAAAGTTATTATACTTTTTTCCCTCACCTTTAAAATTTTCCAAAAACGAGATACAAGGTTTTGCATTTACAACGACAATATTTATGTTTCCTTGAAAAATTTCTAGGGAGCATAAATAGTTGCTATGCTGTCCGTCTGTCCTGTCCATGATGGTCCACAACGAGATCTCGGCAACTGTTTATCCAAATGCAATGAAACTTCACGTGTGAACTCCCTTGAATGTCTCCTAGAGACTTATTTTTATGCTCCCCGAAGGGAGAGCATATAGTCGCCGCTTTGTCTGTCCATCCGTCCTGTCCGTCCGTCATTCCGTCCGTCCGTCCGAAGCGATTTCTCCATAACCTTTGGGCCAAATCAAATGAAACTTACCATGTGAACTCCCTATAACATAATGCCGATGTACTTTTCCCGGTTTTTGGATTTGAGGCCTCATCATGGGAAAAGGGGACTTAAGGTTGAATACAGTTTTTCTCTAATTTCTCCTAGTCTAAAGGTCAGAATTTAATGAAATTTCATATTTGAGTAGCAAATCAGATGCCCTTGACAATGAACTATTTAAAATTTGCGTATAAAAAATATGTCATGGAAAAAGGGGGCTTAACATTTGTTAGCTTTATATTTATTGTGACAATGCCTTATTCAGGGAGCATTGTCCGTCTCTGAGGGCTCTTGTTCTGTTCTCAATTTGCTGCATCAGGGAAAAAGGGGCCTTAAAATTAGTGACAAACACTTATTCAGGGAGCAAAATGCGTCTATGACTGTTCTTGTCTTCTTGTGTCTCATTGCTTTACCAAATATTGTACGTTAAGGACGTCAAAAACAGGACTCTTTTGGGAAGTAGTTAAATATTTCCGTTTCAGTGAGGAAAATGCAGGCAATTTAAAAATAAATGGAATAATCAATTTTAGAATTATTTAAGCCCTCCTTCTAAGAAGAGCGGGATATAATGTTTTGCACTTGTCTGTGAGCTAGTAAGTCGATGAATTGGTCATAAGGCTACTTTTGTCCAGAGCATAACTCAAAAGGTATGCAAGGTGAAATCTTGAAACTTTTATAGGTAGATAGTTCTTACTAATGAGAAGAGCAGCACAGCTGAACCTTAACTATGATTATATATATGGAGGTATTACCCTTTGTTGATTTTCATTCTGGATATAACTGTTTTTAGTTGTTTTTTATAAATACTACAATTACACTGACTCATTTGCTAGATTGCTACATAAAGGGTTGGCCCCTAGGGGCTATACATGTTTTACAAACATAGCAAGTGTATTACACTTCTTACTTCATAACATTTACCAGGTTCTACTTTATTTTCAGGTTACAGTATACCCACAAAAACTCATTAACAGTGAATTTGTTCGATAGAATCTAAATCCTCATATTTAATATATACCAAAAACAATGAAAAGTGATTTTACTGGTATTACAAAGAAATGTGTATGTGAACAAGAAGTGGCGTAGGATAATGAGGATAATATTATTGTGAATCATTGATTCTATATGTACGTGTTTGTGAAAAGTGATAACATTGAATTGTAAATGTGAACAGTGATTTTCACATACATGTAGTGATACTGAATTCTTACTATATATGTGCATTTAACCAATACTTTTAAGCCTGGAATTATGACAACTTTGACAACAAGCCCTATGATTGATTAATTGTGTATAGTTGTGTTTACACAAGTGATTGAAATACTTTATTTATAAGTGATAGTTAAGCAGCAAGTTAACTAGAAATCTGAAGATTTTGGGGATAGAAAGTTCAAAAGAACATCATCATAAACAGTGAAAGATTACACTTTACAAAAGGTATAGTAATTTTCACAGTGTTGTGAACATTTGAATGATTAATGTTCATTATCATTGTTTCCTAGGATTGCAAATCTTCTACTGGTGTGGGAATGCCTCAGGGTGATAAAGATCACATTTCTGTTACTATTGAATGAAAAAGAATAATAGTACGATTCATCTGCAATTGTTATAAAACTATTTCAAATTGGAAAAGCAGTCAGTACCTTGGATTTATATGTAAATATATATTTTATTATATTATGAGGAGTGGTACAAGTAAGACATGAAAGAATGATTAAATTAGGTACACTGACCAACATGATAAAATAACAATAAATGTTTTAAGTGACTTAAGACCTCAAACAGAAAAGGCCATGCTGATGCAAACAAAGTTTGAGTTGTATATAGGAATCACATTGTTTTTTTTTTCTCCATATATGATATTCCAAGATCAAATTCTCCATGACATCTTGATGGAGTTTGATATTGGTTTTTGGTTAAGAAGTAGGTGATGATGTAAATCTTAGTATTAGATAGGCCCAAGTGAAAGTTATAATTTATGCAATTCCTTTGTCCAAGAATTTTTACATTGGCAAACTTTGGCACAAACTAATAATTATGACCAAACCTCAAGATAACAGAAAAATCCAAAAGCTAAGCAGGGCCTTATAGGCAAGTAAAGATTGAAATTATGTTGTTTATTATTGGATTAAACCTTTCCCAAACAAGACCTGGTTTTGACGTCCCTAAAAGAAAATCCTTGGGAAAACATTGAGGCAAAAGAAGAAAATGCTGGTGACCAGCAATTTCTCCTTTTGGCATGAAATTTTCTATTTTATGAAACACACAAATATGATATCAATTTACACAGATTTCTTCTTCTATAGTAGCTTTCAAATTGGAACAGTCCAAATTTTTGCTGTTTGGTGATGGGTTAAAAAATCAATATTGGAAGAATATATAGATACCTGTTTTGTATACACACTAACTTCTTCTGTCTTTCAGATAATGCCTAGAAGGAAGGGTTGGAAGAAGGCTAAAGCTAAGGAGCAGATGCACAGGGATAAACAAGGACAACACACTTGCAACAACAATGATTTGGAGACGTCCTCCTTGTATCGTGAAACATCACAAAGCTCCACCAGTAGTGCTGCTATCCATGCCAAGAGGTTACCCAGTAGTGGTACCTCTTTCATTAAGAGGTTGCCCAACAGTGTAGCCTCTTTCAAGAGTTCATCCAACAGTGGTGGCTCTCCCAAGAGTTCATCCAACAGTGGTGGCTCTCCCAAGAGTTTATCCAACAGTGGTGACTCTTTCATAAAACTTGCACAATATCATAATGCTTCAACAAGATCATTTGCCAAAGCGGTACAAAATACCTCGGAAACGAATTTCTCATGTGAAAATAAGTATGAAAGAAATGTTGAAAATGTAGTGAAATCAACAATAGGTGTAAGCCATGTGATAAACAAGCCACAATCAAATCAAGGGTATATACAAAGCAGAAACACAACAAGGAAAAAGTCATTTGGTACATATCATCAAGCTAGTGAGTGTTTTCCCATTTTTTCAAGAGGGATGCAGTGCACAATGTAATGCATTGATGTCACTTATTGCACATTCTTCATTGAAATGTTTTCCACTACCTATTGATGATATTCTTTTTTCTGGTGACGAATTATTCAGAATTAGAATTGCTGAACTTCAGTCAACAGAGTGCTATGTATCTTAAATGCTTCTTTTCAATGAACTACCTGATCAGGTTTTCAAAGAAAGCATCAATTATCAAGTGATGTATCATCAGGTTATATATGGCACTGTGATTCCCAGTATCCCAGACCAAAGTTCGAATTGTATGAATTTGAAGGAAGGCATTGCAAACCTTCTAGAAAATCACTCTATGGGTCTGATAATTGTAGGAGGACTTTGCTCAAGCATTTTTGTAGATAATGATAATTATCTTGGACTATTTGACTCTCATCCACATGGATTTGATGGGTTATCTTCTTGTGATGGCAAGGCTATTCATTTCCTTTTTGAAAATGTTGATCAGCTGACTAATTTCCTGTTTTCTTTCTACCGCAGTTGCCACATTTCAATGCAGACTCAATTTGAAATTCAACCAGTCACAATAACAAGACTTATGGCTATTAGTAATAAAGTTAATCTAACTGTTCATACGACTCAAATCGCCAATGAAAGAAAATCCTTATTAGATAGATATTTTGATGACCAGCTTAAAAAGCAGGAAATTCATCAAGAAATGCATGGAGAATGCCTTATGCCAAAGACTGACAAAAAGCAGTATATGAAAGAATACATGAGAAAACGGCGACAAAGATCTGAAATAAGAGATAAGGACAGAAAAAGTACATTGAAAAGTATGAACAAAGCAAGAGAAAACAAAGAATTTAGAGGCAAGGAACAACAAAGCCAAAGAGCTGATAGAGAAAGTTCTGAAACAAGAAATAAAAACAGAAAAAGTACATTGAAATGTATGAACAAAGCAAGAATGAACAAAGAATTTAGAGACAAGGAACTGCAAAGCAAGAGAGCGGATAGAGAAAGTTCAGAAACAAGAAATAAAGACAGACAAAGTACATTAAAGAGTATGAACAAAGCAAGAGTAATCAAAGAATTTAGAGACAGGGAACTGCAAAGCCAAAGAGCTGATAGAGAAAGTTCTGAAACAAGAAATAAAAACAGAAAAAGTACATTGAAATGTATGAACAAAGCAAGAGTAAACAAGGAATTTAGAGACAAGGAACTGCAAAGCAAGAGAGCTGATAGAAAAAGTTCTGAAACCAGATATAAAAACAGAATAAGTACATTAACAAGAGCTGTCACTGTAAGATGACAATGCCCCCGACACCGCTTTGATTTTAAATTATGGCCAATCTATGTTCAAGGTCAAGGTCATCCAGGGGTCAAGGTCACCAAAGTATGTGCCTACAGAAAGGTAATGTACCAAGGAATGTTGTGGTAAAGTATGAAGCGAATATGTTAAGTAATAAGGAAGTTATGGCCAATGTTAAAGTTTTTGGACGGAATGACGGACAGACAGACGGACGGACGGACGGACAGACGGACGGACGGACAGACGGACAGACGGACGGACGGACGGACAAGTCAAATTTATGATGCCTCCCTATCGGGGGCATAAAAAGTATGAACAAAGCAAGAGAAGCCAAAGATTTCTGTAATAAAGAAATAAAAGCAAAACGTATCGCCAGACTGAATCCATTTCAATTGGATCGAGAAAGAGTTTTAAAAAAAGAGAGCAGAAAGAGACACCATGAATTTGAAAAACAGCAGAATGCAATCACGAAGGCAACCAAAAGAAAAATATTGGAGTTTTGTGAACATGAAGTATTGCTTGCTAAGAGAAGGTGTTTTGGAAGTAGTTTGGACCAATGCATATCAAACTTCCATGAAAAAGCTGCACACGGTCCCATTTATGTGTGTACTTGTTGTCATCAGACATGGTTTCCCAAAAGTGTTGTTCAACTTGCTAAAGTAAACATAAGTAAACAAAGTGAAGCATATTGTACAGGTTTGAAATCTGTAAACAATGAAGAGTGGCTGTGCAATACATGTCTAGCATCATTGAAAGAAGACAAAATTCCACGGTTATCTGTGAAAAATGGCATGAAATGGCCAGACAAACCTGAAGTAATGAATTTGCATTCTCTTGAAGAAAGACTTATTTCACAAAGGATACCATTTATTCAAATAAGAGAACTGCCTAGAGGAGGACAATTGTCTGCAAAGGGAAACATTGTAAATGTTCCAGTTGACATTCAACCCACTGTAAATGCACTGCCAAGACAATTAGATGAACATGTTACAATTGCAGTGAAATTGAAAAAGAGATTGTCACACAAGTCTTCCTGTTTCACTGAAAATGTCCGTCCCAATAAAGTAATGGATGCACTAAAATGGCTTCTTGAAACTAGTGAATTATACAAGAATGCTGGTATTACAATTGACAATTGTTGGAAAGACAATATTCAAAATAATCAGAATGAGGTTGTGAAAGAATTAACAGGAAACATTGAATCTAGTGATGACCGTTCAGTCGAATCTGCTCATGATGATTTCTCTGAAGTCAATGATGATGAATGTGTTCAAGGCAATTCTGATACTCTAGTTGATGATGCAAACACGGATACAAACAAAGTGTATGTATTTGCACCAGGTGAGAATCAGACACCACTTAGTCTGTATGAGGATAAAAATGCTGAGTATCTGTGTTTCCCAACAATTTTCTGTGGTAAAACAAGAACAGAAAACAATGACAGGTCTGTGCCAGTACATTATAGTGACATTGCAAAATGGGAATTAAGGAGTTTTGATAGAAGAGCAGCAGAATCTGTTCCAAACATTTTCTTTAAATTGAAGAAAATACAAGCAAAGCAAGTTAGTGACAAAGTAAATTTGGCAGTTCGACGTTGCAAAACTGAAGGTAAGAAAATAACTGCTGGTCAGGTTAGAAATCCATCTACAATGTCTGAAATAGTCAGATTGAATGAGGGTTATTATATCTTCAGAACTCTTTGAAATTCCCCAGCATATCTGTCAACCAAGAAGAAAGATGTATTTGCTATGATAAGACAGCTTGGTCTACCAACCTGGTTCATATCATTATCATCAGCTGATACCAGATGGCTAGATCTTCTAAAGACTTTGGCACAATTGGATGGTAAAATTCTATCAGACAGTGAAGTTGGTTCATTAGACTGGAACACGAAAACTAAGTTAGTTCAAAAAGACCCAGTTACTTGTGCAAGGTTTTTTGAAAACCGTGTTCAACTTTTCCTCAACACAGTACTCAAAAGTTACCACGATCCTTTGGGAAAAGTTAATGATATGTTTCGTCGGGTAGAATTTCAAAATCGAGGCTCCCCGCATATACACATGCTTGTATGGACAAATGATTCACCAAAGTATCAAAAAGACACAGAACAGAAATTAATAGCATATGTTGATAGATATGTGACATGTTCAATAGAATCTGATGACCCTAAACTAAAACATTTGATTGACCTCCAGGTTCATAAACATTCAAAGACGTGTAAAAAAGCTGGTAAAGCAATATGCCGATTCGGGTTTCCTTTACCACCATTATCAAGAACAATGATTCTTGAACCTTTAGACAATGATGTTGATGCATACAAGAAGAAATACTCTGAGATACAAACAACTATGAATGAGTATAAAGATGGTTGTGATCTAGACTATGACATATTCCTTACAGATGTGTTAAAAATGTCAGAAGAGGAATATATTAAATGCATAAGAGCTTCTCTTAAAGGCCCCAAGGTATTTCTTAAAAGGCGACCATCAGAAATGCGTGTCAACTACTACAATTTAGCAATACTAAAAGCTTGGCAGGCAAACTTAGACATTCAGTTTGTGCTTGATCCCTATGCATGTGCAACATGCATTGTTTCGTACATAAGTAAATCGCAAAGAGGTATAAGTGCTATGCTTGAAAAGGCTTCACAAGAAGCAGTTGAAGGAAATATGGATCTAAAACGCCAGGTTAGACATATTGGAAACAAATTCTTGAACTTTGTAGAAGTTAGTGCCCAGGAGGCTAGCTATTTGATCCTTCAAATGCCACTGACTCAAGCTACGAGAGATGTTGTCTTTATCAATACTTCTCCTCCAGATCAAAGAGTATTTTTACTAAAAAATGAAGATTATTTGAAAGATCTACCTGCAGATTCTACAGATATTCAAGCAGACAACATGATACAACGATATGCTAAAAGACCCAAGCAACTTGAAAACTGGTGTCTAGCAGATGTTGTGGCTGAACTAGAAGTGACTTTTCCTGAAGAAATGAAAAAGATATCACCTGATGAAGTAAACGAAGATGTTTTACAAGAAGACTTAGATGAGAAAGAATTTTCACAAAATGACATTTTAGTTACTCTGAAGAATGGGATTAAAATCAGGAAGAGAAAGAATAAACGTGTCATTCGATATGTAGGTTACAGTAGAAAGACAAATTCTGAAAATTATTTCAGAGAAAGAATCCTTTTATTTCTGCCTTGGCGAAATGAACACAATGACATTTCTGGTGGTTTTGACACATATGAACAGCACTATAACAACAAAGCTAATCAGATTAAAGCCAAGCAAAAGCAGTATGAACATCTGTTAGAGGAACTACAAACTGCTCAACAACTTGCTGAAAATGAAATTAATGAGTTTGACGAAGTTGCTCCAAACACTGAACATATTGAAACAGAAGATGCAGATGCAGGTGCCATACCATCTGAAGAATTCGTTCATTTCAATCCTGATGCACACTGTCACAGAGATTATGATATTGGTCCAGAAATTGGATTACCTAGGAAATCTACAGACATAGAAACATCTCCAATACGCATTCCTGAAAGCCAGTATCATCAGTTGTTAAGATGTTTAAATTCCAAACAAAGAGAACTCCATGATCATGTTACAAAATGGTTGCAACACAAGGAAGAACCATTGTTTGCGTTTCTGACTGGTGGTGCTGGTACAGGGAAGTCTGTTGTCATAGATGCTCTTTATCAGACTCTACACAGATTATTGTGCTCAGACGAGGGAGAGAACCCTGATGATATAAGAATATTGCTCTGTGCTTACACTGGGAAGGCAGCATACAATATCAATGGAACAACTATTGCATCAGCATTACATAGGAAAATGTACCAAACACAACAGAGCATGCAGGCTGATGAATTAAACACATTCAGAACAAAGTATCGCAATCTCTCAGTTGTCATTGTAGATGAGGTTTCAATGGTTGGAAATAAAATGTTATTATTTATCAATGAAAGGCTACAACTATTGACTGGTAGGAAACAAGATTTTGGTGGAATAAGCATAATTGCTGTGGGAGATTTATATCAGCTGTCTCCTGTTGGTGACTCTTGGATTTTTAAAGATTTGGCATGCCCTGGTCAAGGATTAGCCAAAAATCTCTGGAAAGAACATTTCAAAATGTTTGAATTAACAGAGATTATGAGGCAGAAAGATGATGTTGAATTTGCCGCGCTTTTGAACAGACTGCGTCACAATGACATTACCCTCCAAGATAAAGAAGAAATTTTGAAACGTCAAATTTTGCCAGGATCACCAGACTACCCTGTTTCAGCCCCTCATTTGTTTATTGAAAACAGATTTGTTGATGATTTCAATAGTAAACACATACAAAATCTTGCAACAGAAAAGGTAACTGTTAAAGCAGATACAGACATTTTGTCACAAACCAAGCTTTCAAATGATGTGAAAAGGCGATTGATTGAATCCTTGCCAGACAACCAAACTCATACTGGTCAACTGAGAAGTAATCTTACAATTGCTGTAAATATGATGTATGACATATCACTTAATGTAAATGTTTGTGATGGATTAACTAATGGCGCCACCTGTATTGCAAAACACATAGAATACAGAGATTCAACTGTCAGACCAGCTATTGTGTGGGTAGAGTTTTCAGACCACAAAGTTGGAATATTTACACGAAATCAGTACAGTCATATGTTCAATGAACATGTGGAGAAATCTTAGACACCAATATTTGAAGTGAAAAGAAATTTCGTTTTCAACAGAAAAACCTATGAAAGAGTTCAGTTTCCACTACAACCATCAGCTGCAAAAACTGTTCATAAGGCACAAGGTGCTACTCTAGAAAAAGTTGTGATCAGTTTATCACAGACAAAACCACGTAAAATACCACATATACATTATGTTGCACTATCTAGAGTGAAGTCATTAGATAAACTACATATCTTAGATTTCAATGAATCCAGCCTTTCAAAGGATAGCAATGTTGATAGTGAAATGCTTCGACTGAGAGACAATGAATTACAACTCTGTTTCCAGCCTATTTATACACTGCATGCTGACCTAAAATGCCTTTTCAACAATGCAAGGTCATTAAACAAGCACTTCAAGGATATCAAGTCAAACCCAAATGTTCTTGCTTCTGATATAATTGGTATTGCAGAGTCTCGTCTATGCTCCACAGACACTGATTACAGTTTTAATCTGGATGGATTAAACATTTTTCGCAATGATGCTCAGTCATCTCAAACCAGGCCACATCATGGCATTGTTCTCTATCTCAAAACTTGTTTACAAATTGAAAAATACGAAACATTTACCACTGATGCCATTGAATTTTCTTTCTTTTCAGTGAATGTATCATCAGGAATTGTTCAGTGCGTTGTTTTGTACAAGAAACCATCTTGTCCTTTATCTCAGTTTTATACAATACTGAAGAACAATTTGCTTCCACTTGCAGATAGTAAGCAAAGACTCATAATAATGGGGGATTTCAATGTAGATTTGAATAAGCAACAAATACAATTCTTGGATTTTATGTTAGCCACGTTTGGTTGTAAGCAGGTAATTGAACAACCGACAACCAAGTCAAAAACGAAATTGGATCTTATTTTCTCCAATATCGCACACATAGAGGCTGGTGTGCTTGAAGCATATTGGTCAGATCACAACATGGTATACTGCGGTATACGAGGGGCGTTCATTAAAGATTTCCCCTGACCTACTTTCAGTTGAGATAGGAAGTTGAAATTGTACACATACATTACCGTATACCTCTATAGGTCACATGAAAAATTGCAGCTCTGAAATATAATTTGTTTCTCATTTCCATGTGCTCAAGTTAGGTAAGGTAGCATGATGGAGCAAGCAGTCATCAGATTTCCGTATTTGAAAGGTCGCACTCTGAAGGAGGCATTTGATGAGATCAGAGAAGTTTGTAGGGATGATATCCCATCATATGAGGTTGCCAAACACTGGCATACTCATTTCAAGTGTGGACGTAAATCTGTGGAAACAGTCCGATTCCTGGGCGACCACAGTCTGTCATTGGTGATGTCACCATCAAGTCAATGTAAGGTTTCGGACACAATCTACGGTGTTCTACAGAGGAGGTCTACAAAACTGCATTAGACAATGGGAGAAGCGTGTCTCTCTGGCTATAGTCCATGTAGAGAAAGATTAACATTTGTGCCAAGTTTCAATTCTCTCGGTCTATTGGAAGTAGGTCAGGGGAAATCTTTAATGAACGCCCCTCGTATAATTGATTTTGTTTAAGCAAATCTGATCAGTACCTCATAAAGGGACAAATCGGTAAACCCATTGTAAAATATGAATATATTTTTTAACTGGTTGAACTCCGTCTGCTTGAATGTTGATAATATCAGTGGTTGATGTGTAGATTCATATTTATTACCCAAGTCATAATGAATGACTAGAAAATGTTTTTAGGCTCCTTAGGTCCTGGATTGTTGCCCCTAGGCTAGCATAAATATCAGGGTTTTTTCTCCTTCTTTGGACGGGTCCGTAAAAAGGACCTGTTCCCAAAGCCAAATAAGGTAATTTTTTCCCAAAATATAAAAAGAAAATTCCCAATGCAAAAGTTGTTCCTTCTTTTTGAATGAAAATACAACCATTCCCTTTCATATGTTGAGAAAAAAGTATCCAGAGACAAACTAGAAGTCCTTTCAGTTGATTTCATATAGCTAACTATGCATAGGACTCAATTTTTGTTGGAGTCTGTGATGAATTTTTTCCCCAATTTTTGACAAAACAACGCATTTTTCCCAATTTGCCTGGTCTCGGACCCGTTCCCAAAATTACGAGAAAAAACACTGAATATATTAGTATTTTACATACATGTATCTTTTTGAAATTTAAGGTGGATTGATCTCATCTTTTTCAACACTTATTTTGTCATCAGCAGCTTTTAATTTGGGATTGTTAAAATATTTGCCCTCCCAAAACGATGAAAGGGTCAGGCCCTCCCAAACGATGAAAGGGTCAGGCCCTCCCAAACGATGAAATGGTCAGGCCCTCCTAAACGATAAAAGGGTCAGGCCCTCCTAAACGATGAAAGGATCAGGCCTTTCCAAACGATGAAAGGATCAGACGAAAATAACCTTATAAAAATGGAATATGTGTGAAGAGTCAGGATTCTCCACAGAAGAATTTGAAGCTGTAGTGGAAAATTGTGTAAGTATTGGTAAACCTTACAATGCAGTGTTCATGCAATAAAAACAGAACGGGAAAAGAAAAAAAATGCTGAAAAAGAGCAATTTCTTCTTTTCCCGTAATGTTTTTATAGTCTATCATGGCATTCAAATTCATAAAAAATGCAGTACATATCAGTTTTGTCATGAAATGCTTAAAAATCTCTCTTCTTGGGGACCATTCGAAGAAATAAAGCTGTGGATTACTTTTGAAGCTGTATGGGCATTATACTACACTGAAGCTGTAGGGGGGTTGATACAGCTTTTTGGACTTTTTGAACTGAAGAGTATGTAGTACAATGTTTCATACGTACATTTTTCTGCTCTTTGAACTCAGGTGACCGATAAGGCCCTATGGGCCTCTTGTTTGTAAATGTTATAAAACGGTCAAAAAAACATATTCACTCATGTAAAAATCTATAGTTTAAAAATATTTGGTGAGGTCAGACTCGCGTGCATCATATTATTATTCATCTTTTTTATTATTTTTTTTCAATCATAGTGGTAAAATCATGTAACGTATAAGGGTGTCAGTTGTAGATTGACTAAGTGTCATCTATAGACACGTGTTATGCATATTGGTAATTGTGAGATATAAACGGGAGCTTAATTATGTGATATACGCTTAATCCTTTTCCAAACAGAAGAGTTTAACCCTTACCGAAACAAGACCTGGTTTTCATGTCCTTGATAAAAATGTCTTGGGAAAACATTGATACAAAAGAAGAAACTGCTGATAACCAGTTTCTCCTTTTGGCTTTGCCTCAATATTTTCTGAGCTATATCATACAAAAATCTGATCTTTATTAACATCAATATTGTCGTCTGCAGCAACTTTCAACAGGAGTGCCCTAAAATTTTGCTGTTTGGGAAAGGGTTAAGTCTGTTATACTCGAATATATCACTATATATAACTCGTGAATGGATAAAAACATCTTGACAGAAAAGTTATATTCCTTTTCCTCACAATGAAAAGTTTAATGCCTAGACATTTAGATGGTCTTTTTTTCAACATTACATTCGGAATGTAATGATGAAAAATTCTTTTGAAGACTATCAAAATTGAATTATTCGTAGATCTATTTGCTCGAATTTCACCAAGCAAAAGTTTCTTAAACTTTGAACGAAAACGAAATTATCTACATCTAAATTTGATTTTGAATCTTATAATTGTAAGTAAAATATTTGTACATTGTTTAATATTTGTTTAAAATGAAAAAAAAGCGACTAATAAGTTATAAATGCGTTGGAAGACAGATCAACAAACTATGTGACAACTCTGTGAATATGATAATATTAATCAAATAAAAAGAAACCGATGGGAAATTTAAATAATTTATTTCGTTTTAATATGTCGAATGCTTCAAACCGTGTCCCGCCAGGCGTCTTTTTTCTCTGACCATTCGCATGAAAAATACCCGAAGCACGTTACTTTTGAGACTACGCGTCTTAAATTTCAATTTCAAAATAATCAAAATAAAATAATCAAACATTTATCGATAAATAAACCCGATTTTGTAAGGCGCCTTTAGCAAAGAAACGAGAGCGATATTTGTTTATTTCCACTAAGTGCAATTGTGTCCCGTAAAGATGTGCACCACTGTATAGAAATGTTTCTTTTTTTACTAATTCTTCGCATGAAAATTCGCAAACTCGATTGGTTTTGGCATCTTCAGATATTAAAGCTTCATTTCGCAAAAAAATGTACAGGAAATCCTGTTTCAATTGGTAAATAATCGGGATTTTGAAATGCGCTTTTTACAAACAAGTAAGAGCGATCATTTACCTATGCCCCCTTGCCGACAAAGGGAGAAAATTTATCGATTTTTTAACTAGGAAATTCGCAAGGGAGATAATTGTTTGAATAAAGTCTATTGCGTGTTTGCTGTCGATGAGGCACAAATCTTCATTCATTAATCGATGAAAATGAATCGACTTTTACGATGACTTAGTTCTATGCATTTATACGTGTAACTTACTTCACTTCAACATTTTTTTCAAAAACAAGAACTGATTTCACGTCCACAATTGATAATAAGTGTGGGAAATCTCTTAGAAAGCAGAAGAAACTGTTGATCATTAGATCAAATAATTTTATATCGGCATATCAATAGGGGTCTGTGATTTGACCCTTGGCATCTTCTATTCTATTCTTATAAGAATAGAATAGAAGATGCCAAGGGTCAAATTACAGACCCCTATGTGCATACCTATTAGGCAGACAGGAAGATAAGGTGGCATTATCCAAAATTGCATTTTTGTCTACAAAGCGTAAATATTGTCGGTCCCCATTCCAGTCGTCTTCTACAATGTAGGATTTACCCCCCCCCCCCCCCCCCCTTATCCGATGTTCTATAAAAATAAATAACATATCGAGGACTTAATGCTAAACCATTGTAACTACATTTTGTAACATTTTACAGGACAGGGAAAACCTTTATAATTTTCATTAAGTTAAAGAAATGAAATATTTTCATTTCTAAATTTCTTTTTAATTGTACAGAATTGAAACCCAATATTAGAGCACATGATGTACTCTTTCTGAAGATTGAAAAATACAATCAATGAATTTCAGAAAAATATGTAGTAGCAATAGTTTTGCGCTGAGCCATAAATATACCTGTTAAGATTTCAAGTAAATTTGGAAACTGGTCTCTGATGAATTTCAAACCGGAATCCTTGGTCCACCAGTAATATTTCCAATCTGGAGCCGGGTTGTCGCGCACCAAACTTTTCAAGTTGTCCACAAATTCCGCGGGAACTATTTCATCATTCCAGATCTGGTGGATTATTTTAGGAATGGATTTTTGACCGCGTACTGGCAGCTCTGGTGTAAATTCCTTAGTCACGTCAATCATTTGGGAAGGATCTGTGGTTATTTTAAATCCAGCTTCTTTGCTATCTGAACCAGTTTTATACCTAGTGGCCATGTATAAGTCTTGAAATTCACATCGCATTTGGTTTAAAGTGTACAATATTATAATTATCGTCACAAAAAAGAACACATCCCTCCAGCGAACCGCCATTACGAAAATATATTTATTATATAACAATTTCAGTGTCTTAATCCCTCAAATTGGTGACACAATAGTTTTAAATCAAAGAATAGGATATTCTTTTCACTTGATCATGACTGTGTATTACGGTACATTCCATGACAATTCATTGTTTTGACGCATCCATTAAACATTTAAGGGACCCATACTAGGTTATACAACATGCAAATTGGTAAAAATACCGAGGGGCAAAATTAGTATTCTGCTTGTCATTGTTGACAGAACATTTCGCAGGAAAAACTTACTTACTTGTTTCAATCTCGAACGATTATTTACCTTTGTTTCAACACAGTGGATAATCACGTGATACAGCGAATTCAGAAAATCTTCAATAACTTTGTTAATACGGGACCGATTTGAATTCAGTTTGAAGCAGAGAAGGTGGACATACGTCACGCATTGAATGGATGTGATATATTTTTGAAATATCAACTGATAAAAAAGTTATTGAAGATAAACCAAAATTTGGGTTTATCTTCAATACCTTTTTCATCAGTTGATTTTTCAAAAATCGAGTACATACAGCTTATTCATTGTATTTTCTCCCCTCCTCTGCTTCAAACCGAATTCAGATTGGTCTAGTATTAAAAAAAACTATTGATGATTATTTGAAATTCTGAGTCTCGTGATTATGCACCGTGTTTCAACGAAACTTTGTATCCGTTCTGTTCCTTCTGATCAAGTAAACATCATCTATTGTACGTTAAGATCGATTATTCCGGTCTGGGACACACGATTTCAATCTTAACATTTCTCTAGAAATCTTTTTAGCAGTTTTAGCCTTTCAAAATTTCAATTTTTGTCATTTTTTCCTGCTTCAAATATTTCTAATGTGGCCGCCATATTTGAGCATTCAAAATAGATTTGAGAAAGTCCCCCACAAGCATGCTCAACTATCCGTGCTTACATCACGTGATTTTTGTAACAAAAATTACTTTGAAGTTAAATAGCTTTTTCTGTATAGACCAGATCGAATTGAAATTTTCACGTACTTTCAATGTACTAAGGACAGAAAGTTTATGAAATCATAAATCATGTATATCAGTAAGTTGATTACTCGTCCTTCTGTCAATCTCAGATTTTGTTTATTTTTGATGTACTAACTTTACGAAACTATCTCTACAGCCATTATTTTTGTATGAATTAACATGTTAATTTGTGAACATGATTCTATATGAGGTAACTCAACAAGGAATTTTGAAGGGGCAAGTTGACAATTCCCTTTTCAATAATTATTATTGTTCTGTATGTCAAGGTCAAGGTCTACTGAAAAATTAGCATTGAACAAACTTAGAACAGCAAGAATATCACACCTGTAACTTTATTATTGAAATATACGTTATAAGCCCATATTTATATTAATATATAGCTGAAAATTATAAAAAAAGTAACTTTTTAAAATGAAAGTCGAAGTCAAATTACTTTAGTTCTATACAATGGATTCGACCCAAAGTTTACACTTATTTAGTAACATTATATATGATCATGTTCACAAAATATCATGTCAATTCATACAAAAATATATTTAACTTCAAAGTAAAAAATCGCTTCTCATGTCAATTTACCCCACCCACTTTGTTAACCATTATCTCCAAAAATGAGCCCTCATCAGATTTTTTTACGCATACAAATTAAAGATATTATGTAACCCTATCAATTCACAGAATTTAAGGAAAAACTATTTTTTCAACCCTTGTTGCAACCTATCCTTTGTTATTTAAAGTCTTAACCCTTTGTCGTCGCTACTCATTTGACAAGATGATTCTATTGAGTGCAGCATCATAGCGTTTGACGAACAATAAATGAAATATTGCATTTGAAAAGCTTTAACCCATTACCACACATTGACTCTTTTTGAATCGTACGTGAAAAACATTGTGGAAAATGAAGAAATTGCTTGTAACAAGTAATTTCTTCATTTCCCACAATTTTTTCTACCCAGAAAGATCAAAGAATGCGGAATTTCATACAATTCAAATTGTCGTCTGCATCATCTTTGAAATTGACCAAACGCCAATCGATAGATCGCTCCGCCCCCAATATCACGTGACGTCTCGACTCGGAATCTAGTACAAAACTACACATGGCGGATGTAAACAAACTGAAGGATTTACCGGCCGGTATCGATACATGTCAGCTATTTGTGGTAATATCGACGATGCTTAAACAACTCCGATATGGCAGGAAGTTTGCTAAAGAATGCTACGTTGATGGCGTCAAATTTCGAAGAAATCAAAGCCCTGAAGGGCCTGAAAGTCGCTTCAACAGATGTATTAGTTAAACAAGACTTGCTTTTTATGACCCTATCAGAGAAGGCTTTAAAAAGTATTGAATTCATGAAATTCGTCAGAATACAATTTTCAAATTCAGTAAACAGGTAGATCTAATAGAAGAACTTCTTTCAATGTTCATACAACAATGAACGATTTTAGAAATACCCTCAAACAGCTGTGAATATTATTAGATCTACCTAAAGAAGACCATCAATGGTTCATTATTTTGCAAACTGAAATGCATTAAAAATAATTTTCTCTTCTCCTCTAAATGTTTTCCCAAACAAATGTGTTGTTTTTTGGCGAGTTAAGAAATCAATGCCTTCGCCATTCTTTTTTTTCCTTAAAGGGATTGTTTTGGAATCATTAATTACCCAATCGGTGGACTCGTCCACTCGCTACTGCGTTTGAAAAAAATCCGTTTGAAAATGATGAATGAAAACGAAAGAGGGACTTAGAAGATATCGGACATTTACATTCGTCGTTCTATCGTCATAAAGTAACCAGAGAACGTTTTTCACCAGGCAATAACTTCATCAATTCACTTTCTTAGTCATTCAATCGCTTCTGTAACCAGAGAATAAAGGCTTTGCCCACAATTTGCTTTTTGACAAGCTATTACAAGACACTCTCCCAAATCTGAACTAAAATGCAAAGATATTATGTTTAAGCGTTCGATAACGCATCATAATATCAATATCATGATAAGAAAAGATGAAAATTAAATTTCGAGGGTTGTCCTGAAAGTTCGTGGACACACAATTCATTTTGCTTCATAATACTTTGTTTGTGAAAAAGTCTTTATCAAATGAAAGCTAAACATCTATCAAGTACTTTTCCAGCAAAAAGAAATAATTTTAATTTGCAATTAATTTGCAATAGGACCTAATACGACCCTACATAGGGATACCTGGAGCACGTCTAATTTTGAGCTTTTTGGCTACCCATGTCTGGTTTTAATAAGTGATTTAACATATGAAATTGGCGGGAAACAAAATAATAAATGTATGAAAATGTGACTCAACATTCCGACTCCATATTGTTTTGATTTCAATGTTGTCGCGTTGAACATTGACATTTGAGGATGATTTAAAGAAGCTTGATATGGAAGGAAATCTATAAAAAATGACGACGTCGGATGTTTGGGTGGAGCAGCGCGTTCTTGTGAAATTTTGCGAGGATCTAAGAAAGTGCCTACAAAGACCAGGGAATTCGTTAACTCATCTATGAAGAGACCATGTGTGCAGTATTATATCGTTTGCAAATGTCACAAACGTTTTCGGGGAAGCAATAGCTGATTCGAGGTCTCAAAGATCGAGTGTTATAACAGATAGAAATGTTAATTTGGTGAGTGACGTCGTGAATGACGATAGGCAAAATACGGTAAGATATATCGGAGGAAAAATGTGAACTGTCAAAAACAATTGTTAACGAAATCCTTACAAAACATTTGAAAATAAAAACAGTGTGTGCACGAGGGCGCTTAGAATGCTTTCTGAAGAAAATAAAGCAGCACAAGTCTTCTTGGCAAAGTTATTTCTTCGTCGCATGAACGTCGTAACGTCATGACGTGCTCCGGTGTGCATCAACCTTCTTCACAAAAATAGATGTAATTCTGTTAAAAATGGAGGGATTTTGTTCAAATTTTGAAATGTTGTTTCTAAGATATTGTTTAATGACACTATGTGTGTGTTATAAAATCTTCTTTTCGCATTTTTATATATTAAACAGTATCCGCGAACTTTCCGGACAACTCTCGTACATTGAAGCGATTTTGCGTAGACGAAGCGAATAACAACCGATGAGACAAGAGCCGTCATAGACAGATTATGCTCCCCGAATAAGTGTTTGTCACAAAAAAAACTATCATACATTTAGCCCCCTTTTCCCATGACGGATTTTTTGTACACACATTATTTATAAAATATAGTCTAGAAAATCTCATTCATCACATAAGTACAAAATTTCATTAAATTCTGTCCATTAGGTGAAGAGAAATTAGAGAAAAACTAATTTTTACATTAAGGCCCCCCCTTTTCCATGACGCAGCCTTAAATTAAGAAACGGAGAAAAGGGCCTCTAGGGATTGACCCCAGGAAGTCACCTGTGAACTTCATGGGTGAAAGTTAGAAAATTTCAAAGAACTAAATTTCAGAGCTGGGGTCCAGGGGGGCAGAGGCCCCCGGGAGCTCTCGAGAAATATCGTTTTAAAAAACCCCAGGAAGGCGTTCATGACGCTATATACTACCATCTTTTAGTGCAAGTTTTCCATATCATTTATCATTCAGTTTCAAACTATAACTCAATATGATGCACTGTTTTATTATTTTTTTCTTTCATTTTTGAAATAAGTAGTGTTGAGTCTAGTATGACATGGCAACAATTTTCAATGTGCGCATATTTCAGGGTTTTGCTACCATTGACAGATCAGTCTTGATTTGTGAAAATCAAGTTTGGATATTTTTTTTTCGGATACATCAATGCAACTACACTTAGCTATATTTGAATAACTATTGGAAGTTGACAATCTCAAAATATCTTGTAAAAGGTTGATACGACTGCCCCCCCTTCCGAAAACAATCCTCGATCCGTCCTTGCGAGTCATTGAACACTGCTTTTGTGTTAGCTGCGATATCGTAGCCACAAACTTGATGATAGATATTGGTTTATATTGGAAACCTAGTCCTATTTATAAACCCTGACATATTTTTTTAACTTTGTCGTTAATGTCAGATTGGAAACCCAGATCAAAATTCAAAAAGATTTCGGTGACAGTATTTTAACTACTTTTGTGTACACGTAGTTTCCGAAATTGCACTTTTGTCTCCCCTCTTGAGGATATTTCTCGTAATTGATATCATTTCAGTTCAGAAATATGTACGTAATATTTAAAACTCACAAAGATAACCAATGTGTCTTGTGTCTTTTTAAGCTCGTTATTTCACAAAGTCGTGATAAATCAAGACTTTGATTCTCCAATTAACGTTTTATTCACGAATCAACTCCCTTTCTCTCTCCACAAGATTATTTTTATTTCACGTTAATTTTTCGGTGATAAATAATAAGAGATTTCATCGCAGAAACGTCGACTGCATCGACGTACACTCGATCATGTCGATGATTAATTTGAATCATGAATGCTAAATCATGCCGATTTTCTGGTGTAAAGTTGCAGCTAAAGCAAAATTATAGATCTAGGTTATTTACATTTTGGTCGGAAAGCTATAATTTCATTTTGATACGAAGAAAATGATACCTTGTTAGTCTAATATCCAAAATTTCAACGGTAATAATCCAATCAACTTACTATGAAACAGTCACCGAAATAACTGAGCAGGTGTTCGCGGTTTTTTTGAAGTCACCATTCAAGCCCAGATTGAGTAGACGCTACGTCATCATGACGTCATACTGGTTTTTTTTAACACGAGAAATCCGACTGTACCACCTGTTTATTCGTCTGAGAAGCATGTCAATCAACTTGCAAGTCATTATGGGCGGGGGCAATCCTCTTTTTCAACCAATCTGTGTTTTGCAAGCACTGTTTGATAAAAGATCTAGAAGTCAATCGTCGGCAAAGAAAATTTACCCCGAGTCTCTTTCTAAATCGATCACCCTTTACCGCTTAAGAAAAAAAATTCTTGCAGATGCAGATCTACCTGACTAGTGCTTATATTTGCCGACGTTCGCCGACCTCTCTTTTAAATCCTTTCACAAACAAGACTTGATTTTGACGTCAATGGAATAAATAGATAAGGAAACATTGAGAGAAAAGAAGAAATCATCGATAATCAGCCATTTCTCCGTCCCCACGATAAACACTTTCCATGCTATTTATAATTCAATCGATTTCTTTTTAAAGTAAGTTATGTCGTCTGCAACACCTTCAAAAATGGAGAAGTCTAAAATGTTTCTGTTTGGGACGGGGGTAAACAAAATGACGAAAATTGAACATAAATGTATATGAATATCCGTGATTTATACATTTGGGGCTAATGATTACAAATGCACAAGAATCAAAACATGTGTGTTGAAAAAATTATTCTGGTCTGAAACGAAGGTAAGAAAATGCCCGCCGTCTATGATCGCCTACCGGTCAAGCGAATCAACAATTTATTTCCGTGGATCGATCTTCGGCGACGGAAAACTCTTTGTTTGGTAATGGTCGGCTGCATATTCCGGGATCGCCATCACGGAATCAACCGAGTAGTTACGAGTAATTTTTCGGTTTGATGTGATCCCCGTGGGGTTTCCATTTGATAAGCTGACTAGATGGGTAATAAAATGTTTTTGTTCTGGTCTTCCCGGAAACGCGTCTGTATTACTGCGCGTAGTGCACTATTTTTCAATGGTTTACGAAAAACTCGTAACTGCATATTAAACAAGGTGTGGTTACGGTGTTTTTTTTGTTGTTTTTTTTTTTTTTTTTTTGAAAAGCGACGTTATTTGTGCGCGTCTGTATTACTACGCGTAGTGCTCGAGCTATTTTTTCATTGGTTTAAGAAAAAAAAACCTTGTAACTGCATATTAAACAAGGTGTGGTTACGGTGTTTTTTGTTTGTTTGTTTTTGTTTCGCAAAATGTGGCATTATTTCGTTATGTTTATTACCATCATAAAGTGTGGACAAGAAATCAGAGATCTACTTTGTCTCAAAACAGAAATACAGAAGACGTTAAGAGGTCCGTCTTTGACCTTGTTTGAACTGTCCAGAAAACTCCGTACGGCCACAAAAAGTCGCAGCGCGAGCGCTAAGCGACTTAAAAATAACAACAACATAGCTATAAATACGAGTGTTTATCGAAGCAAGATACGGAATGCAGATCAACACAAAGTTGGTTGACACACAAAAGGAAGCTGTTGCAGACGCTTTCTGTGGCTGGAAGGGTTGTATATTTTTTTCATTTCAAATAAATTAACATTTTTCCCGAGCTTCGTCCCAACATTAAGGACGTTTAGCACGCATACATTTGTTTTACAAGTGTACATGTACCTTGGTTCGGCAGTAAAGAAATTCGGACATCAATATCTTCTTCCTCCATTATGTAGACTCTACACGTAATTGTGTAAGGAATCAGTGAAGCGTAAACGTCTTATCATTTAAACTAAACATGTGACTTGTCATTTAATTCTTTCCCAAACAATGACACTTAACAAGATTTGTGAAAACATTCAGACAAAAGAAGAAAATCCTTTCCTCAAAAGCAAATTTTTGAATGTGCCAGTATAAGTTGCTCATTATCAACAGTTTCTTCATCAATCCTATTGTATCCAGGTATTGTTGGTCATGTTTGGGAAATGGTTAAAAAGTACGGCCCTCCATCATCTTCACAGCAATTTCCAGAACTATCTATTGGCCAGGTTGGGGTGAAGGGGTAGGGTAACTGGTACAAATGATTATTGTCCAAAATAGAAAAAATCTAGGAAAACAATGAGGCATAAGAAAATGCTGGTAACCAGCAATTTCTCCATTTGTCTCAATGCATTTTACTTTTATTGAATATAAATAATTATGCAACAATTTTCAAATTGGACCAGTCTGAAATTTTAATTTTTGAGAAAGGTTTAATTCATTTGACCCACAAAGTCCTGTCACAGAAAACAACTCATGCACAAAGTCCTACACAACAGTGAGATAAACCAAGGGGGTCAAGGATCAAACCAGAACCTTTTTCAACCATGGTAATTGCAAAACCTGGTACCCTGAGGCCTGAACAGGAAGAGGTTTTGTTGGAAATGAAACTTTATATTCGATACTGTTGCAACTAATTCAATATATACAAAACAAGCAATATTTTTTTTGCATTTTTAATACATGTAGGTTTTGACAGTAACAAACAGACAACATAGACACTATGAGGATTTTCCTCTGTTGGCGCCATTCTGTTCAGACTGTTCTTTATCTGTACTCCTGGCATCCTTATTATCCCAGTTTTTGTTGAGCCAATTTCTCCTTTCATATGCTGTTTTAGACATCGGGACCAGAAATTCTTGTAGATCTAGTGATACAGCTGAAAGTACACAAATTATTTTATACAAATTCTTGATGTCATTCATTCTTGTAGGCATTCCATTTTTAGAAGGCTTCAAAAAACATTGGGGTAAAAGAAAATTATGCTGATAATTAGCATTTAAATGTTGGGAAACCATGATATTGTTTACTTATTTTTTTAGTTAGCCCTTTCTGAAACAAGACATGGTTTTGAGATCCCTTATAAAAATCGTTTTCGGGAAACATTGAGAGAAAAGAAAAAAATGCTTATAACCCAAATTTTCTACTTTTGCCTGGACATTGTCTGTGTTTTAAGGTAGAATATCCCTAATGCGGCCATTTTGAAATTCATAAAACATCAGCTTTTTAGAGTGTCGTCTTTTCGTGTCCGAATGTATTCGGGCACTTTCTTAAACATTCGGCGGTGGAAAGTTTCAACTGCCGAATGCTTTCGGCCGGGCCCGAATAATTCAGACGTTGCGCGAATCACATTATGGGTGGACTACCTTAATGTATTTTGTTCTCTGCATCAGCTTTTAAATCTGAACAGTCCAACATCTTTACATCCCTATAATGTTTTAGTTATGTTAAGGTAGTCCATCCTAAATGAGATTCATGCAAGGTCATAATTGTTCGTGACATAGTTAAAAAAATTTGTGTATCCCAATCTATTTGGGTGCCGTAAAGATCCGGCTGTGTATATTGTTCCACTGCCGAATGTTTATGACACAGTCCGAATATTTTGATGTCGCTTAAATTTCATTGGGATTGACTACCCTAATGCATGGCTTCTTTGAAATTTGTTACTTATTTACATCATATTAACCAAAAATCAGTCAATTGCCAAGACACAACATAGCTGTCTGCAGTGTCTGAACAAAAGAATAAAAAGTGTATAGCTTCATATTTTGTTGTTTTTTTCCTTGAAAACATGTGAACAAATGATAAAAATGTGTGTGTATACATGTGACTGGGTTTTGTCCTAGTGTGTACCTTGCAATTTCTTCAAGCCAAAGCATCTTTTATTTTGTCGGTTCTGATAGGGCTGGTTTCTTCGCTGGAGGCCTTTTAGCAAAATCCTCTTGTCAAATCTGCTGTAATTGGATCTGGAACAGGGTAATAATTATCTATTGGACTGCTCTCTGGGAAATGCTGAAGGTAGAAAGTAGGAAAACATGTTGTAAAAACTCCTTATAACGCTTTGCCAAACAGCAACGTTTTAGAAGGTTCTGACTTGAAAGCTAAAGCTTAAGTCGGAAAACAAAAAGATGATGTTGATGATTGAAGACGAAATTAAGGTGTGGCAGAGCACAGATAGTAATGAAAAATGATAAAACGCTAGTTATAATAAGCATTTCTTGTCTTGTCACAATGTTTTCCCCTGCTTTTTCTACCATGGACATCAAAATCAATCTTGTTTGGGAAAGGTTTAACTCCGGTGAAGAATATTTGGCTGAGAATGGGTGTCCTGTTTTTCTGATGAATTGAATTTACGATAAATTTCCTTTTCGAACAAAATTTCGAAGATTTGCTATACTAAACGAAACACAACACTTTTCGGCATTTTGTTATTTGACGAATTGTCATGCAACTTCTGAAAACATGAAGAAAAAAGAATTTGCTGAATAACGGCAATTTCTCCAATTTCCATGATATTATCATCAGAGACATAGATAAACATGTTAGTATATGTCTCTGTTATCATGCATGACATGTAGATTTAATACTTTTGACAATAAATATTTGTTTTGTCCACAACTGGTGTCAAATAGGAATCAGTAAATTGTAACATCATTTTCATTTTGCTATTTCATCGGTGTAATTCTAAAACCTCGTAACTACATCTTGGTCGAGGCTATAGGTACAAAATGTTGCATAGCATCAATGATTGAGATTCATCAATCTATTGTCCAGCAAGGTTAGCCCGGGACAACTTAATTTTCGTGCGCAACATCCGTTAGTTGAGCGTCTTAACAAAAAAAATCCGAAATGGGGTCATTACATATGCAGATGTCCCGGGTTAATCTTGCTGGACAATACATAGGTAAAATAAGCAGTTTACTTTTAGCCCATTGTATTGATCAGTCCAAAAATGCTCAGTTTGGGAAATGGATTACCATTTCTAGTTTCACAACAAAATGTTTAGATATGAATTAGTAGTTTACACACAATTCTAGACAAATCTACTTGAGGGGACTGACGGGAGCCGAACTTGAACCGACACAGGGTTGGGGGGGGGGGGGGTGTAAATTAGTCGACGATAACTCTGCTCACCTTCGTGCAAACAAACAGCAATGTGATTCCCCTGAACAGTTTTCACATTTAACATGTCATGAGGGCGTCCGTATGTTTAAATCCATCCGATTCTAATGCATTTTTCGAGATTTTCCCCGAAATCTCGGAACGACACATCTTGAGTACGATCCGTTTATCGACAGTCTGGTTACAAATGCACCATCGGAATCGCTTCACAATTTTCCCTCGTCGAATTTACATAATAAACAACATGTCCACACAAATAACAGTATATTACTTTCTTTGCTTTAAAAAATGGATAATATCGATATCGGTCGTAAAACGTTCTCTGTCCTAGAAGCGTGGTTTGTTTATTTTACGCGGAGGTCGTGACCTATTTCCTGGTCATTCATTGGCTAATCGATTTTTTAGACTGGGAGTCGGCGTTTGGTCAATTGGACAAGTCCAAAATTTTGTCGTTTGGTAATGGGTTCAATACTCTCCATTATCCATGGCTTTAGAGCCTGTATTACTATGAATTCAAAGTGAATGGTTTGGTGGGATGGTTGATAGAGAACTTCTTTCACGATGGATAATCACACATGACTCTGAATTTCAGAAAATCGTCAATATTTTTGTAAATACTTGAACAATTTGAATTCAGTTTGAAGCAGAGAATGTATGAAAATGCCAGATATAAGCTAAACGTGGTAGATTTTTGAAAAATCAACTCATAAAAAAGTTATTAAAGATAAATCCAAATTTTGGTTTATCTTCAATAACGTTTTTATCAGTTGATTTTTCAAAAATACACCACATGCATCTAATAGGTGATGTCTTTCCACTTTCTCTACTTCAAACCGAATTCAAATCGGTAATGTAGTATCAAAGTTATTGAAGATTTTCTGAAATTGCTGTATCACGTGATTATCCACCGTGTTCTTTGGTAATGATTGATGGACGTTTTGTAGTTCAGCCACGTAGAGCTAGTTCTAGAACATGTAGTTATCTTTTAATCCTGCCCAAACAAGACCTTGTTTTGACATCCCTAATAGAAAAGGCTTGGGAAAACATTGAAACAGCAGTTTCTCCTTTTGTCTCAATATTTTCTGTGCCACATTTTATACAAATCATATCTTTAATAACATCCATTATGTCATTTGTGGCAGTTTTTGAAGTTGATCACCCTAAAATTGTGTCGTTTGGGAAAAGGTTAAAATGGTTTTCACGCCTTCTCTGTTAGTGACGGCAAAGGGTAATAATCCTTTCACAAAATCCATACGAGTGACTTATTTAACTGTTTATGGTTTTAAAAAGAAGAAAATGCCGCGAACTATCATTTTCTCCTTTTCACTCTTTGTCGCGGCCACGGCGTAGTTGGTACCAACTCGGACTCCCATTCGATATCCGTCCCCGGCCGATACCTTTTCTGACATCTTTACAAACATGGTAAAGAAGAAAATGGGGATCACACTGTTTTCTCCTTTCCCTTCATCTTTTCCAAAACATTTTTTCTCTCATAACTTACGAAATACCATATCTATAACATATACTCGGCAAAATTGCTAACGCATCACCCAGATCTTTGTTAATATACTTTTAACGAATCTACAGAATACCTTAAAATTTTGCACATGCCGACTACAATCATTTGATAAGAAGTCTATGAAATTTCATGGTAAATGCTACAGTCTGTTTTAAATTATAGAACTTTTAGTAAGGACACCCTTAATTCTAAAATTCATACAGTCTGAAATTTAATTAATTAAAATGGGATATTCACGCATACCTTTCAAACCGTTTGTATTGGCTGAAAGAGTTCATGTAAAGAAAAGTTACCCTTCCTTAAATAAACTGACGACTTAAACACTTTTGTGGGCGCGAAATTTATTCCCGCAGAGGTAATGTTACATCACTAGTGTCGTTAGTGTCATTGTTTCGGTGGACGGCGACGTCGTTTACGTAGACAAAAACGTAAAGGTCTAAATCTTATGACCTGTATGAGATGCAGTCTTAATATTTCACACATAGACATGTCCTACCAAAACCTTTCACATGAGACTATAAAATTTGACCTTGTGACCTTGACCTTGAAAATTTGACCTTTTCTTTTAAAAAGGTGTGTCTATGCGAGCTACGTTGTCCACGAACAACCCTTGTTACGTTAGATAAGAAATTGATTTTTTCAGACTTAAATCTCACAATAAACCGGCTTTCAAAATCAATTCAAACAAAATGATTGAAAAAGATCACAAGTTACACGAGCCGAAAAACTGTTTTAGTCCCCTTTTCGCATGACGAGGTCAAATAAGAAAGAAAACTTAGAAATACTTTTATGAATAAGTGCAGAAACTTGTGGGATAAACATTTGCCAAATTATAAATCTAAATCTTTGAAAATAAAGAAGTTATTAAATTTTAAAAAGTGATGCGTTAGCTCTTTTGCCGAGTATATATTGTAATTTGTTTGCGATTCTTCTCCATGTGGATCAGTAAGAAATTTTGTGGTTATGATTCCACATCCATACATTTCGTTTTGGTATGAAGTGTGGTATCATGTACATAATAGTACGCACTGTGCAGCCAACCCGGAGTGACATGTTCTTTCATGTACGGTTTTGCTTTTATAATAAAACCGACTGGTTCATCCTCTCCGACGAAGTCCCCTAAGAGAGAATTTTGTTGGAGGGTTTGCATCGATACGGCATTGACTTAAAAAAATATAATTTTATAAATATCACTATTGTATTTTTTCCCTTCACATATTTGTATTATATTAACCTTATGTTTTCCTGTACAGGAACTGAGTGAAATAAAGGAATATTGTATTGTATTGCCAACCATTAGCGTGATAATCGTTAACCTATTTGTGCGAGTAACTGGAGGCTCGGTAAATATGTTGTGGTAGTACTGGTATGAGAAACGACAAGAATCAACGGTTTGGTGCTTCAGTCGCCGCGGTATGTCCATAGTAATTAAAAGAGGTTTTTATCACATATCAGTCAAATCAATTCCGTTTCTCTATTTGTTTCTTACCCTACCAAAAGGAAATCGCGAAATATTGAACTATATTTTGCCGTCGGTAAATTCATTTGAAGTTGACGACAAATAATTAAAATTTGTTCTTTACAAAATCTCTCGTTTCGTAGTAGGTTACATTAAAACCTATTCGCCCTGCATATTCATCCGCCGTTCGGTTATAAAGTAGTTCCTGCATACATAACATGACTTCCGGGTGATAACCGAAGTGCAGCTTGTTTGCAAATAGTTCCTCTCTTGTGGCTAATAGCGGCAAATCTTTTGTGCCAAAAATGCAAATAGAGTGAACGTTTTTACCATGGCAGCTATAACGCTCATGTATCCAGTGTTTCAGTCGCGTAATAAATGGGTTTCCAGTCGTTGTCGTTTGGGGCAGCCCTGTAACGAAAGATTTGTAGATCTACATGTGCATGTAATGTTTCACTGCTTTTGAACAAAACCTTCGTAACTGCAGCTTGTTTTAACCTGCGGTTACGAGGCTTTTGTAGAAAAGCGATATTGAATTAAGTTTTTATATTATTCCTTTTACCATAAGGCAACAAACACTTCATAAACCGTCATCTTCCACAAAGAAAATTTACCCGAGTCTTCTAAAGTTTATGAAGTTCGTAAAGTCGTGTTAACCAATTTCCGTCGTGAAGGATAACGTCAGGGTTGTAGGACAAAGCGGTTCGAATATTTCATATCCAATGATTGGTGATGGATTGGTGGGTGGTTTGTTCGTAGTTGCATGGTTGGATTGGTGGGTGGATGAATGGGTGGACGGACGGACGCGCGGACGGACGATATTAACCGTTTCAAAATTTTCTTAATTTGCGTCAATGTATTTGTGCTATATTTGATACACAAAATAGTATATCTATCAACATCAGTTTGTCGTCTACAGCAGCTTTCACATGAGACAACCGATTATACGAGGGACGTTCAATTAATTTTGGAACTGGGGTTCTATATGCCATAGTTATGTCGCAATTTAATTTTAAGTTTCTTCAATCCTTCGAAGTAAGCCTCTTTGACAACGACACACTTCTGAAGTTTTGAGATCCATTACTTTTATGCCAATAAATGTGCCTCTTTTGGAACACCCCGCAGACACTGGTAAATTGCGCTGCATATGGAACATGAAGGCCTGTTCCGACGACCAGAGGCTTTTTTCGTCATCATGGGGAACACAAAAAGCCACATGGGCTTAAGCTCGGCTATAAGGGTGGATGAAGACGCTGTGCAGCATGTGTCTCTTCCAGGAAGTCTTGGACAATAAGACGCCTGAGGACAGCTCCGCTTTCATGGATTTGGCGCTGCCTCTTTAGCCTGTCCTAGACCTGCTCTTTTTGCGATATTTCTTTACATTCACCGACATACATTTCTTGTATGAATGACCGGCGATAGTGGTACTATTTGAAATAGCAATTTAAACAATACGCCTGTCACATTTGAAAATTACCGCGTACAAAACTTTTGCCGCGCTTTTAATTTTTTGCTATTACGGACCTTGCCAGATCTTTTCGCAACCATTGCTTGCTAATGACACGCCATTGGTGCTCAAAACTGTAGATTGATGTTCAATTTTATGTATAAAGCTCAGAAAGCTTACAATTGTCGCATTTATTGCATTATTTCAAAATATATTCTGCACGGGTGGCTCTCTGTCCTTAAGGCAGCAGGTGGGGACCCAATGGGCATAAACCTTTCTGTGTTTCAAGTCTTTCGTCAAAATCGTATAACATGTCCCCGATGAAAAACAACTTTATCTGCTATTTCTTGCACATTGAACTATGCGTCTTGTTCGGTCTTGTCGGAATCTACAGCAACATTTGCTTTGGTACTAGCTCTACCCGGGTTGCTTGAGAGGGGGACATCATTCAGGTCAGTTTTACCAATTTTATTTTTCATTGTCTTCCTAAAAATGGCGTATATTCAACGTTCGAATGTCCACGAATCTGAAATAGTTCAATTTATACATGTGATGCAGCTATTTAAAAGCCTATGCGACCTTTAGACCTAGCGTCCACTAGGGCACGGACAATACGCCGAATGTATTCGGACAGAAAAAATAACGTTCTGCAGACCTTCCGCACGTTCCTAATGTCTTCTTAGTGTTATCACCAAACCTTCCGCATGATTCGTAGCCTTCCGGACCACCAATTTTGTCCGCGTCGAAATTTTGATCGAGAGCAAAATTTCGACGCGGAAATGATTGTCCGCATATCTTCGGCAACTTGTCTGCGTTGTCGTAAGGACATCGTCACGATATCCCAAATCTTTCGCGATTGACCCGGACTACTTCAGTGACGCGGATAGCTAGCCGACACTCAGTTGATTGCACGGAATATCCGGGTTAACGGTACGGAAGGGTTTCGGCACGAATTCAGGACGATGAGAACGGTTTCGGTATACTCACTGAACTCACGGGGAACACCCCATGATCTTTTAAAAATCTATTCACTGAATCACAGTAATTTTGAGCTACAGAGTAAATGATATGGAATTCGTTTTTTTATTTTCCTTAATTGTTATTATCATTATTTGTATAAAACATCGAGGAAAAAGGGTACTTTCTTCATTTTACCGTTTTACATTTTAACCTAATACCAAAAACAATACTAACTTGATTGCTACCCAAATCCTTTCCAGAAAAGTGGCGTCGTTTGACACATACATGTAAATGTTTTAGTGTCGAAATAATTGAAGAAAATGGAGAATATGGTGATTACCAACACTTTCTCCCTCGATATTTCCCACCTTATCGCGGAGATTGTTCATTCTGGCAACACTACAACGCCCTTGAATTTAGCTTATTCAATGTTTGCTTTTTTGCATAGTAGAGTTAAAAAGATAGTTGGTTCCAAGTCAAAGTTGGAGGAAAGGCACATCAATTGAATTCGTCTAACTATGTTCCATGGTTACAGAATATCATATATATAAACATGCATATTACAGGGGGCATTCAGAAAAATAACGAACATAGTAATGTTATTTGAAATTAACATAAATCTACTATTCTGGTATAAATAAAGATTCAAACATACGAAAATCTGCGATAGGTTTTATATAGCCTAGAAACAATAGTGGAAGGAAAGAAACAAATTAATGCCGTAAGCAATATGATTTTATATGTTTCCTACAGTTTTATTGTCTGAAACGTCTTCAATCCGTAGTTCGCACGTAAGGGTTTCTTATTGCCCGAAATGACGCCGTCTTTCGACGTCTATAATTGTTAACGTATGACATTTTCATCGGAACATTCAATAGTAAAACAGTCTGTATACATTCGACGTCCATGAAGAAACTCCATCTAATGAAAACGAATAAAACACGTGTTACATTGGCATTTCATTTAACAACCAACTCGTGCGTGTTTGATCTGGATTTCCGAATCTTTCCGGGTGCAATCCTAAACTAGTCTGCGTTGTCTGGAATATGTCGCCGTTTATTCGGCATTATCACGGATTGCATACGCGGACAATACTAGGTATGAATTCGTTAAGCTCAGGGACAGTACGCTGATAAATTCATAACGGTTAAAAATTGATAGTTTTGTCGCGGAAGGTATGCCGAAATAAGATTATTTGATTCCGCATGCCTTCGGCGTCCTAGTGGACGCCAGGTCTTAAGGTAGACCCGTAAATCCTACTTCAGTTCGTTTTCCATTTTGCGCACAGCGAAATAGCCAGTGTATATGACTGAACCAACTTAAAAGTTCAATAACTTTTGAAAGAGTCAACGAATTTATCTCAAATTTTGACGAAGTATAGATAGTAATTTTCCCGTTAAACAGCCGTAAGCACCACTAGTTCTATAGAACCGTGAGGTGTGGTGGACCATTAGTACCACTTTTAATTGAACGCCCCTCGTATTCTTTATTTCCGTTATTTGATCAAGGGTCAACGCAGTTAGCAAACATTATTTCAATCACACTGTCGGGGTTCGATCATCTAAATATTGAACCCATGTATTATATTAGAGCCATTCCGAAACGGCAAATTATAGACTAGTCAAACTTGAACTGTCGCAAAGCGGACAAATACCCCCACTAGCGCTTTATCACTGAAAAAGTGCTGTAGGTCAAAAGGTTCTTAGTTGGGGGCACAGAAACGGATTTTAAACAAAGTCCGATTGTGACCTTGACCTTTCACCTTCGTGACCCAAAAACGAAAGGGCACTTACTTGGGTCATGGGCAACAACTCTGTAAAGTTTTATGATCCTAGGTCAACCGGTTCTTGACTTAGAGCACAGAAACGGATTTTAAACAAAGTCCAACTGTGACCTTTGACCTTGGTGACCCAAAACAATAGGGCACCCACTTGAGTCATGGGCAACAACTGTGTAAAGTTTCATGATCCTAGGTCAAACGGTTCTTGAGTTAGAGCACGGAAACAAAAACGTCTACGGACGGATGGACGGACAGACATGGTGAAACAAGATGATGTTACTTACCAAATGGTAACTCCCCTTATGGTTACTGAGTTTTTGCGATTTTGAATTTTGACTACTCCCCCCCCCCCCCCCCCCCCCATTAAAAGTTCAAAGTGGCAAAACTCTGAAAGTAATGACTGGATCAAGATGAAAATTGCAGGTGCACAACTTCATATGATAAAAAACAACCTGATTAAATTTCAGCAAAATTGGTCAAAGACTGTGAGAGGAGAAGAGGGCACAAAATTATGTCAATGGACGGACAGACGGACAACATGATTCCAGTATACACCCGCCCATAACTTCGTTGGGGGGGTATAATTATAAGATGCTGAAGACAACAATCTTGATTTAATACATGTGTTTGCTCTTTTTTGTGAAAACATTGTAGAAAATAAAACTTGTCAAAAGAAAACAAAGAAAGCGACAATCGGACATGGATTTGCTGATTATAGAGACTTTCTCAAGTACAGAAATAGATGGACCGGAAAAAGACCCGTATAGCAGGTTCAGAGTGGACACGTTACTCAAGCCTCCATTGCCGTCGTAGGGACTTCTGCGAGCGGTTTGCGTCTGAGATTAAGAAATGAAACGTGTTCTTTAGTGCGAGATCTTTTAAGATTTCTTAAGATTTTTTTGATAAAGCGTTTTTTAAGACCTAGATTCTGACCAAAATGTTCAAAATACTCCACACTTCATACAAATAAAAAGTATGGAGCATTACCATGGTACCATGGGCCATTCGTAACAACTGAGGTGTTCCGAACGAAAAATAGGATAATGACGCCTCACATTGCTCTAAAGGACGATTAATCCTAAAACATCTTAAGAAACCTCAAGAAACCTCGCTCTAAAGAACGCGCCTCTGCTTGTGCGTTGCACGCGCGTACAAATGACTTCTTTGGTGGACGCAGAATGGAATAGCAAAGAATTGACCAGACATTTCTTCGCTACAACCACTATGTTTTTAGAACGCAAATAGTGCTCACACTAGAGCCTCTCTGAAAACCCGTTGTGCGTCCTTACCAATCGTGCGATTTAAGAATCTCGGAACACGCACGAATTTTAAGGACTCACGACGGATTGTAAGAGAGGCTTAAGTGACAGCTGGTATAAATCATTGTTTGTGTCAATTAACAATTTCCACTGAAAGACGTCTTGTATAATAGCAAGTCCCAAAAAATAATTAGGTCTTACATATTAAACTGTATACAGATTCTTGTCAAGCCAATATAGCATAATTTGCAACAGTTGGTTTCGTTTTGGTTTTTTCCACATACTTTATTTGTGTACATAACAAAGGCGTAGGAAGATTTATAATATTGGGGAGGCACGTGAATAAGTGAATGGAACCCGACCGAGCGTATTGTTGCTAGGGTGTCTCGGGGCAGGCCTCCCAGAAAAGTTTGAAATCTAAGAAGCCATTTCCTGCAATCTGGGGACTTTCATACAGCATTTTATACCTGGACCTTTCTTGAAGGAAAAAAATGGATGTATTATGGGGGCATAGGATATGCTGCCCCTCCTCTAAATTATTGGGGGCCTGCCCCCCCCCCCCTCCTGTCCCCTCTTCCTACGCCAGTGATAATTGCATCAAAGGGTTGAAATCACTGAGAAGTTTAGATGCATTAATATTGCAGATTTGTGAGAATGCAGATGTATGAACATTGAAAGGTCGTTTAATTAAAATATGAAAAGGACTCGTTGAAATAAAATGACGAGAGGGTTAAATACTGTAGAGGATTACCAAATTACGCTTTGTTAGAATCAGCACTTAAAATTATGTCGCCATATTTCATTCTTCAGTAGAATTTGACTTTGAGCATGTTCGAAAAATTATGACGCAATTTGAGCTAAAATGCTGTTTTCCATGTAGTCATGGGTAATTATTGCTATGTATATTAAAGTCCGGTCACAAAAATATAGCTCATGTTTACATTTACATGTAAACAAGGTTTTGTATTTACATATGAACAATGGAAAACGTTCTTTTTTCCAGGACAATTTTGCATGCGTTAGTCGTGAGACACATGACATTCGAATGTCTGCGAATGACTTCCAAATGGTTTTAAGCCATGTTTTGAAAGAGAGAGAAAAAATCCGCGTAAGAGGAGATTAAATACATATTTTTTTGTCATATTGATATCTTATGACATATCTATATGAATGATACCAAAGCACTTGTGCATAAAATTACTAGTGTAATTAACGCTATATCGAACCAAAAACTCCTGTAATTTTGCATGTTAGCGTATGGTTCGAATCTTGCAGGTGTCATACACCTCCAAGATTTTAACAAACATCAATTTTGTAAACAGTTTCCAAAATATATTTCAACGAACACATCCAAAATTACTTTGGAAAACGATAACGTCTTTCCCCTTGTTTGCATAGGTACATTTTGTAAACAGTTGCCAAAATATCAATACCGTACCATACCTTTGTAAGCGCCAGGAGCCTCCAGTTGTTTGTTATAATAGAGGGTGGAGAAATATATCTCATCCGGGTGTCTGACCCTTCTAGCCCACTCAAATAGCGCCAGAGACGTTTCATTGTGTAAAACAAAATCAGCGAACTCTCTTGATATTGTAACATGAACCTGCCCTTTTACAGGTGTCAACCCAAATGGGACTGGACCAGCGTCCTTCCATCTTTCGGGATAAGGTCTGCAAATATAAAAATGAGTCAATACTTGGAAAATGGGACTTGTAGCATACGAGAGCAACATGTTTCTTTTCAACGAATACCTCGTAACTATAGCTTGTAGCAAGCTGCAGTTACGAGGTTTTTGTTGAATTAAAGGCGATGTGTAAATCTGTCCAGAAAAACAACAACTGGTCCAATTTAAAAGATTTTGTAGACAACAAAATAAACGTCGATAAAGATTCTTTACACATAAAATCAAAGAAAACATAGCGACAAAAGAAGAAAATGTTAGTAATGAGCATTTCCTTGTTTTGTTTAAATCTTTGCCTAAGGATTTTCAAAACCAGGTCCCCTGTCCCCGGGGACACGTTACCCAGGCCTGAGTAAACTGTCCCACCCCTCATTTAAATGTGAAAGAATGAAAAAAAAAATGAAAAAAATATGTTTAAAATAACTTATTATAAAAGATTCAATATTCATAAAACAAAATACGCATTAAAAATAGACATTATGATTAAGAAGAAAAAATCCAAGGGGGGGGGGGACAGGTTACCAAGGTGTAACGTGCCCCCACCTTATTTTTTTTACATTATTGCTGGGCAATTTACGTTGGTGTTATCACAAAATATGAATAATGATAATATTAATAGTTGAAAAAAAAACCTTTGGAAGAAAGTGATTAATAATAAAAAAAAACACTATGCAATTAAATGTTTTCCTCCTTTGAAAATGCGAGAGAATAAAAAAATGAAATATTTTAATTTCATGTTTAAAATAACTTATTTTAAAAGATTAAATAATTGTGTAACAAAAATGAATAGAAAATACACAAAGTGGTTAAAAGGAAAATTTCCAATGCGGGGGACACGTAATCCGGGGGCACGTTACCAAGGGGGACACGTTACCCTTTTACACAGGAGCCAACTAGTCATTCGCTGACACTGAATAAAGCACGAACCATATGACGTTTCCCAACGCGCTTTTAGAGTAAACGAGCCAATAAGCAATTCCTTGTTCCAATCGAACTAACGAAAGCTTAGAAGTTGTCTATGCCACTGAAGACGGTGTTGTCGACGACGTCGTAGCAGGACTAGACGTGTCGCAGGACCTCTATGACGGATGTAGAGCTACATTAACGGATCTCTAACAAGCCTTCCGCTGATAGAACTCAATTCTGGAACCAACCTAGCCATAACTTTTGTCTCTTATGTACCATCGATTTCACTAGTGTTTGTTTCGATTATGGTTGATGTGTTGAAATGACGTCACGCATCGACGTCTCGAATGGGACAAGTCGTGGATGTATCTTAATTGTTGAAAAATTGTCCAAAAATGCCTATATGATGTTTCTATGCACACCAAAACATTTGGCGACCTCTTTCTTGGATATTAGAGGTCTACTTACAGAGATGCATTAACGTGCATCTTGGGATAAACTTATTACGTTGTTTTCTGTTCAATTAAACAAATAAACATATTATAGTTTAACGTATACAACCTTTCATTAGCACCAAAGAGCCAACGGCGAAATTTGAAAAGTGCCAGTAAATCCTAAACTGTGTTATATTTCCATTCCAAATACAAACATAAGCATTTTGAACGGTTAAGAATTTTGAATAAATGTATAATTATTGAAATATTTGACATAAATGTTATAAATTACCTCCCTTGCATATGAATATAGAGTAAAAAGAAGCATAATCTTGATATCCAGCACGGTGAATCAACTTAAGTGAAGTGTATTTACAAGTGTGTGTAATTTGATGCATGTCCCATGGCTAGAAAGTGGTGTTTTAATGATGGGTCATATACCTTAAAATAGTTTCGCCATAAAAACAAATTTCAACCTCACTTAGGAATAACGCAGTAAAACAAATCACCCAAACTTATAGTGCGTTAACGTCGAACGTCCGTGCATGTGCAGTTGGTGGCATTCAAGTCAAGCGTATCTTAAGGACACATTCGAGAGATAGTTCTTGTACATATGTCGTCTTTTTAAAAATAAATCGTTAAAGAAGAGTGCACAGTTACTTATTTTCGTAAGTATATGTTGTAGAAATTAACAAACAAAATATTTACCGTTCTACGGTACCTTTAAGATTCTGTGAACCAAGGGAGAGATTTACTGGTTAAAGGTTGGCACTGCTTTCTATGAGAAAAGATTTACTTTGTCAGTGTATTTAAAGAAGGGATAATTTTCAAAATATCAAAACGGAATAAACTGTATAATCATTATTTCGCTCCATAATTTGTCAAAACTGATTCTTTTAGTAATACAAGGATAGACAACCCATTAAACCCTTTTCCAGAGAAAGCCTCAATTTCTAGTTTTTAACCCATTACCATACGTCAAAATTTCGAACTGTTCCAATTTGAAAGGGTCAAAGCGCATTCTCTTATGAGGACCCGGGTTCGAAACCCTGGGCGAGCAGCTGGAGGCTCAGTTAGGACGTTATGGTAGTGCTGGTATGAGAAACGACATGAATCCATGGTTAGGTGATTAAGCAGCCGCGATATGACCATAGCAGTTGAATAAATCAAACCAAAGCTCATTTACAAAACGACAAAACAAAGAGACAGTAATATTTGAGACCCGTTACGCCAAAACGACCTTCTAGGAAGTGTGAAAAGTATCGACCCTTTTCACTATTAGGAACCATTCTGGCCTTAGATAGTGTTCCCAGCTTACAGTATGTTCATTTTCTAAACATTGCGACATCTAGTTGAGGCCTGTGGAGTCTGGTCCATTCCCCGGTTTTATGGCATAATGTTCCTTCTAGTTACAACAACCGCGGCCATGGCGAAGTTGGTAGCGCATCTGCCTCTCATTGAGAGTCCCCGGGTTCGATAACCGGCCACGGCAAATACCCTGTATGACAAAATGTCACCCATTGATAGTTTGATATCGTGAACCTATGTGGGCAATCAGCTGGAGGCTTGGTTAGGGTGTTGTGGTAGTACTGGTGGGAGAAACAACAGGAATCCATGGTTTGGTTCTCCAGCCGCCGCAAAATGACCATGGATAGTAGTTGAAAAAGGCGTACAACCCCAATAAACAAACTTTTAGCTACAAGGGAACTTATTATAGGAATGCCGTAAATCAAATTTCGAAAAATAGAAAAAGAAGAGTAGTCACATTTACCTGTCTGATTCTACGTTGTTTGCTCCGTCGTACGCAGTCAGCACTCTAACAAGTTCGTAGTTGGTTCTTAGTGGTATTTCTTGTCCAGTCAAATTGATAAAGTATTTCCATCTCACTTTGTTTTGCCACAACTCACTGAGACATATAAGTTCTGGTTCTAGATTTGTGAACCCGGACCACCGTACGTCAACCGTATATGACGCCACAAAAACGTTATCAAAGCAATTCACAATAGTTCTTACGTCATGGTGCATTTTCTGTGGCGCTTTTTTGTCAACATGGACGCAATAAACGTTCTGTGGTCTGTAAATTGTTCTAAGCAAGAACTCAAACTGTTCAATGTCTGTGTACATAAGGATACTAAATGCAATCGGGAAGTCGGCTTCTAGTTTTGTTAACGGGTCAGTGATGTAACCAGAAGATTGGACAAAGTCTCTACAGGACGTATTTGCTTGCTGTAAGTTTTTCAGAAACTCATTTTTCATGTTTGTCGTTATTTTGTCTTGTACCATTTGTAACACTTCTTGATCACGTAGAAAAATATCAGTACAATTTACAAACTGGTTTGCCTTTGGAGTTAATGCCCACGATGGATCTGGCGAAAGTGATAGATGTTGACCATTATCCACGTAAAGTTGTAAAGGTTCTCCGTACCGATGAATGGTCGACCCTCCTTTTTTATCCTCCGGATGTAAACGGATCGACTTCCAAAGTGTAAACGAGTGCCCTGGTATGCTTGTTTCATGTCGGTTGATTGATACGCTCGAAGCAAATCGGTAACGAGTTGCAGTCGCAAATACTCGGTATGTGTAGAACCACGACAACATTAGGCTTATCAAGCAAAACACAAGAAGTAAGATGCTTGCTTTTATGATCCGTTTTCTCATTCTTTAGCCTCCCTTTCTCTGAAAAAATACAGGAGGGGATCTTGTAAACCTTTACCAAAACGATCTTATGGTACTCTAAACTGACTTCACTTTTTTGGAAAGACATGATATGTATACAATATAACACAGACAGTATTGAGGCTAAGTGAGAAATTGCTGGTTATCAGCATTTTCTCCTTTTATTTTAATGTTTTCCCAAGCCCTAACTCCTGGGGACGTCAAAATCAGGCCTTGCTTGGGAGATGGATCTCCTCTGACATTCGATTTTACGGTGATCCAGATCAGTATATACTTAAGCACGGCGGTAATCTTGTGACATTTTTATAATATATCATTGCTTTTCAACGAAAACCTCGTAGCTGCAGCATGAGAACAGCTGTAGTTACGAGGTTTTCGTTGAAAAGCAACGATATATTCCTTTATTTTTGTCAACAAAAATACATTTCCACTATCCTATTTTTTTCATCCAAACACGTTATTCCCTATATTGACGGTCATAGCACAAAAAACGTACGCGCCACTCTTTTCGACTTATTTTAATACCAAGATATCCCCTCAATTTCCCTTCAAAATTGAGACCATTCGTGAAAAATGGTTTCACTTTTCAGGAAATTCTTATAAGTCAGGATATTTAATTGGACGTTTTTTGGACGTCCAATTCTTAATGCAAATCTAATGTCGTCATTTATTTTGTCAATTATAGGAAAAGTTGCCACACCTTTTACTAGAGAAAACCATTCAACAACTAGCTACATTGAATCAATAACATACTGCTTAATAAAAGGGATGCAGACTGCATAGCTACAGGTACGAAGGCATAATGTCATTACAAAATACAATTATTTCATTTATGTTCATCAAACTCCATGTTGTAGACACTCATTGAAATCGTCTCTCAGAGACAATTCCAATGAGGTCCCAAAATATAGGGTTTTGATTCAAAATAACATATTGAGAATGTCTTTATCCTTTTTATCTTATTCGTTGATCTGAATGCAAGTCCAGATGGCTGACCGTATGAGCACACAAAATCGATCCCTTTTTACCAAGATGTACAACCCATGTGACTTTTGACGTCACAATTCGGTCAGGGCCGGATTAAAAGTCGGTAAAAAGTGCTCGCTTCAGGTAGGACCTTTGCTAATAACTTTCCTTATACTTGTCGTATCGTCACAAAACATAGGCGAGAGCCGTCCTTGTAGAACTCTTGACCAACGGGGAACGAGTTTTTGACAAAAAAAAACCCTCAGAATTTTGAGTTTATTCGAACCGCGCGATTGGAAGTAAGTGCAATTCCCTTAATCTGGATGGGAGCGACCTCTTGAAAATCATGAAAAATGTCTTTTAGACAGTTTTTCTATGACTATGTGACCCCTATTGAATTGTTCCTGTTGCGCAGACTTTGGAACTGGCAATAAATCGCGCCGCCATGTTAATTAAGGCGTATACGGAAAGGAAATGTGTAATGACATGGATCGGAACTGAATATTGAATGACACGGATTGGATGTAAGAAAAGTAGACGCTGGCTTTATGTCTATTTAGAATTGCTCGACAGGAGTTAAAGAGAACAGATGGTTCATGTCTTGGATGGGTCAAGTTTATTTGGCAAGGCGGAGGAATTTATTTTGTGAGCCGAAGGCGAACATGATAAATTCCTCAACCGAGCCAAATAAACTTGACCCATCCAAGACATGAAACATCTATTCTATTTATCCTGTTACAACCTTAAAACGATTTAGAATTACAGAAACATATTCATAATCCATTGAAATCAATGGATTATTATTTTTTTAAAGCGATGTCACCCTTTCAAAATGTTTGAATGCGCACACGTTTGATGAGCGTCAGAAAGTAATCCGCGTGGAAAATTTCCTTTCCCATCAACATTTTATAATTTTACCGAGGTAAAAACAAGCAAGTTATATTTCAATTTTCAAATGTAATAACCATGCAGTGTAAATTCAAATAGCAAAGAACTAGAAAGTGACGCGAGTCGACGACTGAGTCTTGATCTGACCGTTTCTTTGTGTGTGGATTGGGATTGGAAGGATCTGTATCGGTTTTAACAAAAACAGATTCAACGTTTAAATTAAAACTCGAAAAGGTCAAAATGTAACAAGAACATGAAGCGCCGACCACAAATGACTCAGTTCACTATTCGTCCCAACTTTAATTTCCTCAGTCCTGGATTTAGCTACATAAAATCTAATTTGTTTTGCACTTTCTCCGATATCGTCCATTTTTAGACAGTCTCCAACGAAGCAAGCTTGTGTTGTGCGTGGTAATGAAGACATTTCAAAATAACAATAGCCTGACGTGTAAAAACAGGTACTACAGATGTTTTGAAATACGATAACACACCACAAATCTCTCCTCCTCATGTAAATCCAAACCATTCCTTGTTTTTTCCTGCACTGTCCTATTGTAAACAAACATCGTTTCCATTCCCAGACAGCAACGGGTGTGTATAACGTCATCTAAACTTTAATCTACGTCATCGATTTCTAAGATTTAGGTCAATATTCCAGGGGCGGATTCTTTTAGTGGGGCATTTAGTCCATTGTTTAGACAAGGGAATGGAAAAGTTTCTTTTGTGCTTTTTATTTATCGTTTTCTGTAGACCACTTGCCTCGGATTACGAGTAAACTTAAACTTAGCATTTTCGTAAGTTCGGTGCAAGAATATTGATTAAATACGCAGAATTATTTGATTGGGATGATTTTTGCTATTCAAAACAGGAGACTTTGCGAACATGTTGTGTAAGTTTTGTCATAAAAACGGGGATTTCGAGATCGACCCTGCCCAACCTCCGGATAAAATTAAAAGTAGTTTCGGCAGATCACGTGATCATGTAGCATAATAAAGCATGTCACGTGATCAGGGGGTATGATAAAGCTAAGTTTATCATACCCCCTGTTATCGGGCAAAATATTTAGCTAGTGACAGGATAAATTGCTATTTTAGTGTTTCTTCACAGTCTTTCATTGTGCAAGCAATTTTATCATCTTATAAGTACTGCACAATGGTCCCTATATATACTAGAATTATATCAGTAAAGA